>OZ001656.1:24522858-25122858 GCA_963924145.1 Pyrausta purpuralis
TGAACGTTTGACTCACCATACAAGACCATTTACCTGCGTTGGTCTTGACTATTTCGGCCCAGTTTCTGTTACCTTAGGCAGACGCACAGAAAAGCGTTGGGTTGCATTGTTCACCTGTTTAACAGTACGTGCTATTCACCTTGAAATTGTGGGAAATTTGTCATCAGATTCAGCGATAATGGCACTTCGACGCTTTATTGCTAGACGAGGCTGTCCGACAACGATAATTTCGGACAACGGAACAGCATTTGTCGGCGCGAAAAAAGAACTTTCTGTGCTCTATACACAGCCTGTTCAGAACTACGCTTTGAACCAACGCATCAAATGGAAATTTATTGTTCCTGCGGCACCTTTCATGGGAGGTTGCTGGGAGAGGTTAATTCGATCTGTCAAAACTGCGTTAAAGACAACATTAAAAGAACGTGCACCACGTGAAGAGGTTTTACATACCCTGCTATTAGAAGTGGAGAGTATCGTCAATTCGAGACCACTAACGCATGTTTCTGTAGATCCAGATACAGAAGAGACGATAACGCCCTTCCATTTCATCCTCGGATCTTCTTCTCCACATTCCTTATTATCGGACTTCTCTGACGGAGATCTAATTCGTCGCGTACATTGGAGAAAAGCACAGCGTCTTGCAGACCATTATTGGACGCGATGGGTGCGGGAATACTTACCGAACTTAGTGCCACGTACAGCAGTCCGCCCTACAGAAAATTTGAAACCCGGAGACGTCGTGTTGATTGCAGACGGAAACCTCCCTCGAGGTTCGTGGCCTAGAGGTCGCATTGAAAAGGTTCATCCCGGGCACGACGGGGTAGTTAGGGCAGCAGATGTAGCCGTAAGAGGGGGAACTCTGCGTCGACCAGTCCGAAAGTTGATCCCACTACCCATGTAAAAACATTTTATTTACATAGGCAATGGAATCCGTACGTACTTAGATTTAGTTATGTCTGTTGCCACTTTTCTTTGGTGCTATCACACCGGGGGGGACGATGTTGGCGACAGCCATGAAACCTTATTTTACCATTTTTTAAGGTTTGTCTATGTTTGTTTTTACTCTTAATTTTTGATACTATTTTGTTCTGCTTGATATTTTTCTGTGTGTCAATAAAGTGTAAAAGTGAAAAATAGTTGTTTATTATTATAATTAGTGATTGTTGGCGACAGCCATGAAACCTTATTTTACCATTTTTTAAGGTTTGTCTATGTTTGTTATTACTCTTAATTTTTGATACTATTTTGTTCTGCTTGATATTTTTCTGTGTGTCAATAAAGTGTAAAAGTGAAAAATAGTTGTTTATTATTATATTTTGTGATTGTGTCTTTAATATTGGTGTCAGAAAAGTGCTTAGTGATGATTACCCGCGCTCAAGCAAAAAAACTTGGCTCCACCGCCTCGTCAGCCTCGAAGACGTCGTCCGCCACCGTGCGGGCACAGACGCTCGCGGCGGAGGTGGAGCATCTGAAACGTATTCGTGATATTGATCGGGCTGCACGTGAAGCAGAAGCGGAAGCAGAGCGGACGATCGCGGAGGCTGAGTACCTGAGTATATTTTGTGATTGTGTCTTTATATAATAATAAACAACTATTTTTCACTTTTACACTTTATTGACACACAGAAAAATATCAAACAGAACAAAATAGTATCAAAAATTAAGAGTAAAAACAAACATAGACAAACCTTAAAAAATGGTAAAATAAGGTTTCATGGCTGTCGCCAACATCGTCCCCCCCGGTGTGATAGCACCAAAGAAAAGTGGCAACAGACATAACTAAATCTAAGTACGTACGGATTCCATTGTCTATGTAAATAAAATGTTTTTACATGGGTAGTGGGATCAACTTTCGGACTGGTCGACGCAGAGTTCCCCCTCTTACGGCTACATCTGCTGCCCTAACTACCCCGTCGTGCTAATTATAATAATAAACAACTATTTTTCACTTTTACACTTTATTGACACACAGAAAAATATCAAGCAGAACAAAATAGTATCAAAAATTAAGAGTAATAACAAACATAGACAAACCTTAAAAAACGGTAAAATAAGGTTTCATGGCTGTCGCCAACATCGTCCCCCCCGGTGTGATAGCACCAAAGAAAAGTGGCAACAGACATAACTAAATCTAAGTACGTACGGATTCCATTGCCTATGTAAATAAAATGTTTTTACATGGGTAGTGGGATCAACTTTCGGACTGGTCGACGCAGAGTTCCCCCTCTTACGGCTACATCTGCTGCCCTAACTACCCCGTCGTGCCCGGGATGAACCTTTTCAATGCGACCTCTAGGCCACGAACCTCGAGGGAGGTTTCCGTCTGCAATCAACACGACGTCTCCGGGTTTCAAATTTTCTGTAGGGCGGACTGCTGTACGTGGCACTAAGTTCGGCAAGTATTCCCGCACCCATCGCGTCCAATAATGGTCTGCAAGACGCTGTGCTTTTCTCCACTGTACGCGACGAATTAGATCTCCGTCAGAGAAGTCCGATAATAAGGAATGTGGAGAAGAAGATCCGAGGATGAAATGGAAGGGCGTTATCGTCTCTTCTGTATCTGGATCTACAGAAACATGCGTTAGTGGTCTCGAATTGACGATACTCTCCACTTCTAATAGCAGGGTATGTAAAACCTCTTCACGTGGTGCACGTTCTTTTAATGTTGTCTTTAACGCAGTTTTGACAGATCGAATTAACCTCTCCCAGCAACCTCCCATGAAAGGTGCCGCAGGAACAATAAATTTCCATTTGATGCGTTGGTTCAAAGCGTAGTTCTGAACAGGCTGTGTATAGAGCACAGAAAGTTCTTTTTTCGCGCCGACAAATGCTGTTCCGTTGTCCGAAATTATCGTTGTCGGACAGCCTCGTCTAGCAATAAAGCGTCGAAGTGCCATTATCGCTGAATCTGATGACAAATTTCCCACAATTTCAAGGTGAATAGCACGTACTGTTAAACAGGTGAACAATGCAACCCAACGCTTTTCTGTGCGTCTGCCTAAGGTAACAGAAACTGGGCCGAAATAGTCAAGACCAACGCAGGTAAATGGTCTTGTATGGTGAGTCAAACGTTCAGTGGGTAAATCTCCGATGGGTGGAATTGGGGGTACCGTTTTCCTGATTCTGCATAAAAGACATGAATTTGCCACTTTCTTCACCGCCGTGCGTAATCCAAGAATATAAAATGCTTGACGAAGTTCGTTTACAACAAGTTCATTATTGGAGTGAGCAGCCTTTTGATGGTGGTAAGCAATGAGTAATCGAACAATTGGATGTTTTCCATCAAGCACGACAGGGTTTTTTACAATTTCAGTACATTCTTTAATTGCGCCAATCCTCCCAGAGAGTCGAAGGAGACCGAAGTCATCTAAAATTAACGTAAGTCCATGAAGCCTGCTTTGCTTTAACAGTGATTTTTTACTACTCAAACATGACCGCTCATTATCAAATGTATCAATTTGTGACTTAAGTAAAATATGTTTCTCAGCAAGCGTCATGTCCTCAACTAACAAAGGTTTTAACGATATCGACAATCGATCAGACTCCTTTAAATCACTATTTCTAAATTTAGCTATTTGAGAACGACCCAAAAGAGAGCGAAAGGCTCTAGCACAACAAAATATTCGAGCAGTTGCGCGTAAGAATCTGAGCCAACTACTGAATCGCGAAAAATCAGCAACTACCGGAAGAAAAGAATCATGCGTATTTATTAACCCCACAACTTCCGAAATGGTCACAGAGCGTTTCATCTCCTCCGGAGTTACAGGTAAATTGTCCGGTTCTTCTGGCCAACACTTTATCGGGAAAGTCAAAAAATGGGGGCCAGAAAACCACCTCGAATTGATATCAAATTTAGAGTCAATACGCGTAGCATCATCGGCGACGTTCATGCTTGAAGGTACATACCTCCAATTAGCTAAATTAGTTATTTCTGCGATCTCACCCACACGATGAGCTACGTAAGGTTTAAAACAGCGCGCATCACTTCTCAGCCATTTTAAGACCGTGAGACTATCTGACCAGTAAAATACTTGGGAAGGCTTTCGTCGATGTGCTCCAAGAATATAGTAAGCAAAACGTGAAGCTATAAGACCTGCTTGCAATTCAAGCCGCGGTATAGAGATTGGTTTTAAAGGAGCTAGGCGAGCTTTTCCTCCAATTAGTCCTAGACGCACCGTTCCATCGACGCACAAAAAACGCCAATAGGCTACACAACCATACGAAAGTTCGCTTGCGTCAGCAAAAATGTGCAGCTGACAGTCTGTTACCTCATTGTGGGAAAAATAATGACGAGGAATGGCACATGAGGACAACTTGGAAAGATCTGTGAACCACGACAACCATTTAGATATGACATGAGCAGGTAGTTCGTCGTCCCAATCTATACCTAGCTTCCAAGTTTGTTGGAAAATTACTCTACCTCGCATAATAATAGGAGTTAAAAGCCCTAATGGATCATACACTTTCATAAGCTGTGATAGAACTGTTCGCTTTGTAAATTTGGTTGGTAAATCGCCTAAATTAGAACGAGAAAAATAAAAAGTATCATCTTGAGTGTTCCAGACTACACCTAAAATACGCACCTTAACTGCAGATGTCTCAGGAAGGCAAATATGTTTTGGAAGTATCGAAAGAGCTTCTTTTGAGTTTGAAACCCAAGCTCTCATATCGAGACCGGCCTGTGCATGAACATGAACGATGTCAGAAGCTAAACTAGCTGCAGCTTCTTGAGAATCAACACTACCAAGATAGTCGTCCATGTAATGGTCTTCAATAATGGCCTTTGCTGCTGCTGGGTATAGAGACTGATGTTCCTCAGCATTTCGATTTTTTAAATATATGGCTGTAAATGGACTAGAAGTGGCCCCAAAAATCATTGACGACATGCGGTAAACTTTTAACGGCTGATCTGGGCTAGTACGCCATAAAAATCTTTGGGCATCACGATCCTCCAACCTAATTTTAGTTTGTGGAAACATTTCTCGAATATCTGCATTTAGAGCAAAACGTCCCTCACGAAAACGCATTAAGATTGCAAGAAGTGGTTGTAATATATCCGGTCCAGATAAAAGTAAAGAGTTTAGACTGACCCCGGAGTAGGAAGCGGCTGCATCGTGAACAACACGCAATTTTCTTTTTTGAGGATGCACGACTCCAAAATGTGGAAGATACCATATTTTATTTTGTTGTTTTTCGTTTGAAGGTTGTTCTTTACACGGCTCGGCATAGCCCTTTTCAATAGTCGCCTCAATGTTAGCACGATAAGCATCTGCGTAAGATTTATCTTTATTCATTTTTAGTTCAAGGGAAAGAAATCTTTTACGTGCTAATGGATAGCTATCAGGAATAAACTCAATATTCTTTTTCCAAATTAGACCGGTTTCAAATCTCCCGGAAGCTAACCGACGCGTTGTTTCATTTAAAATATCGATTGCTCGTTTATCATCCTCTTTTAAATAACTTTTTGCATTAATACCGATGGAGTCAATACGAAAATATTCATGTAACTGGTCGTCAAGTGAGTTTTTAACCTCAAAAACCGTACCATGGTTTACGAACTCTACCGGAGAACATGCGTTTTTAAAAACACCAAACAATACCCAGCCCAGCGCGGTTAAACAAGCGACTGGTTGGTTTCGAGAACCTTTTCGAATCACACGAGGTACAGACAACTGCCAATTATCGATACCTACCAGTAACATAGGTTTAGCTTTGTCATATGACAGATATTTAACTAAATTAGATAAGTGAGGAATTGATTTTATGTTCCTAGCTTCGGCAGATTGAGAGCCTAAACCTAAGTTCGGTATCGATCGAACATTTTGAAGTAAGTAAGTTTCCGCACTATGACGACCTTTAACGGATATATCAACGAAGTTCACCTCAGTCATTTTTGTCATTCCGCCAATACCATCCACTCTAATTTGTCCTTTCCTTCCTTCAGCTCCTATAGCAACCGCCACGTCAGAGTCTAATAAAGTACTTGTAGAACCATCGTCCAATAGCGCAAAGGTGTCATAAGACCCCTTCGGGCCCGAAATGGTTATCGGTATTACTTTAAGAAGAGATCTGAAAGTAGAAGTAGGACAAGTTGTGTGGGTGACAGTCTCGCGGTGTTCAGCCGATGAAATCGAGTCATCATCAACTAAGTCCTCCGATCCAACGATGATTTGAGGCTCGGAAGTCAATGCCGCATAAACGACGTCATCCCTATGTTCTTTATGTAGAAGAGAATGGTGTTTGAATTTATTGGCACAATCAACTACGTTGCACGAAAACTTTTTGCAAAGAACATAAGTGTGACCCCCCTTTATAAGGCATTTATGGCACACTTTATTGACTGTGACCCACTGCCATCGCTCTTCAACGTTAATGTTTGAAAATTCTTTGCACGATTTGACATCATGACCAACCTTACTACAAAAAAGGCAAACTTTTTTTGAATTGTCATTACTTTTCTTAACGTCAGCCGAGCCGACAGTGGCATGACATTTAACGTTTTTGACGGCAAAGTCCAATGGCATAATGTCATATCGACTCCGTAAATTGGCTTCGTGCATTAAAAAGTCGGATAAAATTTCAATCCTGAACAACTTAGCATGCTCATGAGAATGCGCGAAATCAATCCACCTAGATCTTAATATAGGACTTAGTTTACTTACTATTTCGTTAGACAGTTCAGGAGAAGCGAGGTATTCAGGTCGCTGGAGTAGACGAACGACCTCGACACAATTACGCACTTTGCAGGCGAACGAGTTCAGCTCCCTGCTATTGTCAGCTAACTTTGGTAGGGCTCTGATCGCTGAAATTTGCATTAAAATAATATGCTCTGGTCGTGCAAAGGCTGTCTCCAACGCCTGCATCACGACCTCCGGGTCGCGTGCGGCAGCTAGAAGAACCGCGACAGCATCTCGAGCAGGTCCACGTAATGCAACATTCAGCCTTGCTAGGTTTTCTAAACTAGTATAAGATGGACTTGTGTCCGAATACATTTTTCTAAATACAAGCCAGTCGGTTGGCCGACCATCAAAAATAGGAAGAGGAGAGCTGACCTTGTTATGCTTCAACGCCGTGGTCGCCGCAACAGACGCGATGGCTTGAGCTAGGTGTAGGGTGTTAGAGTATTCATTTTTATTATTGTTACATTGGAACTGTTGTGGTAATGTAGAGTGTAATGTGGTGTGTAGTGTAGCAGTTGCTGGAGCGGGTGCCATATTCTTGACCAAGGGATCATCAGCGAGTTCGACGTGTCGGGACGAGTGACCCGCATCGAAAAAAGTCGCTGCGGCCGGTGCACCCTCCGCCTCAGCCTGTGAGGGCGCATCGTGTGCCGAAGCTTGGCCACGTGTATCAGGCAAATCCTGTGCTCCGTCTTGATAAAGCGGGACGGTGGCGTCTAGCCACTCACTGATGGAGGCGGCACGGCTGGATCGACGACTGCGGCTTTCATCGGCCTCTATCGCGGCGACTTGGGCCCGGTACTCAGCCTCCGCGATCGTCCGCTCTGCTTCTGCTTCGCGTGCAGTCCGATCAATATCACGAATACGTTTCAGATGCTCCACCTCTACGATGTTGGCGACAGCCATGAAACCTTATTTTACCATTTTTTAAGGTTTGTCTATGTTTGTTATTACTCTTAATTTTTGATACTATTTTGTTCTGCTTGATATTTTGCTGTGTGTCAATAAAGTGTAAAAGTGAAAAATAGTTGTTTATTATTATAATTTGTGATTGTGTCTTTAATATTGGTGTCAGAAAAGTGCTTAGTGATGATTACCCGCGCTCAAGCAAAAAAACTTGGCTCCACCGCCTCGTCAGCCTCGAAGACGTCGTCCGCCACCGTGCGGGCACAGACGCTCGCGGCGGAGGTGGAGCATCTGAAACGTATTCGTGATATTGATCGGGCTGCACGTGAAGCAGAAGCGGAAGCAGAGCGGACGATCGCGGAGGCTGAGTACCGGGCCCAAGTCGCTGCGATAGAGGCCGATGAAAGCCGCAGTCGTCGATCCAGTCGTGCCGCCTCCGTCAGTGAGTGGCTAGACGCCACCGTCCCGCTTTATCAAGACGGAGCACAGGATTTGCCTGATTCTCGTGGCCAAGCTTCGGCACACGATGCGCCCTCACAGGCTGAGGCGGAGGGTGCACCGGCCGCAGCGACTTTTTTCGATGCGGGTCACTCGTCCCGACACGTCGAACTCGCTGATGATCCCTTGATCAAGAATATGGCACCCGCTCCAGCAACTGCTACACTACACACCACATTACACTCTACATTACCACAACAGTTCCAATGTAACAATAATAAAAATGAATACTCTAACACCCTACACCTAGCTCAAGCCATCGCGTCTGTTGCGGCGACCACGGCATTGAAGCATAACAAGGTCAGCTCTCCTCTTCCTATTTTTGATGGTCGGCCAACCGACTGGCTTGTATTTAGAAAAATGTATTCGGACACAAGTCCATCTTATACTAGTTTAGAAAACCTAGCAAGGCTGAATGTTGCGTTACGTGGACCTGCTCGAGATGCCGTCGCGGTTCTTCTAGCTGCCGCACGCGACCCGGAGGTCGTGATGCAGGCGTTGGAGACAGCCTTTGCACGACCAGAGCATATTATTTTAATGCAAATTTCAGCGATCAGAGCCCTACCAAAGTTAGCTGACAATAGCAGGGAGCTGAACTCGTTCGCCTGCAAAGTGCGTAATTGTGTCGAGGTCGTTCGTCTACTCCAGCGACCTGAATACCTCGCTTCTCCTGAACTGTCTAACGAAATAGTAAGTAAACTAAGTCCTATATTAAGATCTAGGTGGATTGATTTCGCGCATTCTCATGAGCATGCTAAGTTGTTCAGGATTGAAATTTTATCCGATTTTTTAATGCACGAAGCCAATTTACGGAGTCGATATGACATTATGCCATTGGACTTTGCCGTCAAAAACGTTAAATGTCATGCCACTGTCGGCTCGGCTGACGTTAAGAAAAGTAATGACAATTCAAAAAAAGTTTGCCTTTTTTGTAGTAAGGTTGGTCATGATGTCAAATCGTGCAAAGAATTTTCAAACATTAACGTTGAAGAGCGATGGCAGTGGGTCACAGTCAATAAAGTGTGCCATAAATGCCTTATAAAGGGGGGTCACACTTATGTTCTTTGCAAAAAGTTTTCGTGCAACGTAGTTGATTGTGCCAATAAATTCAAACACCATTCTCTTCTACATAAAGAACATAGGGATGACGTCGTTTATGCGGCATTGACTTCCGAGCCTCAAATCATCGTTGGATCGGAGGACTTAGTTGATGATGACTCGATTTCATCGGCTGAACACCGCGAGACTGTCACCCACACAACTTGTCCTACTTCTACTTTCAGATCTCTTCTTAAAGTAATACCGATAACCATTTCGGGCGCGAAGGGGTCTTATGACACCTTTGCGCTATTGGACGATGGTTCTACAAGTACTTTATTAGACTCTGACGTGGCGGTTGCTATAGGAGCTGAAGGAAGGAAAGGACAAATTAGAGTGGATGGTATAGGCGGAATGACAAAAATGACTGAGGTGAACTTCGTTGATATATCCGTTAAAGGTCGTCATAGTGCGGAAACTTACTTACTTCAAAATGTTCGATCGATACCGAACTTAGGTTTAGGCTCTCAATCTGCCGAATCTAGGAAAATAAAATCAATTCCTCACTTATCTAATTTAGTTAAATATCTGTCATATGACAAAGCTAAACCTATGTTACTGGTAGGTATCGATAATTGGCAGTTGTCTGTACCTCGTGTGATTCGAAAAGGTTCTCGAAACCAACCAGTCGCTTGTTTAACCGCGCTGGGCTGGGTATTGTTTGGTGTTTTTAAAAACGTATGTTCTCCGGTAGAGTTCGTAAACCATGGTACGGTTTTTGAGGTTAAAAACTCACTTGACGACCAGTTACATGAATATTTTCGTATTGACTCCATCGGTATTAATGCAAAAAGTTATTTAAAAGAGGATTCGACATATATTCGATTCTTCAAACGAAAAACAACAAAATAAAATATGGTATCTTCCACATTTTGGAGTCGTGCATCCTCAAAAAAGAAAATTGCGTGTTGTTCACGATGCAGCCGCTTCCTACTCCGGGGTCAGTCTAAACTCTTTACTTTTATCTGGACCGGATATATTACAACCACTTCTTGCAATCTTAATGCGTTTTCGTGAGGGACGTTTTGCTCTAAATGCAGATATTCGAGAAATGTTTCCACAAACTAAAATTAGGTTGGAGGATCGTGATGCCCAAAGATTTTTATGGCGTACTAGCCCAGATCAGCCGTTAAAAGTTTACCGCATGTCGTCAATGATTTTTGGGGCCACTTCTAGTCCATTTACAGCCATATATTTAAAAAATCGAAATGCTGAGGAACATCAGTCTCTATACCCAGCAGCAGCAAAGGCCATTATTGAAGACCATTACATGGACGACTATCTTGGTAGTGTTGATTCTCAAGAAGCTGCAGCTAGTTTAGCTTCTGACATCGTTCATGTTCATGCACAGGCCGGTCTCGATATGAGAGCTTGGGTTTCAAACTCAAAAGAAGCTCTTTCGATACTTCCAAAACATATTTGCCTTCCTGAGACATCTGCAGTTAAGGTGCGTATTTTAGGTGTAGTCTGGAACACTCAAGATGATACTTTTTATTTTTCTCGTTCTAATTTAGGCGATTTACCAACCAAATTTACAAAGCGAACAGTTCTATCACAGCTTATGAAAGTGTATGATCCATTAGGGCTTTTAACTCCTATTATTATGCGAGGTAGAGTAATTTTCCAACAAACTTGGAAGCTAGGTATAGATTGGGACGACGAACTACCTGCTCATGTCATATCTAAATGGTTGTCGTGGTTCACAGATCTTTCCAAGTTGTCCTCATGTGCCATTCCTCGTCATTATTTTTCCCACAATGAGGTAACAGACTGTCAGCTGCACATTTTTGCTGACGCAAGCGAACTTTCGTATGGTTGTGTAGCCTATTGGCGTTTTTTGTGCGTCGATGGAACGGTGCGTCTAGGACTAATTGGAGGAAAAGCTCGCCTAGCTCCTTTAAAACCAATCTCTATACCGCGGCTTGAATTGCAAGCAGGTCTTATAGCTTCACGTTTTGCTTACTATATTCTTGGAGCACATCGACGAAAGCCTTCCCAAGTATTTTACTGGTCAGATAGTCTCACGGTCTTAAAATGGCTGAGAAGTGATGCGCGCTGTTTTAAACCTTACGTAGCTCATCGTGTGGGTGAGATCGCAGAAATAACTAATTTAGCTAATTGGAGGTATGTACCTTCAAGCATGAACGTCGCCGATGATGCTACGCGTATTGACTCTAAATTTGATATCAATTCGAGGTGGTTTTCTGGCCCCCATTTTTTGACTTTCCCGATAAAGTGTTGGCCAGAAGAACCGGACAATTTACCTGTAACTCCGGAGGAGATGAAACGCTCTGTGACCATTTCGGAAGTTGTGGGGTTAATAAATACGCATGATTCTTTTCTTCCGGTAGTTGCTGATTTTTCGCGATTCAGTAGTTGGCTCAGATTCTTACGCGCAACTGCTCGAATATTTTGTTGTGCTAGAGCCTTTCGCTCTCTTTTGGGTCGTTCTCAAATAGCTAAATTTAGAAATAGTGATTTAAAGGAGTCTGATCGATTGTCGATATCGTTAAAACCTTTGTTAGTTGAGGACATGACGCTTGCTGAGAAACATATTTTACTTAAGTCACAAATTGATACATTTGATAATGAGCGGTCATGTTTGATTAGTAAAAAATCACTGTTAAAGCAAAGCAGGCTTCATGGACTTACGTTAATTTTAGATGACTTCGGTCTCCTTCGACTCTCTGGGAGGATTGGCGCAATTAAAGAATGTACTGAAATTGTAAAAAACCCTGTCGTGCTTGATGGAAAACATCCAATTGTTCGATTACTCATTGTTTACCACCATCAAAAGGCTGCTCACTCCAATAATGAACTTGTTGTAAACGAACTTCGTCAAGCATTTTATATTCTTGGATTACGCACGGCGGTGAAGAAAGTGGCAAATTCATGTCTTTTATGCAGAATCAGGAAAACGGTACCCCCAATTCCACCCATCGGAGATTTACCCACTGAACGTTTGACTCACCATACAAGACCATTTACCTGCGTTGGTCTTGACTATTTCGGCCCAGTTTCTGTTACCTTAGGCAGACGCACAGAAAAGCGTTGGGTTGCATTGTTCACCTGTTTAACAGTACGTGCTATTCACCTTGAAATTGTGGGAAATTTGTCATCAGATTCAGCGATAATGGCACTTCGACGCTTTATTGCTAGACGAGGCTGTCCGACAACGATAATTTCGGACAACGGAACAGCATTTGTCGGCGCGAAAAAAGAACTTTCTGTGCTCTATACACAGCCTGTTCAGAACTACGCTTTGAACCAACGCATCAAATGGAAATTTATTGTTCCTGCGGCACCTTTCATGGGAGGTTGCTGGGAGAGGTTAATTCGATCTGTCAAAACTGCGTTAAAGACAACATTAAAAGAACGTGCACCACGTGAAGAGGTTTTACATACCCTGCTATTAGAAGTGGAGAGTATCGTCAATTCGAGACCACTAACGCATGTTTCTGTAGATCCAGATACAGAAGAGACGATAACGCCCTTCCATTTCATCCTCGGATCTTCTTCTCCACATTCCTTATTATCGGACTTCTCTGACGGAGATCTAATTCGTCGCGTACAGTGGAGAAAAGCACAGCGTCTTGCAGACCATTATTGGACGCGATGGGTGCGGGAATACTTGCCGAACTTAGTGCCACGTACAGCAGTCCGCCCTACAGAAAATTTGAAACCCGGAGACGTCGTGTTGATTGCAGACGGAAACCTCCCTCGAGGTTCGTGGCCTAGAGGTCGCATTGAAAAGGTTCATCCCGGGCACGACGGGGTAGTTAGGGCAGCAGATGTAGCCGTAAGAGGGGGAACTCTGCGTCGACCAGTCCGAAAGTTGATCCCACTACCCATGTAAAAACATTTTATTTACATAGGCAATGGAATCCGTACGTACTTAGATTTAGTTATGTCTGTTGCCACTTTTCTTTGGTGCTATCACACCGGGGGGGACGATGTTGGCGACAGCCATGAAACCTTATTTTACCATTTTTTAAGGTTTGTCTATGTTTGTTATTACTCTTAATTTTTGATACTATTTTGTTCTGCTTGATATTTTGCTGTGTGTCAATAAAGTGTAAAAGTGAAAAATATCAAGCAGAACAAAATAGTATAAAAAATTAAGAGTAATAACAAACATAGACAAACCTTAAAAAATGGTAAAATAAGGTTTCATGGCTGTCGCCAACACAAATCTTCAATTCCTTAGTAGATTACCGTTTAGTTGTCTTAACCCAGATTATACTACTGGCCTTTTAAAAGGACACCTTAGTTATTAGAAAGGACGTATAGTTATATCAAGTATAGCTTACTTTTTATCAGTTTACATTTATTTTAAATGCAAATTAGAATAAAATATACTCTTTTGTGTACCTGAAACTCATTTTCACCTATTTTTAATGAAATGTACCTTTGAAAAATATAATTATATAACTATTTCAATAACTATTTTAAACAAACAAGTTTTGTACTGATATTGTACATAGGACCTTTTGTTTCTTAGGCAGATTTTTTCCGTCTTAAGTGGGTTAAACAACGGCGCCCCGACTCGAATTAAAATGGTTAATAACAACTTACAACAAACCTCTCCAGATATATCCGCAGCATCCTCCGATATAGCCTTGAACTTTGAGTGGTGTGTCATGAACGAGATGCTAGGAAGTGATCATCGTATAATAAAGATTTCACTTAATATCGCGGCTAGGCCTAACAATAATAAACAGCGTAGGAACTTTAAGCAAGCCAACTGGCCGGACTACAAAAATAAATTATCGGAACGTTTTTCAAAATATGAGTTTTCTACCTCTCCACAGATATCATACGATCGCTTTATAGAAAATATCAATATAGTTGCAGATTCATGTATCCCTTTTATTAAAATTAACTCAAATCCGAATTCAAAATTCAAGCCAAAACCGTATTGGAATAGCGAGCTTTCCAAATTAGTAGCCGAGCGACGTTTAGCACTTACGAACTTTAGACGCAACCCAACCCCACACAACTTAGAAATACTACAAAATAAAGTTCGTATCGCCCAAAGAAACATTCGTGCTGCTAATAATGAAGTATGGAAGTCATTTTGTACATCGCTAGATAAAACTTGTACTCAAGGGGAAGTGTGGCATAAAATGAAGTGGCTTAAAGGATTAAAGTTACGGCATGATTATGTAGATAAAGACCAAGCCAATTCACTACTTAAAAAAATAGCCCCAGACTCTGTTGCTCAGCTAGATTTAAAATTATCAAGTAGTAATCCATGTTTAGAACTAAGAATAACTACTCAAGAGCTGGAAAAAGCCATTAGATCTAGAGATACAACACCAGGTAGTGACAACATTTCGTATACAATGATTAAAAACCTACCAGAAAATGGGAAACAAGTATTATTACATCTTTACAACCAAATCTACTTTGAAGGTTTTGTACCTAGACAGTGGTGGGACATTACTATAGTGCCAATACCCAAACCGGGACGAGATTCTAATAGTGCATCATATTTAAGACCGATATCTATGATATCGTGTGTATGCAAGATCTTTCATAGCATTCTAATGAATAGATTAGAATGGTTCATAGAAAAGAATCTTATTCTAGCTAATGAAACGACAGGTTTTCGAAAAGGTCGCTCAACCCTAGACAACTTAACTAATCTAGTCTTAACAATTCAAATTGGTTTCTTTCACAATAAACCCACCATAGGATGTTTTATTGATATAAATGACGCGTATAATAATATTGATATTAAGAGTTTATTGAAAACAATGGATCAGTTAGGTGTTGGGTCTAAGATGTGTAATTATATTTGGAACTATCTAAAAGAAAGAAAACTGTCAATCATAGATAGTAATTATGAAATATGTCGTAACAAGGACCGGGGATTGGCACAGGGAGACCCCCTTTCGCCTTTGTTGTTTAACCTTGCCACTATATCAATTTGCAAAAAGATCACTCAAGTACAGGTTTCCCAGTTTGCTGACGACTTCGTTCTTTATGTTACAGGTAATTTGTTAGAATCAAGTACACAACTACAAAATTCAATAAATGTGCTACATAAATTATTAGCAGATTTAGGACTAGAGATTTCGCGTTCAAAGAGTAAAATATGTGTATTTCATCGAGGATTTAGGAAGGAAAATGTTCGTATTAGTATAAACAATCAGTATATACCTGTTGTAGACAATATTAAATATCTTGGATTATGGCTTGACCGTTCAATGCGATGGTCCAAACACATCAATGAGACATGTGACAAAATTGTGAAATTTGTAAATCTTTTTAAAATTCTAACTGGAAGTAATTGGGGTGTCCATCCCGTTCATATTAGACGTCTGTATATATCGTTGGTTCGTAGTAGAATCGATTATGCCAGTTTTTTATATGATAACGCGGCTCAAACTCATTTAGCTAAATTAGACAAGTTACAAAATATATTCTTGAGGCTAATGGGCAACTTCGTCAAAAGTACTAGCATACATAGTATGGAAAGCGAACTTTACCTGCAACCTTTAAATATTCGTCGACACTACTTGGCGGGAAAGTTTTGGTTAAAATCGAAATCCTTTACCAAAAACAATATTATACAACAACTGGATAACATTTTTGAGCAGCGACAAAGCCATTACTGGAGAAATAAAAAGATACCACTGCTTGTCGATATCTATGAATACCTTAAAGATATACCTATTCACGTGAGCTCGCAGTTAGGCATGTTCAGCCTAGAAACCTGGGTAACAAATGTGGACCTTTCTGAAAATGTTAGACCAGCTATTGAATCCATTGACAAAGCAAAAAGATCCTACCATCCATCCGCAATTAAAAGACTGTGTGTAATGTTTATCAATCAATGCTATAATAACTTTTATAAAATTTTTACGGATGGCTCCAAAATTGATTGTGCTGTTGGTGCGGCCTTTTACGATCCACAATTGAAGTCGTCAATAAAACTTAAAATCAAAAGCAATTTAAATATAATGCACGCTGAGTTAATCGGAATTTATGAAGCTTTATCCTATATTGACTCACTTGGCGAGGGAAACTATGTTATTTTTACAGACTCGAAGAGTTCTCTACAGCACATAATTTCGTGTACTACAAAAAAGCCAGGCCTGCCAATAGCGTACCTTGTTTTGCGAGCCATCTGTGAATTAGTCAGTAAGAGAAAGTATGTGATTTTGCAATGGGTGCCTGCCCATATTGGCTTGGTAGAAAATGAAAAAGTTGACGAATTGGCCAAAGACGCATTAGATGACGGAGTTGAATACCGATGCGTCCCAACCTCCAATGAAGTTCTATACTTAGTAAGACAGCGATGCACAGAACTATGGACTGAATACTTTGATCAAAGATCACTGTCCAAAGGAATTTGGTATAGAACTATACAACCTAGTATACCTTGAATACCCTGGATAAGCCAAACCAATATGAGCAGGGCTGACATGATTATGGCCTTCAGGCTGCGTTCCGGACACATTCCGTTGAACAGATTTGCTCATCTCATGGGTAAAGTGGAAAGCCCAAACTGTGAAACATGTAGACAACTTGAAGATGTGCAACATGTCCTGATGGAATGTGTCCGAAACGAAGCTCAGAGGAAACTATATTTGTCTAAAGATAATAACGTAGGTACATGCAATAGTATATTGGCTTTTCCGATGTCGGAAGAAGCCAAAAACCTGTATAAATTGGCCCGAGTGTGTTTTAGAAAAATGTAATTTGTAAATCTAACAACAATTAGGGTGACATAATCACTCAGTGATTAAACCCTGTCAAAATAAATTGATTAAAAAAAAAAGGCGGGAAGCAGAGAGGAATGGAAAAAACTCCACCGACAAGAGCCTAGCTCTTAAATTGGATGATGAGCAATACAAAACAAAAATAATTCACATCCAGCCCAGTTGTAATTTTACGGCCTTGCAGATAAGGGCGCGGCACGCGCTATATTATTTATATATTTTTATCATTTACTTGACGACTTCCATGGTCTTCCGTAGACTTCCTTCAAGGCGTCGCCGCTCTGTGGTCCTGGGTTCGATTCCCGGTCGGGTCAATTTAGAAATCATAATTTTCTATATTGTCTCGGGTCAGGGTGTTGTGGTACCACCGTTATGTCTGATTTCCATAACACAAGTTCTTTGGCTACTTACTTTGGGATCAGACCAATGTAAAAAATATATAAAAATGCGTTTTATTTACGTCTTGCGAAATAATGCGTTTTTTCTCACATTACGTCCTCATTTCTTTCCGAACGTTCTAAAAACGTTTTTTGAACAACTTGTCCGAGCCCTGCTTGATATAGATATATGAGTGCTACAGATCTCCCGTTTACACTGTTCGTCCGCTCGGGCACAACTGTCAGATGACGGGAACAAGTAGTGCGCGTTCCTATTATGCATAGTTAGTGCTACAGGTACATAAAAGTAAATTTCACCGAATTGAGGCACAAGCCTCGGACAAAATTTAAATGTGTCACTGTATTCAAATTAAAGGATTCACGATATATGTAAGCACGTATATGGCTTCATTATTTATTCCTTGTTATAGGAATGTAGGAATAATAATCAGCAACTTATTATTTTAAAAGTTATGAAACGAAAACGAGTAAATTCTGGAAACCGGACGCTCCATTTTAGGCCAAATTCTGCCCGTTTTTGAACTTTCCGATTTTTTTTAGACCGTATGTACAACCTGGTGGTCTTCTTGATATGCTCTCCATCAGGCCAAGAGTTGTATAAATACGTGTGATTTTTTTCAGACACGTTAATCAATTTTAAAGGTAGGTTTTTTGCTCCAGTCGGTCAATCAGTCGCTTCTGTAGAAATGCCCATATCAGTGCAGTCCGTAATCTTTCGAGATCGTGATTCATTACTTATGAATGGGTTGGGGCGAGAATCAAAAAATCTCGGACTAGGAACAATGTAAGAAACAAGCTAGGTTTAATTGGGTCACGAACAAACCGGTGTCGAGCATGGCGCGATTAATTGAACGACTCTTCCTTTACATTATCACGGAAACTCGCCCCCGAAATAATAGCCGGCGATTAGTTCCGAAATGAAAATGACGATTTTAATTTTGTGCCAATTATAAGACTAAGCTGTTTTAGAGGTCGGCAACTAGATTTTCAAGTAGCCGCTCGTTACATCGACCGCTCAGTAAATCGTGACGTTCATCTGTTATGAAGTCTACTAACGGCGGAACTATCTTTGGATATAAATTCCTTCACTTTATTACAGATTCGCGAATCGCTCATGTAGATTGTTTACTTACAAAATCCTTACTTAATATCACAAATATAAAAGTAACTCTGTCTGTCTGTCGCGCTTTCACACCAAACCTACTGAACCGGTTTAAATGAAACTTGGCACACACATAGTCTATAGCCTTTCTGGCTACCTTTTAATGCGAAAAAAGGGTTGTACTCGTAAGAGGTTGTAAAGGGGGATGAAAGGTTGTGTGGAAGTATCGCCATTTTCAAAGCTATAAGCTTGAAACTTATTTTTACAGCTCTTGATTAGATATCCACACCAATATTTTAAATGTGAAAGTAACTCAATCTGTCTGTCATTTAAATACTTTATATATTGCGTACTCATAAAAAAAATATGTGTAGGATCGTCAGTATTTGTAACCGTACCATCAGACATCATGTGGGCAGGATAGGCGATCGTACCAAGAGATAGACGTGATGAATAATCAAACTTTATTGCAGACTTCACAAACAGCCCTTATCGATTCTAATTCAGGTAGGTACTAGGTACAATAGACGAGACGCAGGGCAGTTCCGTGACGTCTGTAGATCTTCATAGCACGATGACTCGGCGAAAAATGGTCTCCGATGAGGCGTCGCTGACCGCCACGATTCTGCCAAGCGTGCCAAAATTTTGTTTGACAGAAACCACCCCTAGAGGGCGCGCTTGCGTTCCTTTAAGTGTTGCTTGCTGCCACATATGTATTGTACTGTTGTACATATTGTATTATGTGTAATAAATTGAGTACCTTAATATATTTAGTATTAATCGGATCCACATTAACATTTTCATCACATTATCTTTGTTTTTCCATGCTTTCATTTCCTTTTTGCTGGTTCGTTTGCTGTAAACACGAACATAAGAGTTAATCATAGATTCTATCTACCATAACGCAGTTCGTATTTTCTCCCTAAAAAGTCGTACTGTAGACATTAAACTATAGGCATTACCTGCCTTTCTACTCTTCTTATTACTATTACTCTGTATTTTTGGATTATTGATGTTTTCTAATCCTTTTTGAACAATATTTATTGTGAATCTAAAAATGTCAAACTTTCAAAGCTCTGTTATTCTACTTTTCTTTACATAATACTGTAAAAATAGTTGTGTTTTACCTTTGTTTGCAATTTTCCTTTAATTTGCATTGGGTGATGATTCGTTTTCCTGTATTTTCGTAATTTGCACGATTATTGACAGTATTTTTATCTTTATTGACATGGTTGTTATGACAATATCTTTCAAAGTCTGACAACTTCTATCAAAGTTTATTACTTTTTCGGGTTTAATCCTCTGTAAACCACCAGTATTCATGTTCTATTTTTGAACCTACCTCGATCTTAATTTGAACGGCCCCGGCCCCCTATATAAGCCTTAATTTTTTTCATTCAATTCATTCGATTCCGAGTTCTAAGCTCGAACAGTTCTATTATACTCCTCCAATAAATAAATACTCTACATCTTCCCTCAAGAAGTCTTGAAGAACCGCCGGTGACTACTGAAACACCTCCTCACGCTAGGGGAGGGACCGGACACCGGAGGAGTATCCAAGCACATTGACTGCAGTAACACCTCCTCGCTCTAGGGGAGGGACCTGTCTCCTTCTCGGAAGAGGATCCGAGACCAAGTACTTCTGGCACTCCAACTGATCATAACATTTTCTATATAGTGCCCGTTACCCTCATTACTGCTGTGAGTCACTCTTCACGGCGCCTGTCACCGCTGCACATCGGCGTCACTGCTCTTCACGGCGCCTGTCACCGCTGCACATCGGCGTCACTGCTCTTCACGGCGCCTGTCACCGCTGCACATCGGCGTCGCTGCTACCTCCGCTGTGTCGGCCCTGCACTCCGACGCCGGCCTTTGCTGCCCCAGGACAATACTTATTGAAGATTTGAAGATACTTACTCACGCCCACTGCACTTTACTTACATTCATACAGACATCACCTCATCTCATTTTTCGGTACTGTATTCTTTTTGTTGTAATATAAATTCTATTCCCTCTTCTACCTCTTTCTTTTACCTTCTTCTACTTCTCCACATTTGTCGCTTCACGACAAATTGGCGCCCAACTTTTAGTCTTCAGTCTTCCCTCTTTCTTTCTTTTCTTACATCTCATTCTTTTCATCTTCTATCTTTTTCTAAATTCAAAAACAACACTTTATCTAGTGTTCTTTACCTTTTCACCCTCTTTACCTTATCACCTTTTTTCTAAATTCAAAAATAACACTTTATCTAGTGTTCTTTACCTTTTCACCCTCTTTACCTTTTCACCCTCTTTACCTTTTCACCCTCTTTATCTTATCACCCTCTTTGGCTATCTCTTTTGGATAACTTATTATTAACTCCTTCACTATCTTCATATCTTAACCCCTTCACTATCATCACATATCATCTTAAATCTTAACACCTTAACTATCATCTCAGAACTTAACCCCTTGAAACTCGGAGATAGTAAAAATTTGTTTTAGTTAACTTAACTTGAGAATTATTAACTTAACTAAATCTACCTTAATTGGTCTTAAGTTAACTTTGTTCTTTTAACTTAACTTTGATTTAAATAACTGTTCTCTAATTAACTTAACTTGAGAATTATTAACTTAACTAAATCTACCTTTATTGGTCTTAAGTTAACTTTGTTCTTTTAACTTAACTTTGATTCAAATAACTGTTTTCTAATTAACTTAATTAACCGAGAACTCTTATTTTTCTTAAACTCTCTACCTTTTTATTTTTACTATCCGATTTTCTTTCTCAACCTATATTTTCACTAATTCACTTTAATCACTATTTGAAGAGGAATTAAGGTACTCAATTTTATTTTTAACTTTTTTTTAACTTTTTAACTTTTTAATTTTTTAACTTAAGGGACTCTAAATCCCTTACGTTAACTCGGGAGGCTCTAAACCTCTTCTCTTTACTTAAGGGACTCTAAATCCCTTACGTTAACTAGGGAGGCTCTAAACCTCTTCTCTTTACTTAAGGGACTCTAAACCCCTTAGTACTAACTAGTACGTTCTTTTGAGCGGTTGATTACTCGTTAAATAAGCCTTAGGTCCGAGCGGTTGATTACTCGTTAAATAAGCCTTAGATTGGAGCGGTTGATTACTCCTTACGTAGGCCTAGAATCAAACTTTTTTTTTCCATCTATGGAGCGGTTGACAACTCCCTAAATAAGCCTGTCGTTATTGAGGAATTCTTTTCTAGAGTGGCAGTCATTGAATGTGAACTCCACCCTTACGGTATGAAGATGATAGAATGCTAGAAGAAGAATAAATATTTTTATGTAAGGTTGTATATTAGGCGAAATAGATTCCTAGGTTTTCTTTAGATCTTCTTTCAAAAATTTTCTCTAAGTCGAAAATTTTTCTGGGGTTGTGGGGGAAATGTACTGTTGTACATATTGTATTATGTGTAATAAATTGAGTACCTTAATATATTTAGTATTCATCGGATCCACATTAACATTTTCATCACATTATCTTTGTTTTTCCATGCTTTCATTTCCTTTTTGCTGGTTCGTTTGCTGTAAACACGAACATAAGAGTTAATCATAGATTCTATCTACCATAACGCAGTTCGTATTTTCTCCCTAAAAAGTCGTACTGTAGACATTAAACTATAGGCATTACCTGCCTTTCTACTCTTCTTATTACTATTACTCTGTATTTTTGGATTATTGATGTTTTCTAATCCTTTTTGAACAATATTTATTGTGAATCTAAAAATGTCAAACTTTCAAAGCTCTGTTATTCTACTTTTCTTTACATAATACTGTAAAAATAGTTGTGTTTTACCTTTGTTTGCAATTTTCCTTTAATTTGCATTGGGTGATGATTCGTTTTCCTGTATTTTCGTAATTTGCACGATTATTGACAGTATTTTTATCTTTATTGACATGGTTGTTATGACAATATCTTTCAAAGTCTGACAACTTCTATCAAAGTTTATTACTTTTTCGGGTTTAATCCTCTGTAAACCACCAGTATTCATGTTCTATTTTTGAACCTACCTCGATCTTAATTTGAACGGCCCCGGCCCCCTATATAAGCCTTAATTTTTTTCATTCAATTCATTCGATTCCGAGTTCTAAGCTCGAACAGTTCTATTATACTCCTCCAATAAATAAATACTCTACATCTTCCCTCAAGAAGTCTTGAAGAACCGCCGGTGACTACTGAAACACCTCCTCACGCTAGGGGAGGGACCGGACACCGGAGGAGTATCCAAGCACATTGACTGCAGTAACACCTCCTCGCTCTAGGGGAGGGACCTGTCTCCTTCTCGGAAGAGGATCCGAGACCAAGTACTTCTGGCACTCCAACTGATCATAACATTTTCTATATAGTGCCCGTTACCCTCATTACTGCTGTGAGTCACTCTTCACGGCGCCTGTCACCGCTGTACATCGGCGTCACTGCTCTTCACGGCGCCTGTCACCGCTGCACATCGGCGTCACTGCTCTTCACGGCGCCTGTCACCGCTGCACATCGGCGTCGCTGCTACCTCCGCTGTGTCGGCCCTGCACTCCGACGCCGGCCTTTGCTGCCCCAGGACAATACTTATTGAAGATTTGAAGATACTTACTCACGCCCACTGCACTTTACTTACATTCATACAGACATCACCTCATCTCATTTTTCGGTACTGTATTCTTTTTGTTGTAATATAAATTCTATTCCCTCTTCTACCTCTTTCTTTTACCTTCTTCTACTTCTCCACATTTGTCGCTTCACGACAGTATCTTATTTGTAGGCTAATGATTAGCCTACTTATTTGTGCCTTTTGGTGTAGAGACCATGGGTTCTTGTGCACGTTCCCTTTTTAAGGATCTCCGCCTAAGGTTGGCTGAGTCAACTGGTGACCAAAGATTGGCAGCTACCTCGGACAGCGGATAAGCTTAGATATCCAAAGGGGTAATGCTGGGGGTGATGTTTTTAATATTTTATAAATTTATCATGCTTTTTGTTTTTATGTATAAATGTTATTTAGTTGACATGTTTTATTTTGTTTATCGATTAAGTTTGAAAACAATTATAAAATCATAAGCCTAAATAATTAAAAATTATACCCAAAGTCACAATTTCACGCGGACAAAGACGTGGGCATAGCTAGTTTTAATATAAAGGAAACGGGGGGCTTGTTCTTGTGCAGTTCGTATACGAAAAAAGTTCACCGATTTTCTTTGTCGACGAAAAAATAGTTTTTGATATCTCAGGATCACGATTTCTTTGTATTTTTGTAGATATGTAGATTTTGTTCGTGCGCTAGTTTTTTCACGTGTAGATATTTTATTTTTTTGATTTTTTTGGTAATACGGTTAAACTCGCAATCGAATTACCACACGAAAAACGTTCAATTTCACGAGAATCGTCCCCCAGGCAACTTTGTATATTGGAGCATAATAATTACACACGATCTAATTGGGAGTAGTTATATTAGTAGGAAACATAATAAAACCGGGATTCTAATCCTGTCTTCATACTTTATAAATATGAAATGAACCTTTAATAAGTTCAGACAGGTACTTTCCATATGGTTTCATCACAAAGCGGGATTAAGTTGATCCAACTTATTAAAACAGCACTTTTGAGTGAGGAAGTTTAATTACTATGAATTACAGCTGGGTTCAGACCACAGTCCCAGCTCTGTGTAAGGATACGTAATTATAGTAACATTTGAGCTTAATGACAACGCTAGTTGGTATTGTCACAGTATTGGCACGGCTCACATACTAAGTCAAATGCATGGGATTAGCTTCAGTAGACAAAAGGGAGCTAGGTAATGTATTGTAATTAGCAAATGCTAGAGCAACGCTCTCTCTCGCGATTAAAATAATGTTATTGTTATATTATACAAACTTAATACTATAAAATGCACTTTAAAAAACCGGCCAAGTGCGAGTCGGACTTACTGAATTAGGGAATCCACTTACCTCCACTTAGTAAAATACCACAATATTCTGTTGAAAGCAAACATAATTTTTCATAATGTTTGTATGAAGAACAAAGTTATGTTTGCGGTTGTTGAAAATGTGCTATATCTCAAAAACTTCTCGTTTAATCCCGTCGAAACCAATTTTCGTTGAAAGTATTTGTTAAGATCTACATTATATATTTTTTTCAAAATTTACACTTGCTTATTTAAGAAGTTAGATGGGCGTCCTCCGCCGATTTTAGCTATGAAACGTTAGTCTTTAAAAAAAAATGTTTTATATACCTCTATGTCATTTTAAAAAACCTATCTATGAACGCAAAGGTATGACAAAAAAAAATTCGGTTTTAGTTTCATGTATGGGATCCCCCCTTAAATATCATTATTTTTAATTTTTTGTATAAGAATCGTAAAGCGGTTAATAGGATACATCTTCCTACCAAATTTCAACAGTTTGATGCTTTATAGTTACAGAATAAAGTGGCTGTAACATACGGATGGATGGACAGACGGACAGACAGACAGACTTGACGAAACTAAAAGGGTTCTGTTTTTTGCCCTTCGGCTACGGAACCCTAAAAACAATGTGTCAGACGAGGAACACACACATCACTCCCCGTCTGACGCAGTAAGTTTTTTCAAGTCCATTTTATATCAAAAAAATGTTGTTAATAATGATACCTAGTTAAATATATGTATATGAAGTTTGAAAATTTTAAAGATATCGTTAGATCTCTTTTTTGACAAATAATGCTGACTCAACAGTCAACGAATCATTGATTTTAAATTATGTGCTCGGGAAAGCAATGTATCTAATGTAGCCCATTCAATTATTTTCTACGAGTCTCCAGCGCCATTTGTTAAACGCCACGCATAATACAGTAAGGTTTTGTAGAGCAATCGTTAGAAATGCTCATTCTTTAGAATAACTTAATACGATAACGCTGAAAAAACGAAATCACATGAAATAAACCGAAATCCTCAATTAAAGCCGAGTACAAAACTGACTTGAGAAATCTGCAATTTAACATTATCAATGGTAGTTTTTGTGACAAGGTTAATAAGGTGGGTAAGGTAAAATATTTAATATAATAAACGATTTCTTCGACAATTCGTAATCAAAACCTGTTTGTAGCTTACGGCGTTTGCAACACTACACACACAAACACACACACACAAACACACACACACACACACACACACACACACACACACACACACACACACACACACACACACACACACACACACACACACACACACACACACACACACACACACACACACACAGTACTGAATTTTTATTTTACATGTATTTTCTTAAAACGCGACACTCCCTTTGTTAAAGAGCGGGGTCTCCTGCTACGCGTACTTACTAGGTAGGCTCCAGCCTTAGCACTGAAATTGTTTTGTAGAAAATGAAAAAAACATTTTTTTATTTTATTTTTTTATTTATTTTTATTATTCGACGCGGTCGATTCGTCTAGTGCGGATATGTGTGCGAGACCTCCTTGACTTCGATTCGTTCGACAAGTTTCGCTCGGATAAGTGTGCGTTCACCTTTAATGAAGTCACAGCTATCAGATTTAGTGCTTGCTACGCGCTACGAACACGCACACTACAGACTGAAGTGCTACGAATTCTCAGCGTGCTACGATCACTACAATACTACGATATTACTACGCAGCTACGAAAAGACTCCAAGCAATAGGCTTGGCCGGAGTTGGAGGAGTGTGATTTAATTTTAATTCAAAGAACATTAAAACTTGCTGTCACGACTGAAAAATAATCTCGCTGAAATTATAGCTTACAAGATGAACGCCGGCAGATAAGCGCGGATTAGCGACCGCGCCGCTAGGGCTGCCGCGGAGCGTGACCACAACCAACGCTTACAGTTGTTTACGCGAGGTACCGTTATAGTTACGGTTAAGTTGAAGGAAAAATCAAGGTCCGGTTGCGTGATCGAGATTTGGGTAAATGTCGTTACCAACGGTTGAATATTTTCAATTGTGTGTGTTTGGGAGAAAAATACCTCAACCAATGGTAATTAAAATAGCCATTCTAGTTAACGATTTTTTTTCTTCAAAACTCTTAACACATAATTCTTAATTTTCAACCGCTGGTTACGACATTTGACCGTTTGTTGAGTTACATTAGGCATTTTGACTTTTGAGTTTTTTTGCCAGTTAGTACGAGTAAATATCGATCACGAAACCGAGACTTAAACTTACGTGGTCGCGACTAGTTAAAAATAAAAGTATGACAGTAATTTTGTCGTTCTGCCTATTTTCAAGAAAGCTACAATCCTGAGTTATTCCAAAAACTTCTTGGTAATTAGTGCACAACGAGTAAAAGCTAAATACATTTCGTCTGAAGGATTTTCACTAAGATCTGCTAACTGAAAAATAAATAAACTGAACAAGCTAAGTGTTGAATCAGATCGAAATATTAAATTTATAAATCTTTACTACTTTCGGCTTTAAACTAGTCAGATCTTTTATAAAAATCTACGTTTTTAACTGGATAGAACTCGAAATATGCAAAATAAGTTTAAATGTTTTCTATACTTTCATCTTAATTATAACAACGCCTGTCTGTGCGGAGAAAGTTTACGTTAACACCATGCGAATATTGGGCAGCAAAGAGGGTTACCAGGAATTGGCAAAATAAAACGTAACGTTTTGTCGAACCTCAATAAAAAGCTTACCTTACGGCGCGGCCCTCCGCACGATGGAAGGGAAATGCTTAATTACGGATGTTGTCAGAACCTACGCAAACTCACGCTTGTTCTCGCCGCCCAGGGGATCCATTTTTGAATCACTCGCGTTGAGTCGAGCGCTAGATTTGCAGAGCAATGAATATCGTGAACGTCAACTTCTTGGGAAAGCAAGCGATATATTAAACGTCATACAAAATCACTAAATCAATGATTGCTACTTTTTTACTGACTTAAAAAAGGAGGTAAATGTGCTATCGTCCGAATTATTTTGTATGATTATCTATTAAGACTTCCTAACACGTACGTAAGTGTATGTATGTTGGTCTCAAGATTTCACGAAAATGAATATTCATAGAGAGATGATCCTTCTTAAGTATATTCAGAGGTAGTTCAACTAAGGCTTCAGGGTGAGTTTTATCAAATTGGTTTGGTAGTTTTTGAGATATGAGTAATAACAAAAACACATGAAATTAGAAAATAATTCAAAAAGTTATACTAGCTTCAAAAAACTAAAATAAACAGTTGTCTCGTATTTAGGAGAAACAAATTATTTTTCTTTCTTGTCAAACAAAGTAACATAAAAACGCCTTCAAAAAACTGTCTAAAATATAAAGCATTTGTTTATCCAAAATAATTTGTTCCTCCTAAATAGAAGAAAAATGCGTTTTTTAAAACAGTTTTTTGAAGGCGTTTTATTTTTAATGGTATTTTATTTGAAATGCCAAACTGCAAGACAAAACGTTCCTCTTCGTAGCAATAAATCTCACTCGCCTACAGAGTATCATACGAGCGGTTACAAAATAGGGTTCGAAGAAACTTATCGGCGAGGCGTGCTCCTCCCGTACCTTTCGCAAAATATTTATTTAGCATCCTTTCCTTAAGCTGCCGCGACCAGGTGCGAGATCGGCCTAACTCAAACACAAGCCAACCATTTAAATAAGGTTGCTATCTCATTACACTGTGAGGAGCTTTCGTTAACCCTTTGATCGGATATGAACTACTTGATAAAGATCCCTACCATAGGCATGCTATGAATTCTTAAATAACTTCAATCTACTCTACGAACTAGTTATTAATACCTGTATATTAATAACTAAATCCACGCCTAATTATATCTCTTTATATGCGTGGATTTAATTATTAATATACAGGTGTTAATAACTAGTTATTATTTTTCCTTTTAAGTATTTCAACGTTTGACATTTATGTTAATTTATTAAATAAATAAAAAGAAGTAAAGTTTTAAAATCAAGGCTATAAATGTAGATAGTGAAAATACGAATATATTACTTAAATCATTTTTCAGCAACCACCTAACTTCTGAAATATAAATAATCCCGCTGAAATCATTTATTTGGTAATAAATCTCAACAAGCCGATCAAACGAGTCCTCAAAGTAATTGCTTCAGAAATAGGTTATTAAAATGCAACCGTGACTTTTAATAAATCCAAGCAAGCAAAAGACTATCGCGAAACGCGTGGTTAAGGGTCTCAACGCCGAAATTGGTGAAGGATCAAAGTGGGTAAGATTTTTGTTCCCTAATTAAGTCACGAACGTCACACGGTACGGGCGGCCGGGCCGGGCAGGCAATCACGATCGGCATTAATTCAAAACTCTAGTATGCCTGCTCGGCTCTTTAACTGGCCCACTTGGGCACGTCGCAAACGAACCGCCTCAACAGGTCACCAGAAAGGACAATTCTTTCTTGTGCACGTGAACTGGGGAAAATTGCAGACGCCATTTTTGGGAGAGGAGAAACGTACAGACCTACCTGATTATACAGGCATCCTTAACTTTATTTTTATTTAATTTATTTTATTATGTGCAAACTACAGATCTAAAACCATTTCGTTACCATAAAATACAAAATTTTACATTATAATTTCTTGGAACTCTAAGAGTTTTTACACACAGTATGCTTATCAGGCTAACAGTAAAATTTGTTTATTTAAATTAAATTATACATTATATAACATCAATCAAATAAAAAATTATTGGACTATAATAAGTGAAAAAATATTTTATGGTAGTAATTAAATTTAATTAGTAACTAGTAATCTAATTCCTTACTTGGTTAATGCAAAGTCTACTACTAAGACTTTTAATCTTGTTAAATTAATGTATTCCATACGAGTATTTTAGTTAAAGTCCGTTTATCTTTGCTAGTCGAATACTGTAAACAATCTTTATATTACTTTTAAAGTAATATCAGCGAATATAATTCATTAGCTATTTAATTTTAAAAGATGTCAGTATTTGGCGATGAATTACCTATATAATTGTGTACGTTGTGTTTATCTTATTTTAAAATGAAACATTTCATTAAAAAAGAATGTCAAGATTGTTAACAATATTTGACAAGTGAAATAAAACAGACTTTCATGTTGTTAGGTATCTTCCTGGTACATGCATCTATCACTACAACCAAAACACTTCGTTATTACCGTAACAATGAAGGATATCTACTTACACTTTACATCCTGACCTAAGCTACGAACACGTTAGGTGCCGATATTTCTCTGTAATACGTGACGTTACTTACAAAACAAATTGTTGAATTTATCCTAGTGACTCCTGTTATTTTGTTTAGCTCGCTAACATACGTCGCGCTGTCTGTGGTTTGATGTGCTAATGAGCTTCATTGACGCTTAGTCAGCTAAAAGCCTCTTTGTCACTGACGCAAAGCAGATGCACTACAACAGTACAACTAGTATTTGCTGAACTGTTTGATGTATCCGTTTGATCTGCCATCCGCGTCACCGACACGGTGTGCTTGTCCCGCTAAGAGTTTATAGATCCTTACTAATAATATAAACGCGAAAACGTATGTATGTACGTATTTGATTAAATGTTTCATATATATATTTATCCAAAAACCCTCTTTATCCGTTAGCGAAGAAGGTAATTAAGGTAGGACCTCATAATATAAAAACCAGACTATAATGCAATTGACCTACCTACACCATATAAAATTGCAAATGAATGCAATATGTAATTAATTAAAAAGGAAATAATAGTAAGTTGGCATATAAGGTACTTCTGTTGAGATGCTTATAATCCTACTTCGTAATTAACCTACGTCATATGCAATAACGAGTTATCTATATGCTTGTTTCTAAAGTTTACGCGAATATTACTCATCGAAATAAAACATTATTTTACGGATTTACTTTTTGCGAATTTATTTATTTTTTTATCCCGACGTTTGCGTACACTTTACGCTGAAAATAGTTTCATTTCGATGAGTTATCTATATGGTTCTCAAGGTAAGCTCATAGATTCTACTTACAATTAACAGGCGACAACCATCTTCTTAGATTTTGAACAATTCTCAATTTGGGCACATAACGCCTTTTCACCTCCGGTGCCTTCGTTACAACTAAGTAGCTACTTTGCAACGTGCAGTAGATGGGTATTTCGCAATTTTCCGCCCGGCTGCCCTCGACTCCAGGCTCCGGACACCGGCATGCATCTCTATGACGCGTACTGAGATTTATTGTGCCATGTTTTTTGCATCCACTAACATACTCATGCATTTCTCAATGCACAAAATACCCGGATTTCTGCTTTAACACAGATCTAAGGCTAAAGGTATTCGCCAGCCTTCCTGCAGAGTTCGCAAATGCACGCGGATTTTCAGAGCCGACTTGCACTCCATACCTTTGTTGTCATAATACATATAGGTAGGTATGTTACTCTGTGACTCAGTACCTTCTACAACCCTTATATCGACAATAATATTATGAAGACCTTCAGCGATAATTCTACATTTACACTACATTTATTTACTACATTCTACATTTTATTTAATTTACAGTTTACAGCGCCCGTCTGGGTGATAGTAGGTAGAGGTAAAAGTGTGTTCAATAATTGTGTCGCAATAGCGGAATTATTGATAATTCATTGATAACACTACGTCCATATTTAGTTACGCAGCCGAATGGCAAAATCGGACCCCTTTTAGTTTCATCAAGTCTGTCTGTCTGTCTGTCTGGCTGTTTGTCCGTCCGTATGTCACAGCCACTTTATTCTGAAACTATTAGTATTACACAGTTGAAACCATAAATGTTGCCCGTTACCATATTATCCGTTAGTAAAATTTACGGCTCTTAATTTTCTTTAATTATATTTTAGGTATTTTCAACTATCACTAGATTAATCATCCTGTGTATACCATGGATTATTGTCTAGTCTTTATAGTTAATATTGTATTATATTAAGTGCATGTTTTGATTGTAATCTGTTGGTGTACCTAATAATAAATAAATAAATAAAAGAATATTACCTCTTTGGAATAGAACGACAAGAGCGAGATGTCACTAGCAGCAAACTGTGAGATAAAAAGAGATGCGAGATGCGATGTAGCAAAACCGTTTTTGGTGTCTGTCAGTCAGTTTGGAAGCCCATGACAGCTCGCTGAAAATTTCTTTCATGTGATTTTTTTATACATTCAAATGAAATTGTGTATATTTTCTCCTGAAACATGGAGTAATTGATTGTTGTTCATTACAGCGAATTAACCTCAACAAATATTCATTGAACAGGTAAATTATACCAAATCGAAGCCTCTTAATATAATATACGATATTAATATAAGTACTATTTATATTTACGAATGCGCTTCAAATTTAAAGTACGTAGTAGTTTGATTATTAAACGTTAATTTACGTAAAAATTAAAGACAGAATAACACAGGTAATGCATAACTACAAATATTTTTTGTAAAGAAATATATTGTGTTGACTGTTTATCATGCGGTAAACTAATCAGGTTTTAGTCTTAATGTTAAAATGAAATTATAAATAAGACGGAACTTAATCGATCGGGCTGTGTAAGGGCTTTACATGTTTTGTTACGAGTTTATTTACTTTATTAAATGTTTAACTTAGGAAAATTGTTATAAATCACCTTAACGAAAGGTAATCTCATTTTAAGTTACAAATGTTACTTACTTAAATAATTAGGTTGTGTCATCTTAAATCGGTTTCGTTTGACAACTTTTACTTGTCCTTCTCTTCCGATAGGAATATTAATTTTATGGTCTAAACTTAGTAGGTAGATGTATCGGTCCTGTTAACCGCTTTCGATTCTTATACAAAAAATTGAAAAAATAATGATATTTAAGGGGTTCCCATACATGAAAGTAAAACCTATGTCTATGGATAGGTCTTTTAAAATGACATCGAAAGTCATTTCCTCTAAAAGTAAATGTTTGAGAGATAGACGCTTCCAAAGTACTAAAATGGGCGCCCCCCTCCACCCTCTTTAACTTTAAACTAAGCGAGTAAATTATTTAAACGTATTGTAAATTTTGAAAAAAAATACATGATGTAGATCTTGACAAAGACTTTCAACGAAAATTGATTGGAACGAGATAGAATTAATAGTGTTTAAGATTGAGCACATTTTAAATAACCTCAAACATAACTTTGTTACTGATACAAATACTATGAAAAACATAGTTACAAACATTTGCCGTCCACAAAATATTGTAGGTAGTATTTTGGCTAAGTGGATCTCTAATTCAGTTAAAGTTGGCACGGAACCCTTAGTGTGCGAGTCCGACTCGCACTTGGCCGGTTTTTACGACTGAAATTGTATAATGAGAATACTGTAGACTACGAGTACTGTACTTCATCTTCATGTTTATTTTTATGTTTTACAAAATACGTATTACTGCACCTACATTACGAAAACGTATACGATTAAAGTTCACTGATCGAATTTCCTTTGTCGAAGGAAAAATACTTTTTGATTTCAAAAGGGCAGGATTTCTACGTATTTAAAAATTGTTCCTGCGATAGTGTTTTTACGTGTAAATATTTTACTTGATTGTTTAGGTAAATCGATGAAACTCACAATCGAATTACCACATGAAAAAAGTTATATTGCCGCGTGAATCGGCCTTTGAACTTCTACAGTTCGTCAGTGCAGATACTCAGATGATCTCATACATGCCTTGCTTTTGATAAAAAGTTTTTATTGATAGCTAGAGTTCAGCAATAGAGATGAAGTCTTGATTATTAAGATAAATATGTATTCTAATTATAATAAAATACTAAAAATATTTCTTATATTAAAAACATATGCTACTCAGCGGTTCTAAGATGTGCGCCTATTTATCATTTATTGCAAGAATCGATAAATTTCAAATGTCTTTTTAATCATATTTGAAAAGGTTTATACTTTATGTATTTACTTTTTTTCAAAAGCAATAAGGATTGCCTTTAAAGTGAAAAAAATGTGGAAAAACATGTTGTTTAGGAAATAAAATTATTTTAGGCCTACATATCTAATAATTTGCATAATTGTATTATCTTATTTCATTTCACGTTAAATGGCACTAAATAATCCCATAGGTCTGATTTTATCTATACTAATCTTAGAAACTATCACAGTTCAAAATAATTCCGCACCAAAATAATGCTCGCAGCGTACTACACGCGCTTGCACTAACCGCTATGGTCTCAGGCCTCTTATTTCCAATGAAAATATGTGTTTAGCCATAAAATATTTTACGGTTAATCCGAAATTTACGCAAGTGACGTCGTTGGGGACCGCTAGTAGCTTATAAATGGAACGACTAGGTAACAAGCAACCACATAAGTAAGTAGTAAGTACAACGTATTTTCCATTAGCTTTAGTGGTACAGCCAGCGGGAGTCATATATTCGCCTACCCGCATATTAAATTACTTTTCAACAAATAGGTACAGTCGCCAGTACATCAGGTTACTTACTTTTGTTGTAAGCTAGCCCTTATTACAATGGCATAAGACACCGCAGTGTTTACCTTGACGTGCTTTTGTCCGTACCTTGCGCTCTGCTGCAGTAAGTCACTGAATTTAGATTTATGACGGCGCGTTTCTAAAACTTTACAAGGCTGATTTGCAGTGTTTGTATCATCCCTTAACAGTGGAATTATAAAACTAATTAGTACTCATTCATACTTAAATATTAATATATACAGGGTGTTCTTTTGGTCAGCGACGAGCGACTCAGGAGTGGCTGTACAAACGATACTGATGCTAAAAATATGTAAAAAATTTTTTTTTTTTAAATGGAATAACCCACAAAATCAATTTATTGATTCGATACAGCGATCGAGTCAAAGCTATCAACACCAGGTAGCCTTTTCGTAGCTTAGTAGCCACGGCGTAGTATTTCGTAGATATGCGCTAGCTACGCGCGTGGGTGCAAGTTGCCCCATTCGTTTTGTCCTTTTTTTTTGATGTTGTGAAGAGGTTTTCTTGTGTAAAACTTGCTTAGAATTTTAAAAACAAGTTTTTTTTAGAATAAGTATAACTCATATTATTTTCCCTGAGTTGGATGTCACTGACCAAAACAACATCCTGTATAAATATTAGACACCAATCACAAAGATTGCTGTGATCCCAAAGTAAGTAGCCAATGCACTTCTATTGTGGAAATCCGACACAACGGTGGTACCACAACAGACCCGAGCATATATAGAAAATAATGATTTCTACATTGACCCGACCGGATATCGAACCCGGGACCTCGGAGCGGCAACGCTTTGTAACCCAGCGTGCTTAGCCACTACGCCAAGGATGTCGTCACTCGACCGGGAATCGAACCCGGAATATAAAATTTATTTTTGAAATGGTTGTCCACACGTAACGGAAACTAACGAACAATTCTAAATGTGAAGACATAGACACAGACAGAGGCACGTTAGTTACCGACATGTAAGGACCGACTATTGATGTGCCGATTTGGGTATCTCATGGAATTTGAATATTTTAGAATTTTAGGTTAGGTTAGGTTTTAGGTTTTTTTTGTGACCAGGAATCGAACCCGGTACCTATTCTTATTAGTTTTCTGACTAAAGTCCTTATTTAAATCATGTTTTAAACAAAATATTGTTCGTCAGAAAGTCTTCTGACTCCGATTCTTTGAATTGATTATAACGAACTTCCATAATATTTAAATATCAAAAAAGACGACATGGCACATCACTAGTCAGTGCGCACATGTCGATAACGGTAACACGCCTCTTTACGTCTTCACCTTAAATTACGAGTATCTTGAAAGGAATAACTCTAGTTCGATGAGCAGTGCCAGGAGCAAACATCCGCTAATCATCCAAATGGATGAGGTACACGACACTTGTTGAATTTATAGCTTTCCGTGAATTGGGCTCGAGTTAGAGTACATCCCAGCCGGAGCAAGGCGCTTCCTAATTGAGAGCCTTCTCCAAATGACAGCTGTTCTGTTTAAGCGATCAATGGAGCCGTTCAGCAAACTTAGTTTTGTCCCGTCTAGCACCACACTCTTCTAGACACCGTTTACAAATCGCTTGTAAGTACGAGTAGATAACTCGGTAGAAATTATACTATTGGGGTATCTATCAAGGCCTTGGATGAATTAACCACTGGATATGAAACGCAAGAGCGGATGTATAAAAACATCATCAACTAACTTCTGCGGGCGGGGGATGCTTGTCGTGTCAATCATTGATATTTAGTGCATAAAAGTGTCGATAATTTTTCTATCGATATGTGTTGAACGAATGAATGAACGAATCTTTTGCCAAATTATATTTATTTTTATCACCAAAACAATAAATTACATTAGGGGCATGTAATGCACAAACCATCAAAGTAACAGTTGAAACATAGAACGTCGTTTTATATGAACGGTCTAGCAAGTATCACTTAGTTAGTGTAAACTTCCTATGACATTTTGAAACAGCCTGTAAGTACGCAATATAGCCTTGCACCATTAAAATCCTCCTATGGGATAATTAACCAGTAGATTTTTTGCGTTGGCATTCAATCACGCTTGGCGTAAAGCGGATACCACATATTCGGTGATGTTTTGTGGGGATCCATTTTGTCTCTCTTCGGACTGCTTCTACCCATTTTATTTTCCTTAATGGATCTACAGGAAATCTAAAATAATATTATAAAGATGTATTGTCAAATATAAAGTTTAAAATAATTTTAAACCAAACTGTTGTATTTTTAAGATTACCTTAATCTACTCTCGAGTGAAACATTTTAAAAATTTAACATTTTATTTTAAAATATATTATTAAAAATTTAATAAATGTTTATCGATATGATTTATTGACAATTGTCAAGCACAATTAAAATTAAACTGACAAGAGAACGAATGATAAACATACGACAATCCTACCGTATAAAGTATACTTACTTACTGGGGTGACTCAGCGACCCAAAATGAGTCTTGGCCTCCGACACCAGATCACGCCATGCATCTCGGTCTTGCGAGAGTTCCTGCCAGTCGCTATGGCCGAGGTTGAGCAGATATAAAGTATACGTTTTCTTATTGATTTTGTAGTAACTGACCACCACTTTTTTAAATGGCAATGTAACTTTTCTCTTGGAAAACACATTTCACTTTTTTTATGAAAAATAACAGCTTTTTTGGGATATAATGTTACTTACTTAAAATAAATATTTTTTGTCTTGCCGCTATAATTTTTACTTTCACTGAGCTCTATCACTGTACTGACAAGACGTCACCTAACATTTAACAAAAAAAACGCATTTGTTTTGTTAAGCAGAATAACGATATATCAAAGTAAACTTTCCTAGAACTATTAAGTTATCGATAAAACCATTTTTATCAACGTTTCAATGTTTAACGGTTCCCATAGCATTTTTTCCTCAAATAACTTTTAAGTAAGCAGGCATGCATGCATGCACCATGCATTAGGATTTCCTCGTCTCCGGCGATGTGGGAATAGCAGCCTCGTCTCCCTTGCGTAACAAGGCGCAGGCACCCGCGCGAGCCAGAGCGGCTGAGGTTCGTCGCCGAAGGCGAGCAGCAAGCCGAAGCTGCGTTGTTACATAATATATACATACTAGCGGACCCAGCGAACTTTGCTTCGCCCCTAGCACCGTCCCGCCCCGGCCCCGTCTCGCCCAGCCTCGTAATTGTAAAAGTTAAGAAAAACACCATAACTGATCAGTTATCAAACGGGATGAAAAATGATCAAAATACTAAAATAGTTTTAAAAATAGGGGTTGGTGATAAAAAAATTAAGGGGTTGTATGTATTTTTAATGCCACATTATAAAAAAATAAAAACAAAATATTTCATCCAAAAATTTAAAAAGTATATTTAAGTTACCACTTAGGTGGACTTGCACACGATGATCTAACCCAGGGTTACGCTAACCCTGGATTAAATCTTCATTCTGTCTCTGTCAACGTCAAATAAACTGAAAAAGACAGAATGATGATATAATCCAGGATTAGCGTAATTCTTGGTTAAATCATCACGTGCAAGTGGGCCTTAGGGGTATGAAAAATAGATAGTAGCCGATTCTCAGACCTACTGAATACGCATATAAAATTTGTTAAGAATCGGTAAAGCCGTTTCGGAGGAGTACGGGAACGAACATTGTGACACGAGAATTTTAAATTATAAGATATATCAGATATGCTTTGAATTGTCTATTAATAAAGTATGCAATATAATATTATTAACAAAAATCGTTTAGCAATACGAACTTCAGTGAAATAAAATTGGATAACAAAATTATGGGTAACAAAATAGTAAACTAACATTACTTCGATAAAATACATAATATATGAAAAGAAGTCACGATGAAGTAAGTTTGTAGATTATAAGCATTCGATCAAATGAAATTGTGATCTAGGTAACAGGACTCCAGAATGTGTTGAATATCGTTAAGAAACATCTTCGAATTATTATATGGGGAATGAAAATCGTTGCAAAAAATTCACATTAAGTGACGGGTTCCCGTATAATTGTGTAACACCAACGATACATTCCTCAGTTCTAGCCATTGCGAAAGTTCATCAAGTTACTACTTACTTTGGCAATCTTTCATTTTTATGACAACGTTTTCGCTTGAAATACAAATTGAAAAACTATTTCAATGTACCGTATACATTTAAACTAGCGGTACCCCGCGGCGTCGCCGGCGTAATTTTTGGATTACTCTTAAAATGTTTTAACGAAAAACACACTCATTGGAAGTATGAGGCCAGAAAGTCCAGAAACCATGCAAGCGCCTGTTTTGTGCTGCGAGCATTATTTTGGTGCGGAGTTATTTTAGAATTGTGATAGCTTCTAAGATATTTATTGAAATCATATGACGTACAGGGCAATTTTGTTAAAAATGAACACACATTATGAACAAAAAAGTTTGTAGTAGTGAGTAAACCATATCAGATAGATTCGCGGACTTTATTGTAGAACTTTAAAGCGGAATAATCTCGTTATTTTTATTTTTTATGTATCTTAAACGGTTTACTCTGCGTACCTACACAACGGAAGCTCTCAAAGGAACCGTTTTGAAATAAAAACCACTGTAGCTCTGTTTTTATAAGTACAAACTCTTCAGCTTTATAATATTAGTACAGATGTAGCGAAATCTTCCTTTGGTTGATTATATAATACATTTAAAAAGCAGATTTTTTCATTTTTGTATATTAAGTCACATTGTTTAGATAAATATAGGTATAACTATGTTAAAATTCTAATATAATTTTTGAAGACAAATTAACTCAGAAACACTTTGTAATAAGATATCATCATAGCCTTACTTTTTATTTATTGCGTCTTTGCACACTGCGCTTTCAAAAGAAAAGCACGCTGTAATAGCATATTTCTTATAAAGATCCGAAACAATAGCGTAGACGGGGCGCTATGTTTGAGTAGGAAGTGTGCGCTGGAATGTGTACTAAAAGGCTGTAGGGTAAAGTTTAAAATCCTTTGGAGGTGGCTAGAATAACAGTAGCCGTATAGGTAAGTAATGAGCCGACTATTCGAGAGGCTGTCGAGGGCTCTTGTCGGAACGACGCCCCTAGCGAAGTCGCCACTCGACCCAATGTAACGTGACTTCGTCAGAGCAATAGCATTCAGATGGCCTGTGGAATGCCGCGTTAGCGGAACGAAGGCTTCACGCCTAATAATTACGTGGATGAGAAAAAAAACTAGAAGATATTTATCTTTTTTTAGGTTTTAACGCGAACTACGAATTTTATGGTCAAGGCGTTACATTGTCGTGGTCGCAAAACTGGGCGGCGATTCTCGCGTCAATCGATCTTATTTCGTCTGGTAATTCGATCGTGAATTTACATTCGATTACATGTAGAGGGTGTGGGTAGATTGTAAGTTTTCAAGTTCCGTAAAATGTATATTTCGAAGGTATGAATTCTGTACTGCTCTAGTGTAAAAAAATAAAGGAGTACGTACCACGATGATTCCAAGGAGGTTTCGGCTGATTGACTCCAGAAGGGTTATTTCATGGCGAAGACTTAATGGATACATCTTGACTCGGTCACACATAAAACAAACATAGTACTCATCACACAATAACACCAGAGTTATGACAGACCCGCAGCAAGTTGAGACTGGACTGGATACTCTCCTTCAACCTCTGTGCAATAAGACTCTAAACCCCCTCCCTGATACCTTCAAGACTTCATCGTCAAATCATTATTATAAGAAGTAAATTCGTGAGCTTTTTCTCATTCAGAATACCGCGTGATGCTTGAAAGTCAAGGTTTGACATTCCTTATATCCCCTATTATAATCTCTGTTAACTTATGAATGGATAATTCTATGAAGTACCTATTTAAATACTTATGTTCATGTAGGTTTATTTTTATAACTAGCCAAGACTGCGTGGACCGAGCTTTATGACCCGGCGCCGAGTCTTGTTGGAAAGACCATGCTTGGTTATTGAACATGGTGTTGTTATGGGGCTGAACTACCTTCTCAAGAATCGTATCTTGATACACTTGTGCCGATGTTTTGATACTCACTCCTTCATAGCTAACACCCCACTAAACCATCACTGAATTCGGGTAATGCCCACGTTGCACTCTGCCGACTCTGACTCTGAGGTTTGAGCATAAATATGACCTCCCTTTGCGTTACGCTTTAGTAGTTTTTTCGATTTTACCACCCTATTCTTTTTTAAATTATCAGTTAAAAAATGACCAGTGCGTCTCTTATAGGCTACAAGTCCTTAGTCATCTTTTAAAATACGCGACATGGTTCTGGGTGCTATCTTCATCTCCCGAGATAAAATCTTTTGCTTTCGGACAGGTTTTCTGCGAATTCTTTCCCTTACTGCTTTGACCACATTTTTCGTACGAACACTACGTGGACGGCCAGATATTTTTCTGTCACAAACAGAGGAGGTCTCATTGTACCTATCGATAGCCCGGTACACAAACATTTGACTAATACCAAGCGTATGGAGTTCGGTTCTCTTTATCACCCCACTCTATTTAAATATCTCAAAATATTATAAAATGTATTGGCGCCAAAATTAGAAAACACAAAGAGCAATCGTTAAAAAATGACAGATTCCATATTCAAATGTAATATCTTTCTAAATGAAGCTGTTTCAAATATTATATTTAGACTTATAAGGCGTTAATTTACATAACCTACATAGTAATATTGTTTAAGACTATGAGAAGGCACTGAAATAACTCGAGGGATTCAACTTTCAAGTAAGCTGAACTTAAACCATGCTAAAAATATTGAAGTCATCTATAAATCCAATACTGATTAAAGTAAAACGGATATGCGCATGCTATGAAATGAAACACTTATTTTTCTTCGTTGTTTTTAATGTCTGATAATGAGTTAATGACAGATCTTTATCTACCAATGTTAGTGATTAAACTAACCATGAATCCAAAGTAATATAACACCACCCCTATGAATATAATTTAAAAACAATATTGATGGTTACACGCTTTTAAATATTATATTCCGAATACACGCATAGCAAAATAACACTAGAAAATGTATCAAGATAATGGCTAAGATATTACGTTTACATGATACCCCATAATTCGTGGAATTTAATATAGTTTATCTGGGGAATCTGTGCATTACTCGATTTTGGTTGCTAATTGACATTCTAAATGCTGGTATTTGGTTTTGTTTATGTAAAAGGCAGAATATCAAATTCTTGTATATGGCTTATCCCTCAAGCGTATGTGAACGAGACACAATGCAAATTCTATTGTTATGCGTTGTGTTGAAGCATTAACATTCAGTTTTGAATAAATTTATCAGTATTAACGAATTAATTCTTAGTCATTTTGATACATTTTCGAAACGCTGTCTTTTATACAAATGCGAAAATTTCGAATACACACTAAATTCAAAACACTAGCGTCAATAACAGTAAACATTACAATAACACATCTATTAACATATTTAACAATAAAACCATGATCTTGATAATTGAACGTTATGTTCCTAGCGAGAGTAAACTAATATATAGTTTAGGTACATACATAAAAGTAGTCAGTTACCCGTTCCCCTTAACTATAACAGAACCACGCAGGTGACAGCTTGGTAACTATGACACAATCCATGGTTCTTATAAGTTTTCATTTTAGCTAAAATCATAAAAGAACTTGCTTTGTGCATTTGTAAAGAAAAACATAACAGAAATACGTGCATCAATTACCCAGTATTATTTGATTTGAACATACAAAAAAAAACTGTGAAACATGTCTGTTCCCATATTATGCACGGTTATAATTACAGCAATCTTTGGTAGTTAAAATTAAGTCAGCGATTCTTTGACTTCAACGCACACATGAAACATGGTGCTCTTGATTTGTTCAAAAGGTATGGCGACAAAGTTATAAAACTATAAATTAAATAATTGTTTTTTTCTCCGGTCGAAGAAAACCTCGAGTGTGCGATGTAATGTGCACACGTGAATTTAACATGGTAACTAACCTAAGTAGTATGTATATTGTGATAACAAAAACCGTACACACAGAAATTGTCAAAATTATATTAATTAAATGTGATGAAGACTATAATTATGCCACAGTAAATGTCATCTAAATGTTTTAAGACCTAGCACGATCCAATTATCATATAATATTATAGCGTAAGAAGGAATGTCACCAGTAGAAATTCTATGAGATTACATAATATCAAGTCTTATTGTTAGTACAAATTTCACATTACATTGATATGGCAACAACTTCGATCGAGTTATAAGAAAGTTTATGGTAACAAATGTCATCTCGTAAGATAAAGCCTAATATCGAAAGATTTTAAAGTACGGTAACTAAGTTTAGAGTAAAAAGTCTTCGTGTTACGTGTATAGGTGGACCGCTTCATTGAGAGTTCGCCTGCGGGGCGGCGGGGCGCGGGGGGAGTTCGCGGCGCGGATACAATGAAGCGGTACCTACAGTACTTACAGCTAACGAGTGACCGCTCGTGACGAAGAGTACGACACCACAAATATTAGTGTCTAAACACAAAATATAGACAGGAACAGAAGTCAAACTCATGTATTATTTCAATTTTGACGCACACGTTTGCCGGTCGCGCTAGGGATGGCAACTTTGACTTACACACAAAATAACTATAGTAGTCGTCGCACTCACATAAAGACGTTTGATGGAATAAAAAAATAAACGAAATTATAAACCAAGAAACTAAATCTTACACAACATTAACATATAAAATATAACACTTTGTTCAACCAAATTAATCTATAATACATTTTAATTCTTGACGCATTATTTTACTTCTTATTGTAGACCTAAACATGTTTTCATGTTATGTAATATTTTATGGCATGAATCATATACAGATTCAGAATAAGAAACAGTAATATAAAAAGAGCTGAAGTCACCTTTAGGCGTGGCATGTACGATGTACTATTAGGAATTAGTTCATGCATGTGACCGAGTACGAACTATTCACTTCTGGTCGTTCAAATCGGTCTTTAGTACATTTCATTTAGCAAATCTTGTATGTCTATAGTTCAGTTTAGCTCGCAAGAGCCGATTAATTACGAATAATTCCAAGTGTCAGAGTGAGTTGGACGATTACAAACGCGCGTGCGTGAACGTGATGGAAGATGTACTAGATTGCGCGAGAACGAGACAGACGCGTATGCGTGAGTGTGACGGAAAATGAACTACTAAAGCGAGAACGAGACGGACGCGTGTACCAGAGCGTGATAGAAGATGTACTAAATTGAACGTCATTGTCGTAAGACCATATTCGCTGTGTACGACGACCGACTGATGTCAGAGTAATCGGTGAACCATTGAACTAATAGTACTAAAAGACCGAACTAGTTCCTTTGAGCAATTGTACTAGTTTGGAGCGCTCCATTCAGTGTCCGATTAAGAACAAGACTAGTCACCTTACACCTTACAATACCCTTCCGAGACGCGTGTCTCAAGCGGGCAGCACTCGCGCTCGCACTTTGTATGAAGTTTGACTTTTGTACGGTACTATCCATATTTTGTGCTTATGCCGTAGTTACGCGACCGAAATTCGGCGGCTGATTTTACGTTCCGACGTTACGGATTAATGTGTTGTCCTTGTCAGTAATTCAAATAGCATTGCAGACGTAATCATTGCCGAATATCGGTAATAAGTAACTTCGGCATAGTGTGTTTAGACACGCCGCGTATCACTCGAATTAACTATTTATATAAAGAAGGGCAACACATTCGCGTGAAACATGCGACTAGGTTTAGACAAAAAACCCTTTAAAGATGATTCGATACTAATTCGCATGTTTCATAGACTAATGAAAATACATAGTATAACTAGCCATATTTATAAACGTTTCCTGAATACAATACTTAGAAATAATGCAATGCAGCAAGAAAACAAACGCATAGTAAGAGTAACAGAATTCGTTTATAAATATTGACACAGGAATTTATGTACTAGAACAAATTACTATAGTTCAAATCAAAACGGTATCATCTACTATATCTATGATCTATAAATAACCATGACCTATTAAAGCAAACTTGTATATTTCTGGTACTAAAATAAATATTTCTAACTTGTAAAAATTTATCACTTTAAATATTGCCCGTCCTTAGTTGTAGAATTATGCTATTTAGCAACACAATATACAGTTATTATTGAAATCTTATTCTAACTTACTCGAGATAAAAGACTACCTACTATATTATATTTAAAGCAACTCTAATGTATTACATTCTGGGAATGTTGTTAATTATTAGGTAAACTACGTTATATACATAATACCAACCGAATATACAAATACACCGTGATTACAATGAAAGATGCTACGATTAACGTGATATCGCAATAGAAATATTAAGAAAAACAAAAATATATTAAGAGATTCATTCTTTGGAAGATTGTAGAAAGTCTTATAAGAGCGGATAAAAGGATCCTTATAACATTATCTAATTGTCTTTATATAAGTCATTATTACTATATAGGGTTGCGAACCGACACGTGACACGAGGCGGCGGCATGGTTGAAGCAAGCAAATTATTCACGTTTAAAATATATAATTTCATGATCCACCATTTTCAAATCGATATGGATTGTTCTGATAAATGTGAGAATCATCACAGAACATTGCTTTGCTATAAATACAGTGCGTGATCTTTTGGCCGACGGCGAAAAAGCGAACTAACGCTGTCATCTTCGAAAATGCGGTTGTCAGATCTGGTGTAGCGAAATCTCCCCAATCTTACAAGAGATTTTTACATTTTTCCTTACGTCTCCCTGATGTTTCGTGTTCGTTACACTTATTGTTTAAAATATAATTATTCTTTTTGAATACCGTAAAGCTATACTCCACAATAATTTTCAATGATATTTATTGCTTATACAATCGTTCTGCCTTTTTATTCGGTGGAACATACATGATATAGTTTTACGTCATCCTTATACTAGTTTATATAAGTACCCTTTTCTTTGACTTTGTCATAGTTGGGTATAAAAAATATTAGTTTTCTGAACAGCTTTCTGAACTCCCTGAATCAAGGGAGATTTTTTGCATCGGCTACCCTGATTTAATGCTAGCGCCTCCCTGTCAATGTCATATATCGGCCAGAAGATCTTTGCCGCACTGTAAGTTGTAATGCAAACGTGCAAACTTTTTAGCAAGTTTGGTTGCCTTCATGCATTTTAAAAAAAAAACTAGTGATCAGAATGTTTTGTAGTCTGATTACCGTGAGAGTTAACAACTCTTTGAGGTAGCCACTACTGATGAGGCAAGACCGCTTTTTTTTAAACGGAAATGTTTGATTGAAATATACACTTGCCTGCTCATGAAAATATAACTTTATGTACACAAGTATTTGATACAGATCATATGTCAAGTATATCAATAGTCCAAGCATATATTTGCCAGCTACAACTCTTAGGTCTTTTTCCCCTTTTGTCTTTCAAGACCATTATATTTAACACACAAATTCGAAGCATTCGACTTGAATATAGATAGTAACTTATACACAAATTCTACTCACGTCTAGCAGAGACAAACATTTGATTTACTCATAAAAATACGACCTCAACCACTTTATGTCACATATACTCTAATGATAATGACACTGCAAGTTTATACCAGCAAGTGTAGTCTAAGGCAATTTTTTTGACATTTCACGTAGACAATTTAATTTTTTCAAATTTTCTGCTGCATCAAAGCTTTTAAGTAACGTAGATCTTTAATAAATATTTGTAATTTTTAAGCTACATTCCAAAACTTTTCTCAATTACTAAAATCCAATTTAATCCCAGCATCGTCTATGCGAAATTCCAAAAAAATTGCTTGTGACTATAAAAATAAAACACGCTGAAAGCGGTATTCGATTCGATTTTCGATTGGTACACTTCGGATTTGTACTAAGTAGTAAATGAAATATTTTCAGATCTTATTTATGCGAAAATTACATAAGTATACCGATCAATCAATATATCTATGCACGACAATGCTGGCAAAAGCTTGTCAAACATACTCCGCGATCCCAATAGTATAACTGATTTCTATGTTCAAGCTTTAAGTTCAACATAATAAATAGATTTTAATATAGGTTTACACATTTTGTATTTTATTCACATACGAAAACCTTATGAAGATTTTACAAGCAAATTAAGACACCGAACCGTGTTCAGGAGGAGATTTGCAAAAATCTGTCACCTTTAAGGATAATTGCGAACAACGCCTTTACTTTTCTCAAGATCATGAGCGCAAATTGGCTGATACGAATGTTGCCTATTGACAGAATGCTCTGTAAAATACACGCCGTTTATGCTAAGGTCTACCGGAGGGATCTTGCTGTGCAGGTCTGGTTGCTCACATAGACGTAGAATTCGTTTTTTTTACAAGATTATTAACACTCATACAGGTTACAGTCTCCCTGACCTCTCCGGTTGGCCGTTGCGTGTATAGCAGACGTTATGTTTCTACGACTTTATCGCTACTATGACCTTATTGAATGAACATACGTTGTCACGGGAGCAGTGGCGGGGCGTCGGCCGGGGCGAGAGCCGTGGGTAGTTCGAGGTCCGGTTATAGCGGTTGCGCGGCGCCATCTGCCGGGAGCGCGTGCACTCGAGCTGACAGCAAGTTGTGGAGGATGAATACCGCCGGCTTCGGGCTGCCTTCCATGTCCAGCTCCTGGGGGGTGAGCGATGGACTCGGTTAATACGATGGTGTGTGATGTCTAGGGCATGCACCCGGTACACCCGGTTCTAAAGGACATGTTTACATTTGTATGGGGAAAATGCCAACACCTTGTACATGTCACTAAAAAATAGCTTATGTAAAGCTTAATCGTTTTTAGAATAATTTTCGTCCGTAAAATATTCAACTTTTAGGTAATATGTACTTAAAAAAAAAAAACTAGCAATATTTCATGAAGTCTAATAAATCTGTCAAGTACGTGACAGCCAATCAGCTGTGTATAAAGATTTAAAAAGATTGAAAGCGGAAAGCAAAATGACATTTTACAATGACTGATTTACTTTTGTTGCAAGTTTTGACGCGATTTCGGCGTTAGAATAGACAGATGGAGTGTCAGGATTTTAAAAGTTTATAACTTTATTATTTAAATTACCTGAATATTGTTTATTTAATAAAGATTCCATGTAGTCTGTCTAATTACCTGTATTTTTTGCTATTTTCACAGATACTGTACATGGTCTTGGCATTTTTATAAACATCTCCTTTCTGAAGTTCAAATCTGTGTTCAATTTGAAATTAAGTTCCAATCTGTGGAACCAGTTCTGAGCGATGGAACCGGGTTGGCCCGGTTCTGATAAGATTGTTATAATTTCGATGCGCGTACCTTAAAATAGCAATTTAAAGTACGCACATCGAAGTGTCGTGTAAATTTTGAAGTTTAGCGAGCTGACAACGTCCGCGTCGCGCCAGCGCGCCTTCACGTGCATGCACTACTCGCGCGCGTGTATTTATATGTCGGTTCGGTGGTCATTTTGTTTCGACATCTCGGCATTGTGACGCAATGACGATAAAGTGAAGTTAACGCTAGTTTAAGAACAATTCAACTGAAAACGACTTCCATTGTTTTGATTTAATTCATTTTTAGTATCTTAATAAATACTTTTATTTCCTCCTTTATTATCAGTCGCAGACCTTAAAATGCACACCAAATTATTTAAATAGTTTCAAGAGTTAATTCAAGTTAATTATTTAACTGTGTGAAGAGTAAGTTTTTTTTTATTAATAAATAAAAGTTTCGAGAGTTTTTGTTAACTATATAATAATGTTCTAAACACGCTTGATTTGACAGCAATGCTAGCTTGTTTTTATTCATTCAACTCATTAGAATCCCAACGTAACCAAAAATACGATTTGGTCGCTTGGAACTGGGTAGAACTGGGAGACCCGGTTCCGAACACCCTTAGAACCGGGTATCATCATCATCATCATCATCATTATCAGCCAAAGGACGTCCACTGCTGAACATAGGCCTCCCCCACGGCTTTCCACATCGACCGATCATTAGCGGTCTGCATCCAGTTTGATCCTGCGATCTTTATAAGGTCGTCTGTCCATCTAGTTGGTGGACGTCCCACGCTGCGTCTCTGGTCGAAGGTTCTCCAATCTAGAACTTTCCTGCCCCAACGGCCATCAGTTCTTCGCGCTATGTGCCCTGCCCATTGCCACTTGAGCTTACTGATTCTCAAGGCTATGTCCGTTACCTTAGTTCTTCTACGTATCTCCTCATTTCTGATTCGATCCCGTAGAGAAACACCCAGCATAGCCATTTCCATCGCTCGTTGTGTGATTTTGAGCTTCATTATAAGGCCCATAGTAAGAGACCATGTTTCGGATCCGTATGTCATCACTGGTAACACACACTGGTTGAAGACTTTCGTCTTTAGACACTGAGGTAGATGAGATGAAAAGACACTCTTGCGCATTTTCCCGAACGCTGCCCAGCCGAGTTAGATTCGTCGATTGAACTCTTTCTCGAAGTTGGACCTACCCAATTGGATCACTTGTCCCAGGTAGACGTACTCGTCGACAACTTCGAGAGTTGAGTTCCCAATGGATACTGGAGTGGGTACAATAAGGGAACTCGACATAATTTTCGTCTTCTCCATGTTCATTTTAAGACCCACTTGCACCGAACCGGGAACCCGGTATGCAAAATCTAAAACCGGACCCGGTTCTGCATGCCCTAATGATGTCAGAGCGCTGGCACAGAGGCGTTATCCGTGTGTTGCGTAAGCACTGCGAACCCATGAAGCCGATTCTCGCGACAATCGAACTTTTTCGTATGGTAATTCGATTGCGAGTTTAATCGTTTTACCTAAAACTCAAGTAAAATATCTACACGTGAAAAAACTATCGCACAAACGAAATTGAAATACATAACAATCGTGACTCTAAAATATGAAAAACATGTTTTTCGTCAGTAAAGAAAATTCGATCGGTGAACTTTTTTTGTATGCGTATTGCACGAGAATTATTGCAGGGGGGCCCCTGAGCAGTGCCACGCCGTCGTTTGAGTTGTATGATGTTCAAATAGATATAAAGGTCCGTTTGAAAAGCATACAACTAAGCTGTGAAACTATGTGCAGTGATGCGTATGCGATCAGAGAAACTAGACGGAAAGGGTCACTGCAGTGACGGATGGTCGTATTCGGTGTTGCGTTGCGAATTCGCAACGCAAAATGAGCTAAATTCACCTGCAACACCCGTGAGAAGTTGACCTTAGGTGTAGAAAATCGTATTGCAGTACGAATGTTACGAGGTAAGTCGGATTCCGATCTTGTAGTAATGCTACCGAATAAAGTTGCTTAGACGCTAACGATGACAGCGCTCACAGTGGCCAAAAAAGACATCTTTGGAGGATTTCTGACGTCTATCTCCATTTCTTTAGTAATTGCAGTACAAAATTCACGTCTCCGTGAATTATATTTTATTAATAAATAAAATCGACACTACAGATCAACCTGCGTTAATGTTATAAGTAAATAATTACGGTATTACATCGGAATAACTTTGGTTTAATTAATTTTCGTAATGACAGCCAGCCATTTGTCATTTCATCGCCCGCCAATAGTTTGTGACGTGGACGTCGCGCACGGTCCCAATAGCGGCTCGCTTCAATTTATCTTATCAGAAGTATTAATGCACGAGTGAGATTGTGTTTCCAAACTAGTTCGTCATTATTTGTTTTCAGTGTTTTAGCGACGTTGCCAGCTTATCCAACTTTTGTCATAATACGCGCGCCATAGCGCACGCAACGTTGCCAACTTTACTACAGCTGCGACTGGACGGACACGCGTAGGTCACACAGAGTACAAGTTGGTAATAAAAAAAATGTATGACATTAGAAAATATGCAAAAAAGCTAATTTAAGAAAAAATCTTTTAACACAACCTTAATTTATGTAGTCTGATTTATGTCCTTAATTTTCGGAAAACAAAAAGAACACGTTGTAAAGTCACTTAACCACTTCATGAAATTTTAAATTTCTCTTTTACGTAATTACAAACACTTATTGACTTAATTAGACATATGAATGAAATTATTGATAATAATAAAAAAAGCTAATTTATTTAATGTCGCCTTTATTGACATTGAAAACAAATCTTTTTTCAATTCTGACATTTATTGTGATACTTGTAAAATATATAATTCTATTAATAATTGCATATTTCTGACTCCTTGCTGCGAAAATAAGGTATTTAACTTTATTAAACCCCTAAATAATACAAAATCTGTTGGGGCCGATAAAATGAGTACGGAGCTAATTAAGTATTGACTCCACTGATGAATACGAACAACTTTTACTATGGGGGCAATAGTGAAATCGAGAAAAAAAAATCAGCTTTTCCATACATTTTGACCGCGCGCCAATTGAACTTTTGTACATCATCATCATCTTGACCATGTTTCAAGCAAATAAATATTTCATTTCCACGTGCCACTTGACTTAGGCACTTTTATTTTTAAACTTGTGACGACTAAAGCTTGGGTTACTAGTATCGATGGGTTCATTCGATTAATACTAGGTTAAATAACAGGTTATTTATCATTCGAAACAGTCTATGGGCGGAAAAACAGCGAAAACCGAACGGTGGGGTCGGTGGGCGCCATATTTGAATTTATTTGACCTTGCTGGCAACAACAGTGACCACGTATGTTTGAGGGGTATATGGGCTTGGCAACAATAGTGACATTGGACGTTTCAGGGGGTAGCTAGCTTAAAAGCGGTGTAAGACTTACCAGCGTGTCGTTGTCGCCGAAGTGGAGCCAGAGCGCGCTCGCGTCGTCGTCGGCGGAGGCGCGCAGCGCGTGCAGCGGGCGGCGGAACAGCGCGCGCGCGCCGCCGCGGCCCAGCGAGCCGGCCGCCTCCCACACGCACGCGCCGCCCGCGCCCAGCGACAGCCGCGCGCACGCGCCGCGGAACCGGCAGCCTGCGGGCAGAGCGCGCGAGCTGTCAGTCGGGGCTGTAACACATAACCGCGTCGCAACGCCACACCGCCGCGGCCAGCGAGCCGGCCGCCTCCCACACGCACGCGCCGCCCGCGCCCAGCGACAGCCGCGCGCACGCGCCGCGGAACCGGCAGCCTGCGGGCAGAGCGCGCGAGCTGTCAGTCGGGGCTGTAACACATAACCGCGTCGCAACGCCACACCGCCGCGGCCAGCGAGCCGGCCGCCTCCCACACGCACGCGCCGCCCGCGCCCAGCGACAGCCGCGCGCACGCGCCGCGGAACCGGCAGCCTGCGGGCAGAGCGCGCGAGCTGTCAGTCGGGGCTGTAACACATAACCGCGTCGCAACGCCACACCGCCGCGGCCAGCGAGCCGGCCGCCTCCCACACGCACGCGCCGCCCGCGCCCAGCGACAGCCGCGCGCACGCGCCGCGGAACCGGCAGCCTGCGGGCAGAGCGCGCGAGCTGTCAGTCGGGGCTGTAACACATAACCGCGTCGCAACGCCAGACCGCCCGCGCCCAGTTAAAGCCGCGCGCACGCGCCGCAGAACCGGCAGCCTGCGGGCAGAGCGCGCGCAAGCTGTCAGTCAGGGCTGTAACACATAACCGCGTTGCAACGCCACACCGCCCGCGCCCAGTTACAGCCGCGCGCACGCGCCGCAGAACCGGCAGCCTGCGGGCAGAGCGCGCGCAAGCTGTCAGTCAGGGCTGTAACACATAACCGCGTTGCAACGCCACACCGCCCGCGCCCAGTTACAGCCGCGCGCACGCGCCGCAGAACCGGCAGCCTGCGGGCAGAGCGCGCGCAAGCTGTCAGTCAGGGCTGATAACCGCGTTGCAACGCCACACCGCCCGCGCCCAGTTACAGCCGCGCGCACGCGCCGCAGAACCGGCAGCCTGCGGGCAGAGCGCGCGCAAGCTGTCAGTCAGGGCTGTAACACATAACCGCGTTGCAACGCCACACCGCCCGCGCCCAGTTACAGCCGCGCGCACGCGCCGCGGAACCGGCAGCCTGCGGGCAGAGCGCGCGCAAGCTGTCAGTCAGGGCTGTAACACATAACCGCGTTGCAACGCCACACCGCCCGCGCCCAGTTACAGCCGCGCGCACGCGCCGCGGAACCGGCAGCCTGCGGGCAGAGCGCGCGCAAGCTGTCAGTCAGGGCTGTAACACATAACCGCGTTGCAACGCCACACCGCCCGCGCCCAGTTACAGCCGCGCGCACGCGCCGCGGAACCGGCAGCCTGCGGGCAGAGCGCGCGCAAGCTGTCAGTCAGGGCTGTAACACACCTTCTGACTGCGCAGCAGACATATTATGTGTCATAGCGTCTGCGCGAGAAGCGAGAGCTACGCAGGCTATTAGGTCTATACCGCTGCCCGAGGACGAAGACGGAGCTGAACAGGGTCACCGCTAAGTTCGCCCTTGCGGTGAAGGCTTGGCGAAGAGAGTCATGGGAGACTCGCATCGACCGAGCCGCAGGCAGCCTTTCGGATCTGTTCTTACTCAACCGCCAACTTACCCATACAAAGCCCCCAGCATGCCCATTGCTGGACTGCGCAGGAAACCCGAGGGAGGGCCGACTTATTGGCTGACCACCTTGCAGTCACGGGGTCTCATTCGGAACAAGTTACATAGCCTGTAAATTATATCAATAGATGGCGATACTTGTATAGCTAGCGGAATGAATGTTTATTAAATTGAATAAAATCCTAAGATACATGAAGATAATACCCGAAAAATATGTTAATAAGCATTTTCAGTCGTTTAAAATAGTTAAAACTTCATATCACTGTTTTTTTCCACAATTAGCAAAAATATTGAAAAATAAAATAAAAGCATGCTTTTTTCTATGCTTGCTATCGAACCCTCTGTCGGCATACGATAAAACTATGTGGCTTGGATGGAAACTTTATAAAAAAACTAGTATAGATGGCGCATTTTTATTAATGCGTTTCGTTTGTCCATTGATTAAAATGCAATTTAAAATCTCTACGATTTTAGGTTTATAAATTTATTTAAGTCATTTTTCAATATTGATAGTATATATAATAGATATGGAATAAGTGAACATTTCTATAAAATTATTTATTTTGATTTAAAAATTTGTGATCAAGATGACATGAACATTAAATAACTAAACACGATTCTTGAACTTTCACTTTTCCGGTCTTCTTCAAAAGTTTTTGAATGTTGTTTGTTCACACTTTTACACCGTTCTCGGCCATCATTGTGAATTGTTTGCGCGCTTGTAAGTTTTGATGTAATTTTGAACTACCTTGGACCTTTAACGGACTTCGACGGCTCTTCTTTTACTGTATTGACTTGGCTACGTTACTGGATTCTGGCGCTGGCGTAATTAACTTTGACCCTTGGCTTTCCGCACCGGACTTTGATAATAGCTCGTACGACGACTCGGCTGTGAAGAAGGATAAAATGGGTGTACACAAGTGCGCATATTTCAGGTGCACTAGCACCTCTGATATGAAAGCTATGTTCCGATTTCCATGGAATGATCGTAGTCGACTGCAAATGTGGCTGAATAATTGTGGTAAGCAAATACTATCCTAGCACACAAAATTATTTCTAGATGTAGAGCTTTAATTTACATGATTAGGATTTTCCTTTCGCAGCTGGTATTGAAAAATAATAATTGTAGGTTGTTAAAAAGCCAATTATAAGTTTCTACCTTGTAGGTACAGTTATATTATAAAGTAGTTATTGTTTTTATGTTCAGAGAAATCTGATAAAAATGTTTTTATTTTGACACGAAGTTCTTAATGAGATTAAACTTCCTTAAACTTAAAAATTTTAAAACTCCATACTGAAAGGGTAAAACAAAAATGTATCTTACATTTCTAGATGAAACCCACATTCAAATGTCTTCCTAACTTTTATATTCTAGGAAACATGACTATCACACATTTGTCTCCAAAGTCATTAAGATGTAGATATTTATGCATTTATCATTTTGATCAAAAATTCATCCAGAATGAATCTGGACAAAGAACAAGACTGAGAAGGCAAGCTATACCCAATCATTATATAAACATGTATGAAAACAATTCCAGTTCTCCATCCCCAGGTAAGCAAGGCTTTTTTCCACTTGTTACTATTGTTAGGTAGTTATAATCAGAATCACACATAGCAAAAATTTAATTGTATCATATAGTTCTTTTTAAATAGATACCTACAGGTTTTTTTTCACTGTAACCTTTTCTCATTTATACGGTTCCATAGCTAAATTGCAAAAAACGGAACTCTTATAGTTTTGTCAAGTCTGTCTGTCTGTCTGTCTGTCTGTCCGTCCGTATGTCACAGCCATTTTATTCTGTAACTATTAGCATCACACTGTTGAAAATTGGTAGGAATGTGTATCCTGTTAACCGCTTTATGATCCTTTTACAAAAAATTAAAATATTGACATTTAAGGGGGGCTCCCATACATGAACCTAAAACCAAAAAAAAATTTTTTAGTTAAACCTAAACATGTGGGGTGGGGTGTCTATGAACAGGTCTTTCAAAATGACATAGAGGTTTCTAAAACCATTTTCTTTTAAAGTCTAACGTTTCATAGCTAGACGCTTCCAAACTGGTAAAATGGATGTCCCCCCCCCCCATCTAACTTCTAAAATAAGCGAGGGTAAATTTTGAAAAAATATATAATGTAGATCTTAACAAATACTTTCAACGAAAATTGGTTCAGACGAGATCGAACAAGAAGTTTTTGAGTTATAGTTAATTTTCAACAACCGCAAACATAACTTTGTACTTCATACAAACACTATGTTATGATGATGATTTAAACAAGATTATGATGCTAAAAACAAAGTTATGTTTGCTGTCAACAAAATATTGTGGTATTTTACTAAGTGGAAGTAAGTGGATTCTCTAATCCAGTAAAAGGTGGCACGGAACCCTCAGTGCGCGAGTCCGACTCGCACTTGGCCGGTTTTTTTGTAGTTAAGTACGGACAACAGCAAATTAAGATTAACACTGGTATCTTATGCAGTTGACATAAGGACTAGTTTGCAACAAAAGTGTGTGTAACCTAAGATGCTGGCGAATATACTGTACTATATTTTTTTATAAAAAAATAAATTAATATAAAATTTTATATTCATTGAAATTATTTATAATAAACTATAATTTTTAAACAATATAAATTTTAAAACGGCGGTGCGCCCGCGCAACATACTCACCGCCCTAACCGGGCTGAGGCCGAGCTATGATTTATGACCCAAACAGCACGGAGAAAATAATTCTACTATACAATTTTACCCTTACTTTTTACGCTAATTACAACTGCATAAGATACCGCAGTGTTTACCTTGACGTGCTGTTGTCCGTACATACATGTGTGTTTGGTTTGTACTTTCATTTCTGCGTATTCAGTAATTTTGTACCAAATAATTAAATTAGACAGAGTAAACACTTATTTTAATATGAAACGAACGCTGACACTATCAATTAGTTTCTCCGATAGAACACAGTCAAGAAATGTGCTAGCTCCTCTAGACTATTAATTTTATTTGAGTAGGTAGGTAACGCGTTGTGTACCTACGCGTATGTTCGTGCTACGCGCCGCTCGCAACCCTGACACATTCAAGGCCGCGAAACAGGGAAAGCGTTACGTGTTAGAAAGAGACAGGTATAGATAGGAAGATGAAACAACCATGAATTAAAATCGTGCGAAGTGAATTGCACTTCAGTGCGTTGCAGCGAAAGTTGTTTTTACTATATCATTCTTAGCACAGTGATTCTTCTGTACGTAGTACTATTATATTTTCTGTGCTTTAGGTAAATCTGCATCCGATTATTCGATCACGGCTCATAAATGTTGCTTTTAGTATTGAGAGATAAATTTAGAAAAGAGACATGTCACAGTGACAAAAAGTCACTACTGCGCTCCTAGCCTTAGATCAATGATATTGTATTGAGAAGTAGATGACGCCTCGCGAACTAAAAGATTGCACCAATATGGCACCGTCTGATTAATGGATGTTAATGGATTGACATCCATCACATCAGACATCAGTTTCGGAACAGAGCCATGGAGTACCATTCTTAATAAATTTTTAAAGTATGTAAGTACATTACAATAGGGTCGCTGAGCTAATTAACACTTAAGCTTGGTAGTAAATTAATCAACAAAAACATACTAATTTTAAAATATTTAACGTTTACAACATTTGATCTCTGTATGCAATTTGAATGGGTCTCATGAATGCTTAAAATGTCATGGCACTAACCTCAGAGTCACGTTGACTGCTAGGCTTTCACGATCACGAGACCACCACGAGACCACATGTATATTTTTTTACAAATTAAATTATTGAAAATGTTTATAGTCCGCATTTAAATAAATAAATATTTTTTTTATTAAAACACAATAGTCATATGGCATCATGTAAATGGGATATTTCCTTCAAATAACATAGCTAGCGTACCTATTTTTCCTACAATGGTTCTTACGGATGTGTTAACTACAGTCTTTTGTTATAGTTTTAGAGTATTTTTAACACTCAGTGTCATATTTTATATTCATAAAGATGTAAAAAAAATAGGCTCGGGCGGGACGGGTATCTTTATGAAGTCTTTTGTTATACTTTTGTTTACGCGACCGCCGGCGATCTTTTGATCCGTGATAGTGTACGCTGTTGCTTTAATTAAAGATATTAAAAAGTAGTAAAAATTTTTGTTAAAAAAAATAGTAGCAAACTACTCCATGTTTGGCACTGTCTTAGAAAATCGACTTTTGACGACAAAATATCAACCATGTTGGTCCGTGGGTTGCCTAAGAAACAAAACTCGCTATTTTTTTATTGAAAATACTTCAATTATGAATGATAGTCATCATTAAATAAAATTTACTCAACGAAAATATTATATTCCAACTGAAACATTTTTATTTAGTTAGTTGTTTCTGCAAGTTTTTAAGGCGCGCTGAGGCATTGATACACGTATGAACGCTGACGTCATCAAAAACAGACTAAGTCAAAGTCAAGACGTTACTTTAACGTGAGGTGGCGTTTGCTTGACTATGTTTTAGCGTCTCACCGGTGATCTAGTTCTTTATACAATATCATCGCCTTAGACATTTCGGTTTTGTTACACACTATGAATAAAATTGAAAATGTAATTAATTTGGTTACTTGACACCATTTTGTCAACTATCAAAATTCTTCCCTTTTATTATTTTAATTTTGCGTTAATGTGATTAATATTTTTTAAGTTTGAATTATTTCATTAATGTCATGAATATGCTTTTTTTAAATTTATTGCTTTTGAAATTTTCGGAAAATGGTGTCAAGTATTCAAATAATATAAAAAGTTAAAAAAAATATAATTAAAAATATATATAATTTTGTAGGTTCCCCCTGTTTCAAAGTACTGACCCCAACAAGAGTTTATAGAAACAAGAGAAAATTTGGAGTCATCGATGATGTTTCTGAAAACGAAGAAATTTCATTTAATACACCAAAGAGAAGAAAGGTGCAGAATACTCACACAAAAGAAACTCCCAAATGTAAGAAACTAAAAACAGTTTTATTAAAAACAAATAAAAAAATTAAAAGGTTCATCGCCCAGAATTCGATTTAAAAAAAGAAACTTTCTCATAAAAATGTTGTTGATTTAAGTAAACATAAATTTAAAAGTGAATGTAGTGAAATCTTAACCAAAATGCAGCTTAATAATAAAAAGAAACAGTGGACAGAAAAGGAAAAGAAATTTTGCATGTCACTTTATTACAAATCCCCTGCTGCCTACAAGTTTTTATATAATTCAGGTGTAGTACTAGCAGCTCCATCAACAATACAACGATGGTTGCAAGAAACTAATTGTTTGCCTGGCATTAATAAAGCCATTATGGAAAATATTAAAAATAAATTTTCTGATAAATCAATTAAAGAGAGAGCATGTGTAGTTTGTTTTGATGAAATGAGCATAATGGTTGATTTGGAATATACAAATAAATATGATTTAATAGAGGGATTTGAAGATTTTGGTGGTGGTGATCGTAAAAATAATGAAGCTAAATATGCGCTTGTTTTTGTTGCGAGGGGGATCTACAGCAATTGGAAGATCCCCGTAGCATACTTTCTATCGTCTAAAACAGTTGATTCGAATAAATTACAATTAATTGTTGATTCTGTTATTAATCAATTATTTGAAAGTGGCTTGTTGCCAAAGGCGACAGTGTGCGACCAAGCCACTACGAATGTTAAATTAATAAAGAATTTGGGTGCTACATTTGATTCTCCATTTTTTTTTATTAATGGACATAAGATTTACGCAATTTTTGATACACCTCATTTGATTAAAAATATCAGAAATAATTTACTTAATAATGATTTTGAATTCGACGGGAATCGGATTTCATTTAAAGATATATTGCATGTGTATAATATTGATAGAAATAATAAAAGTAAATGTTTAAAAAAACTGACGCCAGTGCATATTAATCCAAATAATTTTCAGAAAATGAAAGTAAAACTTGCGGCACAAGTTCTTAGCAGCTCCGTGGCTGGAGCCATCAAAACAGCCGTCGATAGTGGAGAGTTGATTAGCAGCACTGGTAAACATACAGCTGATTTTGTCCAATTATGTAATGATTTATTTGATTGTCTTAATTCAAGAAATAAATTTGATTCTAATCCGTATCGATGTGCAATCACCAAAAATCAAAATTCTATTGTAAATCAAACTTTGATTAAAGGAAGGGATTTTTTTATGAAATTGAAAAAGATAAGTGATTATAAAAATAAAAGAAAAAATACCCGACCACCATGTTTTGATGGAATTGTGCAGACAATTAATGCTGTTAGTCAACTTTCTGCAGAAGAATTTACTGAGGGCACTGGCGTCAAATTTATTATGACTTATCGATTAAATCAAGATGTGATTGAAAATTTATTTGGTATTTATAGATTAAAAGGTGGATGTAATAAAAATCCAACGTCAAAGTCTTTAAGATCAATTTTTCGATCAAATTTTTTGAATAATCTAATGAATTTTGATAAAACAAACTGCGAATCTGATCAGGAAATGTTCATATCCACTCAGCAAAGTACCAACAAAGAAATTAATGATGATTTAATTATTTCACCATCTGACATCCTTCTACCACCATCGCAACCAATTAATGCACCTTCGAAATGCGCTATTGCAACTTCTACTTCAACAGACACGACTGAATCTTCTGAAGTAGAAGTTACAATGGAAACATGCTCAGTTGTGTACTTTGCTGGGTGGGTGGGGAAATCGTGTATTGATAAATTTGATTGTTCTGATTGTAATACGATTTTATTAAAAGATCAGGTTGATTTGACGGATAAAAAACAATTATTGTTGATTAACAAAACTTATTCAAATATTGCTACACCGACACTCAAATCTCCCAGTGATTATCTTTACCAATTGGTTGACAAAGTTTTAATTTTTTATAATAATAACGTTAATGAATTGCATAAAAATAATTTGATTGCTGATTTAGTACAAAAATTTAAGAATGAGACATACACTTCTTTTGATTACCATGATTTAAATCATCTTGATTATTTGATTACGAAATTATTGCAAGTTAAAATTAATGATCATTGTAAATTACGCAAGAAAACGATACAAGCAGCCTCTAAATTAAGGATTTTGCAAAATAGATGAATTAATTAAACTTTAGGCAGCAGTTTAGTTTAGTTTAGCTGTTAGTTTGACGTGTTTCTAAAACGTTGAGCCTGTGTTTTTTTCATTTATTTCGAAGAGAAGGAGGCTCACTTTAGTTTTAGTGCCTGTCTGGTGAGTCTAATGTTAAGCAGCAGCCCAGGTTACTCAAGGTATTACTGAATTTTAAAAAGATTGCATTAAAATATACTCGTAGCTATGTTTAAGCGAAGTAATAAATGTTTAATATGATTTTGTTGTTGTTTTTTATTTTTATCCTACCTTATGTGTTTTTATGTTGTGGTACCACCGTTGTCTGATTTCCATAACACAAGTGCATTGTGCATGTAATTTGTGTCCAATATTACCCATATATATTTTTAATTAGGAATATCGACATTGGGCAGTGCATTGAGAATCATTCACACCAGTAATACTGGTGGCGGAAATTGGAATTGTTATCCATGAGTATTCTTACTACTGCTCTCCATTTATCCCTTTTTCCGACAACGTGTAATTTTTGTTAGCCCAAAAATTAAGGATATACATCAAATCAGACTACATATATAAAGGTAATGTTAAAAGATGTTACTAAAATTCTAATTATTTTCTAGCTTCTTACAAAATAATTCAATTACCATATACATACTCGGTCTCATATTCGCGAACATTCACAGTTGTAGTAAAGTTGGCAACGTGCGGCGTGCGCTATGGCCGTTTGCCGCACGTGTTATAATAATATAAATGAAGTTAGGTAAGCTGGCAACGTCGCAAAAGTCACAGTAAAGAATTACGAGGAACTGATTTTAAAAAACTATCTTACTCTTGCAATAATACTTCTGTTTAAATAAAACTACCTTTAGAATAAAATTTTCATTTACACTTTATTAACGAAACACCCATGTTTTTCAGGAGACTGTCACATATTTATTATTAATTAGCGAAACAACGTAAGAAATCGAAATTATATTAATGGTTAAATGTTGTTACCTACGATTTGATAGATATTTATTTTTGTTCATGTTTTGGAGAATCGTAAATATTCAAGCACAAGAGACATTTAACCATTAGTTAACTATAGATTACGAAACTTGGCCTAAGGCTTACAATTTCAAGCACGTGTGCAAAATTTAGTTAGTATAACTAAATTAAGTTAAAGTATTTATAGCGTTTTGTAGAAAACATTATACTTTAAATTGCACTTCTAAAAGGTAACTGTGTCCTTGCTTTGCCCGGTTGTAAATGTTGTAATAAACAAAGTACCTACCTATTGTTCCCTAAGATATGAAGTTTCATGAAAATTGTGTTTTTTAGTTAATTTGTAAATTAGTCGTTTTTGAGACGTACACGAAAACAATAACAAAAAATACTTAAAAGGCATACCGTCTTTTAAAAATCTCACATAACCGACTCTAAAAATACGCATTTGACTAATTATAGTATGGACAAACCTAAAATTGAGGTTGATTCATTCTACAACGTGCCGGAGCCGGGAAAAAATCCCTTAGACATCCCACCCAACGCAATCAGGCATGAATCATTCTTAAAAATGTATAGGTACGAACAACAGCACGTCAAGGTAAATGCGGTATCTTATGCAGTTGTAATAGGGGCTAGTTTGCAAAAAAAGTGGGTAACCTGATGTGCTTTCGACTGTACAATAATGTTTGACCGCGCCCTGGCCGGAGCCCGGCCCGGCGCCAGCACGGTGTAGCGTGAATCGGCCTTTAATTAAGAGAAATTGTGCACCGACATCAAATAAATTCGTTTAGTCAAATGCGTTATTATAAAGGACGTAATTCCTAGAATTGGTAATAATAATAATAAATATTCTTTATTGCACAAGTAAGGACACAAGAAACAACATTACAGGCAAATCATTTGTACAATATTGGCGGTCTTATTGCTGGAAGCTAAGTTTTTTTGAAGGCAGCAACAGCCTGCAACGGCAGCAGCAATCCTATTATGCTGTGTATAGGTAGTCACTAAAACCTCTAGATTTAAAAAAACGCATCGAAATCGATTCAGCAAAACAAACAAAGATAATCGCGGACAAATTCAGGTCAAACTGAGAACCTTCTTTTTTGCAGTCGGTTATAAACTAAACATGCGAAAATCATTTATGATGTGAAATTATTGGTATGATGATGATTATCTTACTCATCCAGTTCATAAGGCTCAGTACTCGATCTACTATCAAAATCGCACTCACTACTTCATAATGATGAGCTTGACTGTTATTGTATTTTGCACGGACCGATTGTTATGTTATGCCTATTTTTTTTATATTTCAGCAGAAATACGATTATAAAATAGCTGTCAGTCAAAATTGCAAGCAGTTATTACAAAAATTTAAACTAACATTTCTCTGAAAATACCCGCAAACATCAGTATATCAAACAATGCTAAAGGCTAATTTTTCAATGGTCATATAAATCTTATCGGACTGATAAATTATAAAGCGGCAGATTTTAATAAATGATTTACGTATGATTGCTGACAATTAGATGACGTTTACAAATGAGCCATATTATATTATATTTCTTATCTGACTATTGAAAAATCGGCCCTAAGTCTTATTAATGTAAAGGCATTATTAAATGACATTTCTGCTTGCGCTGCTATGTAAAACATGGCTTTCCCGGCTCTCCCCGAGGCCCCATGAGTCGAGGCGGAGCGGAGGCGTGCAACTGTCTCGCTCTTGCAGTAAGTAACCAATATATCCGTACGCTTTACTCTCTATCGAGAGCCGTATTGGGCGATAGTGAAAGAACGAGCGATAAGAAAAACAAGTTTATAGAACTTATGCTGAAGACGTCAATTGAAACGTTCATTCATATAAACGTAAATAAAGAAATTACAGTATGTCCCTGGATAAGATGTTATCCTGAATGGAGATAAAAGAAGACCTAATCAACAATAAAAGGAGATGAATTTTAAATTAAACAATTAGCTTTTTGAAATATACTTTCAATACCGAAATCGTCTTTTTTGCATTTTGTGTCTGAACTTTTTTTGAACTCAGACGCGTTTTTGCATAAGTGCAAGTTTGATTCTTCAATAAAAGATAAAATATTTCATTAAAAAAACTTTTGTTGATAATTAAAGGTCTTCTTTTACCTTCTTTCGGGATGCCCCGCGGACACACTAAATACTATTTATTGTGTGACCGTGCATGGTGCCCATCCGGGCAGTATGGTCCCATACCTTAGCATAAACCTAGCAGAATTAAAAAAAAGAAAAAAGTTTTCTCCATCCATCTTTTTCCTAAGTACCTACTCAAATAAATAGTGAAAATATTTGTAAGCTTAATTCAAAAAATCTTCTCAATCATTATAAACAAGAAAACACCAATTTTGTTTTAGCGTGTTTCGAGCGCCATCTGGTTGTTGACGGATGTTGAGAGTTTCCGACACTGGTAGCACACGTAAATAAATTAAAAGCAGTGAGTTTAGCGCCATCTATTAAGTAAGAAAACAAGTACACTGCATTGCGAGCAACCGATGTGCTTTATTTCAGAAGCCCGTCCAACATATTTTAACCCGTAGGTATTAGCCCGATACGGCGGGACAGTTTCTTTGTATGAGATGAGGTATCTGTACTAGTAGTATTATATTATCTGGGTTGCAGTGCAGTTTAACGCGCACCCAGCCAACCCGACCGCCGAGGAACATCACCGCCATGTCGAACAGCGCGTCAGCCAGCTACTCGCAGCAGACCCCCCACCGCTCAGGGGGAGGACTTCATTTCCCCCGTCGAGACGCGCAGGGCTGTCATTACACTGCCGAAGCGGAAGGCGCCAGGACCGGACGGAGTAACTACTGCGATGCTCACTCAGCTCCCCAACAAGGGTCTAGTCACCCTGACTAGACTCTTCAACGCCATCATGAGACCGCACCATTTTCCGGAGGCGTGGAAGGAAGGCCGTATCATTGTCCTGCCTAAACCGGGCAAGGATCGCCGCCTTCCGCAGAACCACCGGCCAATAACTCTGCTGTCACACGTGGCGAAGCTGTTCGAGCGTCTATTGCTGCGTCGAGCTCAATTGAGGAGTACTATTATACCTTCTGTGGTAGAGATCAGTGAAAAGTGTGGCAACGCAAAACGTGCTGCTCGCACATCTATCATAAAAAATGACATAAAAGTATGACTATGACTTAGACTTTAATAATGACCCATGGAATGTTATCTCTGGTTGTGCGCGCTCGTGCGACAGCCTTTGCACGGGAACGCATACCTGCGGCATGAGTCAGCTCAGCCAGTCAGTTTTACGGGCGGTTAGCCCTAAACGCAGCCTCGCCATGAGTAGAACCTCAAGTAACTTAGTTACCGAAAGCAGCTCAGTTCGAGCTTCTGGCTTCGAGTCTAGGATCTATTGTTTGTATGGAACGCGCGCCGCACTATCACAAGCTATTGATGCGACATCTATGATCAATCACTGTCACTACATTTCAACGCAACATGTTGACTCGGCTCGACGCGACTAACGGTGACTAGATGACGCTAAAGTCGAAGTGTGGAGACTGAACCGCGATATTAAAGATATGTATACTTATGAACAAAACAAGACGGTTATCATCTTACCTTGGTTCCCGGCCATAATACCCGATCGGTAGGAAGAGCTTCATCTTGCCTTCCTAACTCAGTTGCGCCAAACTATACTAGCTACATAGCTCACTACTCAAGCGCTTCCCTCTGCCTTCCTAACTCAGTTGCGCCAAACTATACTAGCTACATAGCTCACTACTCAAGCGCTTCCCTCTGCCTTCCAAACTCAGTTGCGCCAAACTATACTAGCTACATAGCTCACTACTCAAGCGCTTCCCTCTGCCTTCCTAACTCAGTTGCGCCAACCTATACTAGCTACATAGCGTACTACTCACGGAATGTGAAATCCGGTTGCGCGCGCACAGCATGATGAGCGCCATCTACCAGCGCGCCGGCCACCGCGGCCAGGTCGTGCGGCGTGTCGGCCCGCAGCGCGCGCACGCACAGCCCGGCCGGCGTGCCCGCGCGGAGCCCTAGGGCTGCGGCCCCGCGACTTGTGTCAGCTCAGTCAGACAGGTTAACAGGCGGTCAGCGAACCGACCGCAGCGTCGCCATTAGTAGTTGAGTCACTTTAGGTAGCCCAGTCACCGATACAGCAGCTCAATTGAGAAGTACTAGTATACCTTCTGTGATAGAGGTCAGCGAAACGTGTGCGAACGCACACCTGCGGCATGAGTCAGTTCAGCCAGTCAGTTTTGTGGGCGGTTAGCGAGCCTTTAACGCAGTTTCGCCATAATAGCACCTCAAGTAACTTAGTCACCAAAAGCAGTGATACGCACGGCAACGTATACTGGCCCGCGCTTCTTCAATTATTTGGCTTCGAGTCTAGGATCTATTATTTGTATGGACCGGGCGCCGCTCCTCTCCCCACTATCAAAAGCTATTGTAGCGACATCTATGATCAACCACTGTCCACTACATTTCAACGCAACACGCTGACTCGGCTCGACGCGACTAGATGGCGCTACAGTCGAAATATGGAGACTGAACCGCGATATTAAAGATATGTTATACTTATGAACAAAACAAGATGGTGATCATTGGCCCTTAGTCCCCGGCCATAACACCCGGTCGATAGGAAGCTCTTCCCTTTGCCTCAGTTGCGCCAAACTATCATAGCTACTCACGGAATGTGAACTCCGGTTGCGCGCGCACGGCGTGATGAGCGCCATCTACCAGGGCTCCGGCCACCGCGGCCAGGTCGTGCGGCGTGTCGGCCCGCAGCGCGCGCACGCACAGCCCGGCCGGCGTGCCCGCGCGGAGCCCTAGGGCTGCGGCCCCCGCGCCCCCGCCGCCGCGCCTCCACCACGCCAGGCGCGTGGCCGCCAGGCTGAAGCTCTCCGTGGGCGCGCACCACGCCTCGCCCGACCACGGAGCCGCTTCGTACAGCCTGGGGGTTCGTTGACAGACAACATCGAATAATTTATTTGGAGACGAATTATCACATGGGCGTAATGTCCAGAGCTATATTCGTAATTAATGTAGGGTGGAGGTGATGTCGTGGTTAGTATACTCCGATTTTTAATTAGATAGACCAGAATAAAATATTTATTTATTAATTAATTAATTAATTCTAATCAACACAAAAATATTTGCTTAAACAATAACAGCATGACAACGATAAAACACAAAAATAAAATTCAAATAATTTTTTTGCCGCTCACTCCCATGGACGTCTTGTTGTCTGCATGACGACACATTCCTCAAACAGTTCGCAATTGGCAGCACCGAACTTGATAGGTTTGACAGCACTTTGACATGCTTGATTGAGTAACGTGACGTCGCACTTCGTGATTAACGTTTTCGATATCGTAAAATATAGATTGAAAACCATTATTTTACCGAATGAAAATATCATAAATATGCAAATATTTTTATAACTAAAAATTTTAGAAAATTTCTTGGCATCTAAATTAACTACATGCAAAACATGTTTTATTTTTATTATTACAGGCAAAGGCAACCCTATTGCGGGCAATTTATTGAATTTATGATACAGTTTGAAATAATGTGATTACTTCAAACTTACTTATTTGAATAATAATACATTTATAATGTTGAATACAACTTAAAACAAAGGCAATATATAAATGGAATTTGGAAAAATGTAAGTACTTTCCCTTGCAATAGCAATATTCTCGTATGAATTGAACCAATGTTGACTTTTTCAACTTTTTATAAATACATTATTAGAAATTATGTTTTTTTTTGTAGATCTTTTGTAATAACACGGTTTTATTTCATGCTCTAAACTTTGGAACAAAACAAATTCAAAGTATATCTATTCAATTATTATTTATTAATTTAAAAGCAACTATTGAATAAAAATGGAATTTGTGTTAGAAAGAACACTATATAAATTAAGCAGAAGTGGCATCATAATCTAATTAAAAATCAAAGTATAGGTATCACATTTATTTTAAAGTTAAAGTTAGCCTGTAGCATCCCACTGTTGGTCAAAAGCTTTACCTCAACTCTGAGGTAGCTCAACTATGAGATAGTTTGATACTCCACCATGCGGCTTGGTGGGTGTCAGCGAGCGAGTAACCATGTTGTCCGATGTTATCAAGCAGCCCTTAAGGTCTCTGGTCGGGTATATTAGACGGGCCAAATGCTTAACGTGCCTTACGAAGCACAGAGATGCTCGTGATAAACGTCATTTATATGATCGAAACGGTCACCCATCCAAACACGACCGCGCATCCATAGGTTGCTTAATTCGGTAACACTACTACCGCTACTACCGCTGCGCTAGTAGCGCCTGTCACATCTATCTAAAATCCTTAGGCTAATTCTAAATAGACATACCTTAGTTCTCTGTCAGTAATAGCCACGAATGTCGGCTGCCAGCCTTCCGCTTCATCTGAACTGTCTGAACCTCCAGATGCACTTATCTGGAAATAAATCAAGTTTAACTGACTTTAGTCCGTTTAGTTCTAGTTTTATAGGTAGGAAAGTCAACAGAAAGTCAATAATATACCGGTTGTAGTTTTGGTCAGCGATTCCCGACTCAGGGAAAAAAACTATAAATGCTATGTACGTTTTATAAAACAAAACCTACAAAACATGTGTAAAAATCTTTTAAAAATGGGAACCCTCGCACCCTCGTGTGGTGCTACGAAGAGCCAACCAGGCTTTGGTAGTTTGTCGACTCGCTCGCTAGTAGTATCGCAATAAGAAATCGATTTTGTGGGTTTTCCCATGAAAAATATAGTATTTTATACTACTAATTTGGCATCAGTATCGTTTTACAAACACCCCTAAATAGGGCGGCGCTGGCCACAACAACATCCTGTATAGTCAACACTTCTAAAAAATACTTTACCCTGTCAACATTTCTAACAAATACAAACAAAGTTCAAGTGGTACGAACGAACAAGTGCTAAGCAACTAATGTTTCTGACTGAAAAAGTGTTAAAAGTTTTCATTTGTCGGTCCGCAAGTAATCGAGGTATTGAACTTCAAATTACGATACCTGTGTACTACGATCTTTTATATATTGTCTCGGGTCTGCGTGTTGTGGTACCACCGTTGTGTCTGATTTCCATAACACAAGTGCATTGGCTATTTACTTTGGGATCAGAGCAATGTATGTGATTGGTGTACAATATACATACTAATCCATACTAATATTATAAATGCGAAAGTAACTCTGTCCGTCTGTTTGTTACTCAATCACGCCTAAACTACTGTACCAATTTGCATGAAATTTGGTATGGAGAGATTTTGAAACCCGAGAAAGGACATAGGCTACTTTTTACCGCGGGAAAATGACGCATTCCCGTGGTAAAATTCAGGTGGGCCCATCGCTTCTACGCCTTGACTACTGAACAGATTTAAATAAAATTTGGTAAGAAGACAGTTTGAGACTGAAGAAAGGGCATGAGTTACTTTTGACCGCGGATAAACAACGCATTCTCATGGGGAAAAAAACTTTTTCTTCTTTTAATGTATTGCAGTAATCTATGACAATCACACTTAGTATGGCCTCATCCCATCTCGGCACAATTCAAAATTTCAAACATACGTACAAAAAAGTATAGCTCAGGTTTTTTTTACTTACTACTATTTAAAAACCGGCCAATTGCGAGTTGGACTCGCGCACTGACTCCTTGCCAACTTTAACTGAATTAGGGAATCCACTTACTTACACTTAGTAAAATACCACAAAATTTTGTTGACAGCAAACATAACTTTGTTTTTCATAGTGTTTGTATGAAGAACGAAGTTATGTTTGCGGTTGTTGAAAATGTGCTATATTTCAAAAACCTCGCGTTCGATTCCGTCCAAACCAATTTTCGTTTAAAGTATTTGTATAGATCTACCTTAATTTTTTTTTTCAAAATTTACACTCGGTTTATTCTAGAAATTAGATGGGTGGGACGCCCATTTTACCACTTTGGAAGAATCTAGCTGTGAAACGTTAGACTTTAAAAGAAAATGGTTTTAGAAACCACTATGTCATTTTAAGAGACCTATCCATAGTCACCTCATAAGCAAGGTTTGATTAAAAAAATATTTTAAATATTTTTTATATAAGAATTGTAAAGTGTTCATAAAGATGAAATAGAAACCAAAAATTTGCCCGTGCACAAATTTTTGGTTTCTATTTCATCTTTATGAATATAAAATATGACACTGTGAGTGTTAAAAACATTCTAAAGCATTCAATTGTAAAGTGGTTTACAGAATACATTTTCCTACTCAATTTCAACAGTGTGATACTTATAGTTACAGAATAAAGTGGCTGTGACATACGGACAGACAGACCGACAGACAGACAGACTTGACGAAACTATAAGGGTTCCGTTTTTTGCCATTCGGCTACAGAACCCTAAAAAACTACCTTATGCGGACGAAGTCCCGGGTAAAAATATATTTTTAGCAATCAGAAGTGAAAATGATTTTTTAAAAATAAGACACGAATCGACCTATCAGGAATTTATTTTAACCAACACCAAAAATAATTAACACGTGTACAGAATAATTAACTACTAGCACTTGAAGGCACGTCCGTCACATCCGAGCGCTCGAGGCAAAGTGGGCCGCCGCCGCACCGTACCGCCCGGCATGACTACTCTCCCCTCCGCGCGCCCCACCACCTGACGTCACTGAGTAGAGGGGCCGGGTCGTGGGGAAATCTCTAAGACGGCTTCTCCTGACAGCTGAACGTCCTCGTCAGCTTGATCCTCTTCAGCCTGTTCATTCCTGGATCCCTCAGCCTGGCCTCTCTGCTCCTCCTCGTCATGAGCTCCGCGGGCTTGATCTTCACCTGTTTCACTCAACTCGTTATCTAAAACAAACGAATCTATTAGTGGTTGTTACATATTTTCTTTCATTTGCAACCATCTATTGTAAAATGATCACAAGCGTGCACTTCAAGCGATCAGATCAAAATAGGTGGTCATTACTCATGTTCACACATGATACACACATGTGACATACGGAACACACGACCTTCGAATCGTTTCATCAACGAACGAGTCCGGTTTCTCGAACACCAATGAAACAATCACTTATCAAGGTCGTATTTTCCAATATTCATCGAATGTCGCTAACATTTCTATCTAATGAGTGAAACTATAATGCTACAGGAACCAATTATGCCACTTTTCAGGGCATGAGACTGCCTCAATGTCGGGGCGTCTTGCACAATATCAGTAAGTATGAAACAACAGCCATAGTGTCGGGCTAAAACAACAGCCACAATAACGGGACAGTCTCAAGCCACACTGTCAGGGCAAGCAGAAGCCACAATGTCGGGGCATACAGAAGCCACAATGTCGGGGCAAACTAAAGCCACAATGTCGGGGCAATAGCCACAATGTCGGGGCAATAGCCACAATGTCGGGGCTTACAGAGGCCACAATGTCGGGGCAAGCAATAGCCACAATGTCGGGGCTAACAGAAGTTACAACTTCGGGGCAAGCAATAGCCACAATGTCGGGGCTAACAGGGGCCACTATTTCGGGGCAAGCCATAGCCACAATGTCGGGGCTAAACATAAAGAAATGAACTCACCATCATTCTCAAAGAATGCTTCGCACACCTCCGGAGTCCACTCGCCGCGCCACGGAACCATGTGTTCTGCAGCCGTCTGAGTTTTCTTGCCGTATGATCCGGCAATCAACTCAAGCTCGTACCGGTGATGTGGAAGCGCTCGAACGATCTTGTACGGGCCTCGCATTCCCGAGTCCAGCTTTCCTGTACTCTGCGAACCTTTATTAACAAAAGCAAAACTGCCGACTTCAAAGGTGCGGGGCTGTCGACGACCTTCGTTGACATATGTGTCCTGCTTTTGCTGATTAGCAGCTAACAGTTCTGCCGTTCTCTGTCTTCGCAATGTTGTCAGCGCTTCACGGTTAGGATGACAGTTCTCTAATGCGACATCTCGCACTAGTGATCTCAAGACCGGGGTGGCTCCCTCGATACCAGTTAATAGGTGAAGTGGTGAAGCCCGAGTGGTAGACTGCCTCGTTATATTCAAGATCAGTTGTACCTTCCACAATACGTCAGACCAGATTGCTCCCTTATTGTTGACCTCAACGCGCAATATGTTGAGAACGGTCCTACAGTACCGCTCAACCTGCCCATTTTCGCGGTGCATTTCGGGCGTTATGAAGTGTAGCGCGGAACCCAAGCCAGCTACCCAATCTTGAAACGCTGCACTTTCGAACATCCTGGCACGATCGCAGACAATTGTTGATGGGGTGCCAAATAGGGAGATGACATTAGTGAAAACGCGTTTCAGTTCTTCGGCGTCTTGTCGGTATAGCGCGTACAAAATGCAGTATTTAGAAAATGAGTCAACAATTATCAGTATGTACTTGAAACCATTAGACTCCGTGAGCGGTCCGAGCGCATCAACGTGTACTACTGAGAATGGCGTATCGGGCTTAGTCCATGATTCTATGGGTTGGTGAGGCGCTCTAGGCACCTTCTTATGCGCTAGGCACACAATACAGTGGCCAATGTACTTTTTTACAAATGCCCTTAACCCGGGAAACCAGAAATGACGCAATATTAAGTCAGTGGTTTTGTCAATTCCGATATGGTCATGCTCGTCGTGGAAGACTCTTAAAAGGCTGAGTCTGTGTCCTTTTGGAATGAAACAGAGATGACGAAAGTCTTCACCCGACGGCGCATACTTATAGTATAACAAATCGTTGCGTATTACAAATCTAGTAGCATCTAATTGACCCTCTCTAAGCCTTTGTATTAGATTTTGGGTTTCTAAATCGGCCGTTTGAGCAATCTTCGCCCAGTTACGTGGATTTTGGATGTGAAAGACGTTAACGGGTTGTCGACTGAAAAAGTCGGCATGTTGCATAAGGCAACCCTTCCTATACTCGAGTGTGAACTGAAAATCTTGCATGTAAATCCACCAGCGCGCCACGCGGGGTACCAGGTCTCGCTTACGTTCCGTTAATTTCAGTGAGTTACAATCAGTAACAATTTTGAATGAAATACCAATCAGATAATGACGAAAATGTTGAAGTGCACGTACAATTGCAAGAGTCTCAAGTTCGTAGCTATGATAACGAGATTCGGCGCCCTGTGTGGATTTACTGAAATAGCCGACAACACGTTTCCGCTTTCCTTCATGTTCTTGGAGTAGTATTGCTCCATAGCCTAACGCACTGGCGTCGGTATGAAGCTCAGTTGGTAACTTGGGGTCGAATATTGCTAAAACGGGTTCTTCCGTTAGGCATTTGATGATGTAATCACGAGCTTCGTCCTGATCTGAACCCCAATCGAAAGGCTGGCCTTTTCTGAGCAGTTTAGCAATGCACGCGGTTTTAGAAGCATAATTCGCGATGTATCGGCGAAAATAGCCTGCTAGGCCCAGAAATTGACGAACCTCCCTTACATTGGTTGGTTTTGGGGACTTAACTAAAGCTTCAGTTTTACTTGGGCTCGGCCGTACCTGACCATGTCCAATCAGTCTACCCAGATACTCAAGTTGAGTGTCCAAAAAAGTGCATTTTTTTAAATTAACTGAAAACCCTGCTGCTGTGAGCGTAGTCAGCACCTCGCGCAAGGTTTTCAAGCCATCTTCGACCGAATTAGACATGATCAGTACGTCATCTATGTATGTAAGTACCTTCCCGGCTTCCACCAGATGCTTGAGGGTTTTGGAGATGATTCTTTGGTAGACGGTAGGTGCATTAGCGAGCCCATAGGGCATTTTGAGATATTCGTAGTGCCCTTCAGGCGTTACGAAGGCTGTTTTACTAACTGATTCATCATCTTTCATGGGCACCTGGTGGAACCCAGTAGCCATGTCGAGGCTGGTAAAATATTTAAAACTGCCTAGCTTGTCTATATGGTCATCAATTAGTGGCAGTGGAAATCTTTCTTTAACAGTGACGGCATTTAACGCGCGGTAATCGACGCACATCCTATCTTCCCCATTCTTTTTCTTAACTAGGATGATAGGGCTTGCGTAATCTGAACGTGACTCGCGGATAATTCCTTTGTCCAATAAGTCCTTAACTATGTTACGCACTCGTTCTTTCTTGTCAGCGGAAAGCTTGTATGGTCGATAACATACTGGAGCGTCACTGTTAAGTCTGATTTCCATGCTACCTGTGTTGACTGTAGAGGTCGCCGTACCGGTGGTAAAAGTTGTACTAAATTCCTTAATGAACTCTAATAAACGGTCTCTGTTTTCACCCGTCAAGGGTGTTTTTACCATGTCGACCTCTGCAGTTGACACACTCTGGACATTATCAATTCGAACTAAACGTTGAGAATCACTAGTTCGTATGTAAGTTACACCTCTACGATTTAGGACATCAGTACCTATCAGAATCGGCGCCTGAATGCAATTCGAAGGAACGACATACAAATCTACCTCCAAAGTTATTTCGGGAAATTCTAAAGTAGCTTTTACATACGATGTTGCTTCTATATCCTGACTACCAATACCTCGCATACGGCGATAAGTAGGAATTTTATTCAGATTAAAATATTTCAACACTGATTCCGAAATAAGTGAAATGTCTGAGCCAGAATCTATTAATGCATCGACAGGTCGATTTTGAATAACAGCGGGCATCACGTTTCTTCGTTCGTAGTCGTCTCCGAGCAAAAATTTACGTTATTTGGTTTTTTACCGCCAATAGCTTTCGATTCAACGCGTTCTTTATAAAAACAAGAATCGACGAGATGCCCAATCTTTTTACAAAATGTGCATATCTTAACGGGTTTTGCATTGGATTTAGATGGTTGCGATTGAGGCGTCGAAACCACAGGCTGACTAGAGCTTGCACTGCTATTCTCGGTCCTGGGTTTCTTTGGACAGTTAATTTGCTTATGGCCTATTTTCCCGCACGTATAGCAAGACAACCGATCGTACCTAATAGCCTCACGCTTGCGTGAACTAGACGTATTACTACTTGGCGAGCGAACAGGATTGCTAGCGAAAGGCGCACTCTTAGGTTTTACGTACACTGACAGAAATTCGACCAAATTACTCGGCTGTAACTTAGCATTTGTTGCTGCGGCTTTAATTTGAGGATCGGAAATACCCCGGATCACTATGGCGGTTTTTAATTCGTCCGAAAGCCCCTTCACAATATTTAATCGTAAAAGAGACTTTCGAGCGTATTCAGCATACGTGGCGAATTTGTTGGAGTTAGTGCTCATAACATCGTACAGGACGGTAGCCATGTCAACCTCACGTGGACATAATGCTCGAAATTCAGCTTTAAAGTTAGTCCACGTGCGGTCCACAGTGACCCACTCGTCCAGCCATGTCTTAGCATCACCACGTAAACAACCGCCAATGCGCCCCAAACATTCCCGATCGTCCCAATTATTTAATTTCCGAGCGCGATCTACTTCGGCGCACCACGCGTCAAAATCATGCACACTTGGATCGAAATTCGATATATAGTAATGCTTAGATCTTACTTGAAACAATGAAGAAAGCGCGCCAACAATCCTGTCCGCCGCCGTGCCGGCGCTCTCGTCGCGAGGCGCCCCGGAAGCTTGGCCCGTGGTGTGCGACTCCGCATCGGCAACGGACAGCTCGCTGGCTCCTGGTGCAGACGACGGAGTACACCCTCCGGCGCTGGGATGCGGCAACGGACTAGACGTCGATGGCACCGTAATCGGCAGCCTGCCTTCCAGTGCATTTAACCGCTCGAGTATTTGATTTAACGGGTCACATCGTGCACTATCGCGACGGCCAAACGAACTATCGCGGCGCCTACGCCGTGTTTCTACGTGGGGTGATTTACTACGCGAATAATGAGAACGATTTTGTCTACCCGCACGATCGTTATCTTTGCCGCGTGAATCATCGCGACGTCTACGAGAATCGCGCCTATTATCTCGTTTTGGAGACGGGGTACGACGCCCCGATGACCTAGATTCGCGTCCGGACATATTTAAAAACACCACACTTCACACTAATAATTTAACGAACCGGTTATTTAAACAAATAAACGTTACACTGTCACTTTTTAACGTTAATAATGGCGAACGGTCAAAACGCGTGCGTATCAATCCCACTTCTGATTTTAGCAATCAGAAGTGAAAATGATTTTTTAAAAATAAGACACGAATCGACCTATCAGGAATTTATTTTAACCAACACCAAAAATAATTAACACGTGAACAGAATAATTAACTACTAGCACTTGAAGGCACGTCCGTCACATCCGAGCGCTCGAGGCAAAGTGGGCCGCCGCCGCACCGTACCGCCCGGCATGACTACTCTCCCCTCCGCGCGCCCCACCACCTGACGTCACTGAGTAGAGGGGCCGGGTCGTGGGGAAATCTCTAAGAATATATTTACTAAGAATGTGATATCCTTACATGATCCGTCGGCGGCCGCCTAGCCAGCCAGCCCGCGTACCGCACGTCGCCAAGCAGAGGGCGCAGCCGCGGTCTCGCTCGGGCGAGCGCTGCGCGCGCGGCGCGTCGTGCCGCTGCGTGCAACGCGCGATGCCAGCCGGCCGCCGCGCCCGCAGACCCCGCGCGGAGGGCTAGCGCGTGCACGCCGTCCGGGGAGTACACCTCGATTGTACGGTCCTCTGTAGTAATGGAATTATTAGCATTAGCATATTAATTAGCATGCTATCAGCAGCGGCCATAGGGGGTGGCGAACTGTGCAATCGCCCAGGGCCTCGCTCTTGGAGGGGCCTCGCGCAACAACCCAAGCTCATATTTTTTTTAAAAATATAAAAATCTAGCCTAAATCAAAATTTTAACTTTAATTCAATCAAAAAATTATTAAGGAGTGCAGGGTAGCCTCGGTGACTGACGTTAAATACCAACTAAGCAATATATGTAATGCTTTTTAGGATTTAGCAGAAAATACAACAGATAGATCAGTTATGTCAGTTGTTCAGTGAATGACATTCTATAGAAAAGGTCATAAGTACCTACGAATTTGGAGTGTCACTGGTCATATTATGGTATTTTGTCAAAAATAAATGTTATAAGTAAAATATGGTAAAACGAAACCATGCACTTAGATGTGGCTATAAAATACCTAGATACATTCATAAATTGGCTCGATAATTATCTAGGAAATGGTTTTCAGTCATCCCTTCTAACAGCGACAGAAATAGCCGAGGACAGTTCAAAGAAATCAAAAGACGAAGTAAAAAAGGCATTTTGATTATGAAGGGAGAGATGAAGCTCTTAAATTGACTGCGGGAGATAGATAGATAGAGAAGATTTTCAAAATATACTATTTTTATGTCATTGTCGACACTGTGGCCCTAGGTTTGAGGCACTTAAACAGGATGAGAGTATATGTAATGGTTTCATGTTTATTATAAAAAGATTAAAGGAAAATGTGTGCTCGTAGCGCAGTGGTAGAAGCGCTTCGGTAGTGATACCGAAGTGTAGCAACCTCCGGCCAACGACCTCTATACATATAAGTCAATGCCTCCGGCACGGTCGTGTTTGGATGGGTGATCATTCCGACCATAGAACTGACGTATATCACGAACATCTTCGTGCTTTGGAAGGCACCTTAAGCTGTTGGTCTCAGCTAATATCGGTTGATATTAGTCGCTAAGCCTAGTCAGAGGCCTTATGGGTGGCTTGATAATATCTGACAGCAGGTTTAGTCGCTTGCCTTGCAAACACCCCACCACCAACCCGCACTGAGCCCGCGTGGGGGATTATGGCTCGAACTAACTTGCAATAGGCGGAGACCCAGGAGTATAAATCAAACGTGTCGTTTGGTCGAACGTCCGTTTATTACTACTAATCTTACACTAAAGCCTAATATATAAACCTAACCTAAGAGAGGTGCGTCACACACTACACCTCCCCCGTATTTGAGAAAAAAAATGAATGAAGTGAGTTTTTTTACAATTTAAAATTTTAAGAAAAACCTAAGTTATTTCTAATAATTATTAGTATACTAAAACCAATTATAATTAATGAAAAAAAAAATACCAAGATTTTATGCTAAAAATACATTTGCCTGATTACTTATGCTGTGTAATTATAACTAAAATCTGTATAACATTGTTTTTAACAACTGTATTTTTTAACCAAAACAAAATTAAGTTAGAACAATTTGAATCCAAAATCATAAGTTATGTAAAAATTTCCAAACTGACATTTCCAAAAAAAAAACTAACATACAATTTCATTTAAAATTCAAATCTTAAAAGAAACAAAGTTGTTAAAAATTATTTATAATACATTAATGTTTAAAATGTTTATCATTATGTTTTAATTTAGTTTGCAAAATTTCAAATTTAGACTACAATAGGGTATACAAATAGTAGAATAAAAATCTTATGCAAATATTATAATAATTCAATGGTACCAAAATAAAACTGAAATGATACTGAGACTATTGAAGTAAGGTTAACAAAACAAAACCATTGTATAGGACACCTTGAATTTAGAAAAAAAAAAACAAATGCAACTTATCATTCCTTTGAAAAACAAATTAATAACTACGTTTTACGTTATACTAATGATTGGTAGACGAGTCAATCAACATTGTTTACATTTTCTAAACACATATTCTAATAATAATATAATAAGATAAGACATTTAGATATTTTTATCAGCAGTTAAAAAAAAGTAAAACTTATTTCAATTAAATCGTAATATTATTGGTGACACAAATACCTTCTTCACTACCTGTTATCAGTGGATACCAAAAACAACACTATATTTCAAAAATAATTCAAATAAGTATTTAATTTCAAACATAATTTTAAGCTTATCACTGTAGCTGTTGCTCATATGTTTTTTTTTCCTAAAAACTACTTACTATCAAATATATAAAAATGACATTAAAATATCACATGTATAACCTTGTCATAATTTAATATTTGCCGTATAATCATACCTTTATTTTTGTCACTGTATCATGATAATATTTCTACAACTCTTACACGTCAACAACTACCTAATCTCTTTCGTCATTTACTCATTTTCCTCCTCGTCTTTAACAAAGTTCATTATCGTAACAAACATACGTACGTGTATAAATCATATGTATTTATTACATACCTCTTTAATTTATTTGTCGGTTGGCCAACCTTTGTCATTTATTAAAACACACTAACATTTAATTTCATATTATTGGTACATTTATATTTTATTTATAGTCGACTTAATTGGTACTTTTATTATTTATTTATTTATTGGTACATTTATTTATTTATATAATTTGCTATGCATAGCCTTATTGATACTAGGGGCTAATGTTTTAAGATTCATTGATCTCCAAATATTTTCACAGAGAGAAACTCGTCTACACCATGATCAAATAAAGGATCTGACACCCTATATTGTACCTTGTACCATTTATTTGTACCTTTTTTTATAATTTCATAATAAAACGGGTTATCATTTAAGATCTTTTCTGATCTCCAACGGCTTACACGAAGAAAACTCGTTTACGTCATGATCAAGCTGAAGGATTTTACACCGTTTTTTGCCTCTCGTTATAAGGTAGGGCAACCTATTTAACTACTTCTCCTTTTAATTTATCTCATTACATAAACTTTCATCTTACCTTCAAAACCAAAACAAAACATCTAGCTAAATGAATTCTTCGTGAAATTATTTTGTTTACTTTTGGGTGATCAGTCCAATCGTATGACGAAATATTTAAACCAAGTCTTCGCCTTTCCTTCATTAAACTTACTAACATACCTTTTAAACTTATAACATTCCTACCTATTCCTTTTCCATACTAATTACAACATTCTTTTCTAACCCTGTATGAATGTAACTAATGCACTCTACATTGGTACAAAAGCTATTTAATACATCCACGTAAACCTACAAAACATCACACATCAAATCGAATCCTATACTTTCTTTAATATGTTTATTTAATGTCATTTCCGTAAATTAAATTGTCATATCCGTAAAAGAAACAAACTCTGATCGTCAAATCAATTAACTAACTATCCACTCTTTATCTTTCTTTACTATCTTCTTTAATTACGTTTCAATATAAGAAATATTATGATTGTAAAAATGTTTGGTATCCAACTGCTCACAAGTAATATTAAACTTTAGAACTTCCCAGAACTTATTACGAATAAAGATTTAAGATGATGCAATAGAAATGCTATCATACAAAACAATTTCTAGTAACGCTATATGATATTCAGTACGGTCAGCTTTACGCTTGTTTAGAATCGTCGCGAACAAACAACTGCAATAATGTCACTCATCAGCAAATTTGATCTACACGTGCGAATGTGAACTTTGTATGATGTCGCAACTACTTCCCTTTTTAGGATTTCAACAAAACTCAAGTAAAAATATACCTAAAGTGTTTATAAATGAAAACTTTAAACAAATCATACTAATTTGGCCTTCTTTAAAATTGAACAAGTATGTACTTACTTCTCAAAATAAAATAATAAGGTTTAATAAGGTACCTTTGGTATGTAACGAAGCAATGAGATAATTTTAACTAGTTTGAGTCCACTACAATGGGTGCTACTTAGTACAAAAATAGCAATGATGTAGATAGTTTGCAATTTGGAATCTCATTAAAGAATGAAAGATTTGACTTTGAAAGTTTTTAAATTAAAAAGAGTACAGTCAAATTTTAGTTATTAGAAAGAAAATAATAACTTTGTATAACCACGTAAGCCAAATATCAGCGATATTAATGTTATAATAAAATTTAGTTATATGTACCTAAATTTACATATCCATGAAACTAAAACAGACTTACTACTACGGACTTACCTCACATGAAATTTTGGCTGCTTTGTTACAACTATTGAAAAATCAGACTTACCTTTGTAGAAGTGATACCTAACTTACTTAAAGAAATATTGTTCCACAAAAATACTATGTTAATAATTTAGAAATACGAATTAAATGCTATTTACAAGTAACCTTGTCAAAATGTTCTTTAATGTTTAACCTATGCACCATTTAATTAAGTTTAATGGAATATTTTTATAGAAAAAAAAATGTAATAACGTGACTTTAGAATGAAGTACGTATAAAAATATCAGAAATATACTATGAAATTGACTTGAACTGTTCGTTACAAAATTAAATAAGTTGTTCTGTTATTATAACTTTCGTTTACTGTTAGTTACCTCTGAAGAACTGAAATAACACTTATTATCATCAAAACACAATATAATGAAACACAATAGATATATAGGTTGAACTGTACCTAGATTTATGACGATTAACATAAAACTTTTTTTTTTGTAATGTCTATAAAATAAAATTGTAGTTTTCAAATAAGAATGAATGAAAGTAATTATTATTACCTAAAAGTCTGTTTACTCATAGAAACTTAATTTGAAAATACTGTAACTTTCTAAATATACCATATATTTATCGGAATACCTAAAGAACTATTGAAAAACCACTGTCTATATGTAAATGAGAAAATCAAAATTACTTTAAAATATTTGGAAAGTTAAATATGATGACCTAAATTACTGAACATACACGGGTGCGCCAATGCCATCTTGAAAAATGATGACCGCTACATTCCTAGCAGATAATATTACTGTCTGCAGCTAACTACTAGATACTTGTTCTTTGTTAGATAAATAAAAGTAATTAAGTCGAAATATTGATTGTCAGTTATAAAATCTTTATATCGAGATACTGCAACGTCTGAAAATACTAATTGAGTAATTTAAAGGTTTATTAACGAACTTGATTTGACTCGTCTACTTGCGTACGTGCGCAAGTAATAATAATTAAATACTAAAAGAGTATAAACATTTTAAAATACACAATATAAGCAATTTAGTTAAACATGGTTTTAACTTAGGATACATACTTATATCATCTTCATTACTCATGGCCATGGTATACATATTATATTATTAAATTATACATGAAAAAGAGAAAAAAAACTAATCTACTTCTGCTATTTCAACGCTTCTTTCCTGATGTTATCCTTCCAATTGACACGCATGACACTCCCGGCGCCTCCTCATCTCGACACCAACATCTCCCAGCGCCCAGGACCAAAATTACCATCAACCTCTGACACCATCTTCGCCCGGCACCCAGCAAATCACCTTCCGACATCTGACACCATGGTATCGCCCGGCTGCCAGCTACATTGTTTTCCCAATTCACTTTCCTTGTTCTTTTATTTTAATACTAACTTCTATATCTGTATAACTCCTTTTCATTCTTCATTTTAAAGTTCTTCACTTTTTTTTACGTCACTATTTTAAGTCCACATATTTTAATATTTCACTTTACGTTTTCTTTTAGTCCGCATCGATATTATTTTATTGTTTTTTACACAAATTTATTTAATAAATTAATAAATGCACAGCACTGCCCAAAGGCAGCACTGGCAGGGTCGCCATGCAATAGGCGGAGACCCAGGAGTATAAATAAAACGTGTCGTTTGGTCGAACGTCCGTTTATTACTACTAATCTTACACTAAAGCCTAATATATAAACCTAACCTAAGAGAGGTGCGTCACACACTACAAACTTATAGTTGAGTTAAGGCCTTTGCTCAGCAGTGGGACGTTACAGGCTAACTTTACTAAAGGAATATAGTGAAAGTGAACTTTTGAAGCAATGATATTTATCCTATGATATTAATGGACATGAATTATACGAAGAACTGAATATCTTCATCCGCGTGTATGAAGGAAACGACGACATTATCTCGGTGCTGAAATACATAATAGAAAATAAAAAAATACTGAAGTGTACCCCACTATCTAAATAATCCTGAGAATTATTGCCACCACCCCACACATTGCATCTGCTGAAAGGAGTTTTTCGAGGCTTAAAATTATTAAATAAATAAAATAGCTTTATTCAGAAAAAGTTTTTTACAAAGGATTACAATGGAGTCTTCCCATTAAGTATTTAAGCAAAACTGTGTTGGGAATGACTCGCTACTTCCCGTTGGTTCCATTTAACCTAAACATTTATAAACAAAGAGTTTAGCTTATAAGCATAGTACAGAGTAAACATTTATAAACAAAATACAAAGTAACACAATTAAAAGAGATATGTGTGTGTGTGAGAGAGTGCGTGTGTGTGTGGTGTGTATGGTGTGTATGGTGTGTGTGGTGTGTGTGTGTGTGTGTGTGTGTGTGTGTGTGTGTGTGTGTGTGTGTGTGTGTGTGTGTGTGTGTGTGTGTGTGTGTGTGTGTGTGAGTGAGTGAGTGAGTGAGTGTGTGTACTCACCGTTTAGTGACTCTGGCCAATATTTGCTCAGCTTCCTCGAAGTCAAGTATTTTTAACCAGCTTATTACAGAAGCTTTGCAGTGAAAGAGTGTCATAGGATATATATTAAGAATACCATTAATTTTATTGTATGAAAATGCGGACCGCGACTCGAACTGCCGCTGCGCAAAAACCGTACGCACAGGTTTTCTAACGGATACCAAGTCGTTTCTTCTTCTACTATGTAGGGCACGATCAAATTTCAGTGTTTTATGGTGACGTATAACAAGATTAAGTATGTATAACTTTCTGATGGATAGTAGCTGACTGGTTTCATAAAGAAGACTCGTTGGAAACCGGTATGGTTTAGTATACATTACCTTAATCAGTGATCTCTGTGCAATTTCCAGATCGTGAAGGTGGGTTTTTGTTGCGCCACCCCAGATCGGAATACAGTACGATGCAATCGATTGTACTAGAGCTAGGTAAATCCGGTTTAAGAGGGCGTGCGACATCGTTTGCCTCAGAGTTTTAAAAATCCATATCAGTTTCCTTAGTCTACCAGTAATAAGATCAATGTGGGGGTACCAACTCAGATTTTGATCAACCACCAGTCCAAGGTATCTCGTTGAATATACCCTCTGAATTGACGAACACGAGCAGCTGTTTTGAATATTCATTATGTCATGTGCACAAGTATGAATTTTGATACTATAATCTAAGCCAGGCTGAGTACTACTGTTTGTTGTAAAACAAATGAAGTTTGTTTTAGAGATGTTTAGTGTTAGCAGATTGTAGTTATTATTAAAACATATTTGAGCTTGGCTTTCAGCCCTTGATATTCTTTCAATCGAAAATGACGTTGCTCATTCGTTATATTATAGTATTTTAATTAAAGGTTTTAGTCTTTAAAAAAAGTCGCAAACATCAGTTTTGTGTTTTAGGGATTCTTTAAATATTAAATATTTTAAAATTCAATTTTATTCATTTGTATAATTTTAACATTTCTCCTCAAACATGACATTTACCTAAATCAAACAATCAGACATAATTAGGCGATTTCTCGACCACTACACCAGACGACCCGTCTGTAGTCGTGTATCGGTGTAGTGGTCGAGAAATCGCCTACTACGCAGCGGTTTGCGGGTTCGATCCCCGCACAATACAAACATTTGTGTGCATGAACATGTCTGTTTGTATTGGTCTGGGTGTTTTCTATGTATATCATGTATATATTTACAAACAAAAAGTATTTAAGTATTATATCCGTTGTCTGGCACCTATTACACAAGCTTTGAGTTGCTAATTTCGGACTAGATGACGATGTGTGGGAATGTCCAAAGGATTTTTATTTATTTATTTAATTTTGTAACACATACTTTTCACGAAGGACAAAGGGCCTCGCAAAAACCTGTCGCTCGTAGCCTCGCAATGGGTAAGGCCGCCGCTGCATGCTATTTCATGATTAGCAATAATTCAATTAATTGATGTTGCGAAATTTCGTGAATGCTAAAATTCACAGACATTGCGCGGAACGAAGCAGCGACGCGAGAAACATCGTACAGCTGTCATATTACTTTCATAGATTCGCACGCACTGCTATTTAGCAAGATTAGCAGGCAAGTTTGCTAATCCGCGTTCGGCTCCGGTCGGGCGATTATCGGCTTCCGACTTCTGCCGAACGTGACTAGAGCGAAATACGAACAAGTGAAAGGGAAGAAAGTGACTGTATGCAATTTTTTCCCAAGTCATAGTGTAATGCTTGCATTTAGAGTCGTATTTAACTTGCGTGAAGTGAACTGTTTATTTAAATAAAATTGATTGTCTTTGCCGTTTGACTAGAGTACAAATAATCAGTCAAATTAGATTTACATTAGTAAACATCAAGTTACAACATGAAGAATTTATTTACATGTTTTAAATAATCATTTTCATAGTTTGCATAGCCTTCACGTTTTCTCTGTTTAATTATTTGCTATTTCTCATATTTGATGAAATTTCATATTAGCATAGCAATAGCACTTAGCATGCTAAGCTGTGGAATTTGGCATGCTAATTAAATTAACGAAAAATAGCAATAATATATTTTATATCAACCGACAACGATGACTTGAGTGATTGATAATTTTTGCAATAATGAAAAGTTCTTATAATATAGGTTTACAAAATAAAATATTGTGAAAAAAATATCCTGGGTTGATGCAGTGACGTCGGCAATTACTTTGTGTGATTCTTCTCATTTTTATTAAATGCATTGACCCCGCGCGCAGGGCGCTGGCCCTGCGCGTGCACGCCGTCCGGGGAGTACACCTCGCTCGTGTGGTCCTCTGGGCCGGACTCAATTTTATATCAACCGACAACGATGACTTGAGTAATTGATATTTTTTTCAATAATGAATAAAAAAAAAAAAAAACAATTTAGGACACAATATGCCACTTATGAACGTCAAATGTACAGTGCAAATAAAATAAAAATAATTGTGCCCTGAAGGGGCCGAATCATGTCTCCTTATCTCCTTATTATTTAGTTCTTATATTATAGGTTTACAAAATATTGTAAAGAAAATATTCTGGGTTGATGCAGCGACGTCGGCAATTACTTTGTGTGATCCGTCTCAATTTGATTAAATGCATTATAGACTTAATTTGTACAAATTGAATAAAAAGAATTTACTAAAAAAACATCAGTCTTTTTTTCTTAGGGGGGTAGTATTGCTCGCGTCCGTAGGACATACCACCTTTTCCTAGGCCCACCCTACACGTGCCCCCCGGGTGGTGCTAAATGAGCAATGTCAACGCCGAGCAACAGGCGGCGGTTAAGCTAACCTGTATCTAGGTTATCACAAACCTTGAGAGATTAAATCCTCTCTAAAAAAGTGACGACTGTGCCTTGGGAAAGCACCGTTAGTATGTTCCCACCTACCCTTATGAAATATGAAAGAAAGTGAAGATATTTTGTCATGCACCCCGGCTGACCCCCGGCGCTTGCAGGTACCCGGGCCTGCAACTGTGAAATATGTTACCGCAGACTGCGCAGGAGCGAGCGACCAGGCCTCTGTGACAGGTAATGCTACTGGAAGCAATCAAAGTAAAAAATACATACAACAGGCTTTTCACCCCGGCCTATTTACGCAACGACCTAGATCCTTCTCACAGGGCAGTCCAGCAAGTGAAAGGGAAAATCTACCTCTCTCGGACTCACCATCAGTGAGTAACTCCACTAAGAGCGACTGCCAGCCCTCATGGCAAAGAGCACCAACACAACGCAACCAGAAACGAAAAGGAGAAAAAAACAGTCCACCAATTTCAAAACGACACATAAGTACACAAGGCACAAGTACAACAAACAGATTTAGTGGTCTCCCAATAGATCTTACTGATGAAGAACCAATGGAAAGCCAGGCTGCTCCACCTAAAAAAATGCATAAACCGCCACCTATAATTCTTTACGGCATAGACAATCTATCGAGTCTAACCGAATTATTAGACAAAAGTGTACCGAGTGGAACTTACTCTTACAAGATTATTAATAGAGATCAACTGAGGATCATCACACAGTCCACTGACATATACAAAGAGCTTATAGAGCACATTCGAAGTAATGGCCTAATTGGTCACACCTTTACACCAAAAGAGAAAAAGTCCTACAGAATAGTAGTTAAGAACCTGCACCACACTACACCAACAGCAGCTATTATCGATGAAATAGAAAGGACCGGCAACAAAGTCAGAGGAGAAACAGTATGTGCCATATCCAAGAAGAACAAGAAACCCTTAAACATGTTTTTCGTAAATGTAGAACCTAGTCAAAACAACGCTGACCTAAAAAAAATACAATACATCTACCACACAAGAGTTAAGATCGAGGATCCCCGGAAAACTAACGACATACCCCAGTGTATCCGATGCCAACAGTACGGACACACCAAGAACAACTGCATGCGCCCATATCGATGCGTCAAATGCGCAGAAGGGCACAAGACTACAGATTGTCCTAAAAAGGATAGGAATACTCCGGCCACCTGTGCACTCTGTTTCGACAACCACCCAGCGAACTATAAGGGGTGTCAAGTATATAAAGAAATACCAGTAGACATCAGTTCTCTCACAGTACTTTCTACCGGAGAGCCAACTCATTGGCCCACTGATCCCAAAAAAACTCCTGATCTTATTGACTTCTTCATCTCAAGGGGAATATCAGAGCTCTACACTAAGGTGGAATCATGCCTGGATGGGACGGCTGATCACACGCCCATAATCTGCACACTGAGCACCACAGTCATCTGGAGACAATCACCTGATACCCTATATAACAATAAGACTGACTGGGAATCCTTCCGCCACTATCTAGATGAGAACATCAATCTGTCAATTAGACTCAAAACGGAAGAAGATATAGAGAGTGCCACACAGTACACCACTAACTTAATCCAAACGGCAGCATGGTTATCTACACCCCATTTTGATTGTAAAACACATACACAAGATGTGTCTATAGAAATCAAAAAAATGATTGCTAAAAAGAGAAAGCTAAGACGTCAGTGGCATACAAGTAGAAACCAAACAGACAAAAGAGCACTCAATAAAGCGCAAAAAGTTTTAAAACAGATGCTTAGAGACAATGAAAACAAAACCCTTCAGGATAAACTAATAACTTTGTCACCACATACAGCTGATGATTACTCCCTTTGGAAGGTAACAAAGCATCTTAAAAGACCGAGAGAGTATATACCCCCTCTTAGGCGACTAAACGGCTGCTGGTACAGAAAGCCATCAGAAAAAGCAGAGCTATTTGCGGAGTTTCTCAAGGACGCATTTAAACCGAATGATCCGGATCCTTTGTACTCAGAGGAGGAAATCGATGAGGTGCTGATGACTTATCAACAAATGTCGCTTCCATTGAGTTTCGTAACACCTGGCGAGACCAAAAAATACATTAAAAAATTAAAATGTAAGAAAGCCCCGGGTTTCGATCTAATAACGGCCGAGATATTGAAGCAGCTGCCAAGGAAAGGAATAGTACTCCTTACGATACTATTCAATTCAATACTTAGACTACAGTACTACCCATTACTTTGGAAAATATCGGTCATAACCATGGTCGCCAAACCTGGAAAGCCCCAAACAGAAGTAAGTTCGTACAGGCCCATAAGTTTGCTCCCTGCTATCTCAAAACTGTTTGAGAAACTTCTACTGCAAAGACCTATACTGGAAGAACAAAAAATAGTGCCGATTCATCAGTTTGGCTTCCGTGAGAACCATGGCACTATAGAGCAGATCCACAGAGTGGCGCACACTATCCGCCAAACCCTGGAAAGAAAGGAGTTTTGCTCTGCTGCGTTCTTAGATGTACAGCAGGCGTTTGATCGTGTGTGGCATAAAGGTCTCCTATGCAAGTTAAAATTATGTCTACCAAGCACCGGCTACATGCTCCTCAAATCCTATCTCCAGGATCGCATGTTCCAAGTCAGAGTCGAAGAAAGCCTGTCACCTATATGCAACATAGATGCTGGAGTCCCCCAGGGATCTGTGTTGGGCCCAGTCTTGTACACAATATACACTTCAGACCTACCTATTTCAAATGATACAGTGATCGCCACCTATGCTGATGATACGGCTCTACTCTCAAGTCACAAAGATCCAAATATAGCCTCCATGAAATTACAGAAACACATGGACAAAATTGGGATTTGGCTTAAAAAGTGGAGAATTAGGGCAAGTGCTTCTAAATCAACACATGTCACTTTTACTCTGAAAAGAGGAGACTGTCCGCCTGTTAAGCTGGATGGAGCGACTTTGCCTCACCAGGAGGCAGTAAGATATTTAGGTATGCATCTAGACAGAAAACTTACGTGGAAAAATCATATTAAAGCCAAAAGAGACCAGGCAAATAAGAAACTGAGAGACATGTACTGGCTAATAGGAAGACAATCGTCGCTTAAATTGGAAAATAAGATCCTAATCTACAAAAGTATAATCAAGCCAGTCTGGGCATATGGTATAGAGCTCTGGGGATCAGCAAGCCACTCCAATGTCGAAATCCTCCAACGCTTCCAAAATAACGCCTTGAAAACAATCGTTTGTGCTCCATGGTTTACCAAAAATACTGAAGTCCACGAATATCTGGAAATGCCTACAGTCAAAGAACAGATAGAAAAGTCCTGTAAAACCTACAAACAAAGATTGGAACACCATAGAAATTGCTTGGCAAGGTCTCTCATGCATACGGAAAATAATGTATTCCGTCTGAAAAGGTCAAGACTGGGTTCAATCTGAGCTGTTACTATATGAGATGTCGCATCATTGGACGTGACCTATCTCCAAAAATATAAAATAAACAAACCATCAGATTTAATTAAAGCTATTGTCTGGCTGATCGTAAATAGAAAAAAAAAAAAAAAAAGTCTTTTTTGCATCACCCCTATCATCATTTTCAGCCAAAGGATGTCAACTGCTGAACATAGGCCTCCTCCACGGCTTTCCACAGCAACCGATCACAAGCGGTCTGCATCCAGTTTGTTCTCGCAATCTTTAAAAGGTTGTCTGTCCATCATGATGGTGGCCTATACTGCGTCTTTAATCAAAGGGTCTCATCTAGAAATTTTCTGCCCCAACGCATTTTTTTCTAGATTTTTGTATTTTAGGATCCCATTGTTATTTCTCGGTGACACTTATCTCTCGAACCATTCACTAAGAAGAAGCTACATTTGTAACTGACCTTTGAATCTTTGTAACTATAATTACAGGTACATGGTGTTGAAGTAAGATTATGCCATCTGAGAGCATAGACATTAATTCATTACCTGGATCGTGATGCCGCAGGTTTTTCGCGACGCACGCCATCAAGAGCGGCACGTAGCGCGTGTCGGCGCGGCGGCGGCGCGGGGAGGGCGGCGAGGGGGGCGCCTCCGCCATGTACCCCCGCTGGAGCTCCCACCCCACCTCGCTGATAATTGACGCTTTCCGGAAGTACGGAGTCACCTCTCGCAAGTATTTTACTGGAAAATTTACAAACAATTTATGGAAATATAATAAACTGTATTTTTCTTACGAAGCTTTTATTTATGTGACCTAAAAATATATTTAAAAAAGCTTTAAATTTCATCAAATTAATCAATTTAGTGCATACTCTGTGCCTTATACAAAATTTAATTTAATTAAAAGCTGGTTGCAATATTTATTTGCCCATTTTCTAAGGAACATTATTTTTCTTACTAACTCAAGTCACATCATTTTGTGTCATAACCGTGACAAGGTTTATAAAATTTTAATTGTGTAATATGTACATGCTACATATTACTAAATTGAGTTTGATTTATTTAATAGTTAATTTTTATCTTTTTTGGTCACATAAATAAAAGCTTGGTATTAAAAGATTTTTAAAATTTAAAAATTTCATTTTTTTAGTTGTTCTACTTCGTAAGCCTCTTTAAATACCCATATTGCAGAACAAATACTAGCCACCATCTTAGATAATCCACCATGTCAGTTTAGAATGACATCACATAGCTAACCATGTGTTGTTCTCAAATCTAAGTGGATGAAAAAAAAAACTTGGACTTACACTAGGCTTAGGCCCTTGTAATTCTAAAAACCCGAGCTATAAAATGCTGAGATACAGAAGTATAAAAAGAAATCATTATTATAATAAAATAAATGACAGTTTAATTGATTTTTATATCAGGACAGAACAATTTACAGGTGTAACTTTCCTAGAAAAAAAATCACTCAAGTCAAAAGACTACTTATACTTACTAATAAAGCTAAAGTGTTTGTTTTAATGTGCTTATCTCAGAGAGGACTGGTCCAATATGTTTTTTTTTTTGTTTGTCTTAAGCTACTCAGGCAACTTTAACTGCATCAATTGTTGGTAGTATTGTAATTGTAAAAGACTTTATAAATAAGCACCAAATAAAGACAGAAATACATACAAAAAATAACAATAAGATATTATATTCCAAACAAACCTTCAAGTTGAACCATTTTTCCTGCACGCTTCAAAGCTTTAACTGCTTCTTCATGCGTAGCATCTTTCAAATCTTCCCCATTCACAGACAGAATAGCATCACCAACATAGAGTTGTTCTGTAAGATCTGCAGCCATTCCTTTGAATATTTTAGATATCAATATAGGCATATTGTTTTCTATTCCACCTTTTATTGAAATACCTAAACCATTATTGTCTGATTTCACTACTTGTACTAGGCGTTTTTGATTTGCAATGGCCTCTGGAACTTCTGTGAAGTCACTGTTAGGAGTCTCAACATTGTTGTTGTTAATTGTTCCATTAAGAGTTGTGGTAGCATCGTATCCGTCATCCAAACAAACACTGAAATAGTCATCTTCAAGAGTGCAGTGCACACGGTACCAAACACCTCGGACCAAGGTCTCCAACAGTCCTGACCTTGTACATGTTGCGCTAGGACTATCACTGCCTCCACTGGAGGCGCCGTTTTCCACCATAATTCTCCAACTGGGATGAAATTAGCACGTCAAAATTTTAACTCCAAAGTCGTCTTAGTCACCATCAAATCAACGTATCATTCCACCTTATTCCATTGTGATATAGCAAACCTACCAAATAGTTGATAAGCCCTGAGTATTTGTTTGCAATGGGTGTTAATAATTAAATTAGTTCAAAGCACTGTTCAAAGAACCCATTGCACAATCAATAAACAAAATTGACGGCTTTATTTTTTGACACGCTCGGTCACTCGTCTATCCGCCCAATATGTCATATATTTTTTTAATCTGTTGTAAGCAATGCAAAGATGTTGGATTTATATTTATAACCTTCTTTTGAGCAGAGATTATAGAGTACGGCAGAGATAGACAGGGAGCTAGAAGAAGAACGGTGTTTTTTTTTAATACAGGTTTACCTTATCGAGATAATCATTTTCCAAGTCTAATAAACATTACTACCACGGGGATAAGAGAAAACTTACCGATACGTCGTTCGTTCATACCTATCCTACGTATTCGTAGATGTACGGTATATTATATTCAATTCAATTTAATTTGTTTATTTCAGAAAGCCAGGTTCCATAATGTTGTTAGTAAAAGTAAATAAAAAACAGAGATAAAACAAACTAATAAATTATGGTTAGTAGAAAAAACATGAAAATAGCAACAATAGATCAAAAAACAATAAAATTCATCCGGTTTGGAGCATCATCCAGTGACGCAGCAGAGGTGTGTCCCACCGGTCTTTGAACACCCTCAGGAGACCGCTAGTGCTGGAGCGGAGCCTAGTAAGCATTGACGCGGATCTTTTTCGCATAATGGCGTAGAAGTCGTCGATGTGCGCTTCTGCGAACATTCCCGATGCGCTACAACGCCTCGACAGCCCCAGCAGTATCCTGAGTGCGTTATTATATTGGATGCGGAGGTCGCTGTATACCCGCAGTGTATAACTTGTCCAAAGGCTGCACGTATAGAAAGATTGACAGTAAGCTTTGAAAAGAGATACCTTTACTGCATTCGTACACCGTGCAAACCTTCGAGCCAGCATGTTACATCTTGCGGCCAGCGACCTCCGCTCCCTCTCAATATCTAGGTTATCCTTGAGATCATCGGTGACCCAGTGACCAAGGTACTTAAATTTTGACACCCAGCTAATAGGACTACCACAGAGTGAGACTCCAGGGATATCGGTGTAGTTGATTGAGGTTGATTTGAACATCATAAGATGACTTTTTTTAACATTATACCTGAGCCCATGTTCCACCGCATAAGCCTCACAGATAGCCACCAGTATTCTAAGACCACCAATCGATGGGCTTAGCAGAACCATATCGTCTGCATAGCTTAAATTATTCAGGCAGACTCCATCAATATGACAACCTATATGTGTTTTGCCAAGCTCATCGATCAGCTTATTCATATAGAGGTTGAAAAGGCGGGGCGAACTTAACCCCCCTGTCTCACCCCACAATCCATCCTATACACGTCTGACCGAGCTCCTGCCCACTTAACATAATTAGTCTGATTGCAATACCAGTGCTGTAACAAGGATGTAACTTCAGGCGGTAATGTTGTTTCATTTTGAAGCTTTTTCCAGAGGACCTCGTAGGATACCAGGTCAAAACCCTTGGAAAGGTCTAAAAAACAAGCAAATACTGGCGTTTTCCTTGTGGTGTAGTACTGCACAGTCTGCTTGAGGCACAGGATGGCACTTTCCGTCGATAGTTCGGGTCTGAAGCCGAATTGAGCATCATTTAATTCCATGTGCTTAGCCAACTGTTTATCAAGCAGACTGTCCAGGACCTTGGCGAGCACTGTAGCCAGCGAGATGGGTCTATAGTTAGACAAGTCAGCGACGTCACCCATCTTGTCTTTAACAATTGGCGTCACTATTGTCTTCATCAGGTCTTGTGGCAAATAGCTGTGACTGAGACATAGGTTGAACAACAATGCAAGAACTCTAGACAGATGCCGCCCAGCATATTTCAGATGTTCGATGCTTAGGTCATCGTGGCCTGGTGATCTACCCCTTGGCATACTCTTGATAATAGAAGAGACTTGTTTTGCTGTAAATATTACTGAAATATTATAAGGCTTATCATTCCCCTCTGCTGAGACTGCCCGCTGCACAGTACTATCCAAAGAAATATAGTCGGATGTGCGGTAATTTAATCAATTAATTCATTGTTGGGAAATTGAGTCAAGTTTTTCAAAAATATACCTAATAATGTTATCGACCTACCTAGGTTAATTTTAAGTTACATGTTAAAACTACACTAATGTCGAAGAGGTATTATTAAATTATATAATCGATATCTTATAATACAATAGACTATCTTAATGACGAGAATGTATGGACAGTCCAGTCTGCACCCAACTGATGTACCTAGGTAGGTCACAAAAATTATACAAATCAAAATAATCAGGTGATTATTTTGATTTGTATAATTTTTGTGGCAACTAGCGGTGACTGAGTTTTTTCCGGCGTTTCTTCCCAGCACTTGCCAGATTGCCTGTGTCTTATTACGAATCGCTAGTGCGGCCCAAAAGTTAAGGGGACATGTTCTAGCTCCATATGGGTTAGAATTGATTGATATAAACTAAGTATTGGCTTTCATAAGTGGCATTTTGTGTCCAAAATTGAATAAATTATTTTTGACTTTGACTTTGACTTCGAATGGATTAGAAAATAAAGTTCAACTAGGCTGGATTAAGAAAATAAAGTTCATAATAATCTTTTATCTAACCTACATCGGTGTAAGGTATACGGTCGGATGATAGGAGGTACGGTGTTTGTCGTTTTGCCTACCCAACTAGAATGGAACGAAAAGTTAAAAAAATAAAGTTCGACCAGAATGGTTTATGGTGTATCCACACATCCCGGCGGCTCATGTCAATTAACTGTTAATAGATAAATATATGAAGAAAGCCACGGCGGCATTTGCGGTAGCCGCTGCGGTAAGAGCGGCATCGCCCGCTGGCCCATGCCGCTGGGCGGTGTGGCTACACCATTTAGAAAATAAAGATTTTTCATTTTACTTGGCTCGACGTCGTTGTATAGGTATAATTGCCTGTGCCTGTTCCACAATGGGAAAAAAAGACAAATAAAAAATAATAACTGTCAGCCAGGTGGACTGACAGCAGTGACAGCTCACAGCTGACAGTGGAAGTCAGACAAACATTTCTTTCTGTCTACTTAAAATTTATCTCCTCGTCATTTTTTTACACAATGTCTTCGCAGTTGTCCGCGTTGGAGCTTCTGAAATTGGGAGACCAAGGAAGAGAACAAACATTTCTGACAAAAGTATGGCCTGAATTGCTAGGTGTTGCGTTCGGTATTGGTACTGGAGTAGCGATCAATTTCGGTACAAGGCGTCCTCTATTCAGCGGTAATAATTACATAATATCAATACATCTGTTTCGTAAATAAACCTAATAATCGAATTTATCGCATTTATGAACTATTTGCTTTTAGGTATTCAAAAACATGCTATTGGTATTGTTGGTTGGGTAGCCGTACTATCATATGCTCAAAAAAAACGTTTCGAATACCTAGCCGAAAAAGATGCTGTGCTGAGACATTATATTGAGCTACATCCTGAAGATTTTCCCGAACCAGGTAAGTGCTTCAAATAAATGTATTGCTTTTTCACACTTTTGATTCTTCAAACCCCAACATAATGTGGGCCACATTAACAAGAGATTGGTTATCTTGTACGAAACCTCGGTGCTTGACTTTTTAAACTGCTTAATCAAGCATTGTATGCATTCAGAGCTGGCTTCACAATTGAAAAGTAAGCACTACCAAGGGTAGATGTATGTATAAAATAAATAAACATATTAACATTTGTGTGGAATTATATATTATTATAAATAACTTTCTGGCATGTACTGTGAAATTGTGAACTGATTATAATGATTACTAGTGTTCTTTTTTTTTTTTAATATATGTTGTGTTTAATATTTTAAGTTTTTCATCCGTCCATGAGAGACATATTATAAACTATTCAAAACACTAGAAACAATTCAGAAAAAAGGGTTTATGATGATAACAATCAATGTGAAAGAAATAAATTAAAATAAACTAACTATTATTATTATGTAATCCTTATAGTATTTATAATTTTAATATTTATAAATTAAAATAAATTACAGTACTTGTAATTTTAATATTTAATTTATAACTGTTTATTTTTTGTTTTTCAGAACGAAAGAAAATTGCAGATATTTTGGAACCTTGGATTCCAATTCGCTAATAAATAGTGGTAAATTATTATATTAATATTAAGTAGATGAAATAAAGCCTTTTATTAAGTTTGAAATTATTTTAATGAAAATACCCTACATATACAAGGCAATGCACAATACATCAAACAGCTCATTTTGCTAAGGACTATAGTACACCATAATTTTTTGTGTTTGTATTATCATAACCTTTATGATTATGTAAATAATGTTGAGCTAATTCATTAAGATAGTTAAAACTGTCACCACATATTGTACAACTGTGGCTGTCACAGCCCTCTTTGGGCAGGACATACGGATGATGAGGGAATACTTCTTTGATTCCTTTACTGTTCTCATAAGAAGTCAATGATTGTAGGTTTGAGTTAAGTTCAGATGTAGACCTAATACTTTGAGATTTGTTGTTAATCAAATGTTGAATGTGATGGTTCATCTCTTTCTGATTTGTTATAGACATTGGTACATCCTTCCCAACATCAATGCCAATAATATCTATGTTTGTATTGTTATTATAACTTTCAGAAGGCATATTGGAATTTTGAATGGTAACTTGGTGTTTCTTCAATTTATGTAATTTCTGAAACAAAAGTTTTATTGAATAATTGTGGTTAGTATCTATTTACAAAGGTTTGTCTCAATTGTCACCTAAGTCCAATAATTCAACTTACAAAGTCTCTTGAGTGTATGTAAGCAGCCCCACATAAGTCACACTTAAAATTCTTGACACCTCTATGTTTGTTCATGTGTCTAGTAAGCTCACTTGAAGTTATAAAAGATTTGCTGCATAAAGTGCAAGTCTGAAAAAAATAAGCTATTATGTATTATTTGTGACAGTGTGATATTTTATTCAACATCTCATCTAAGCAATAACAGCTTACATGGTCTCTTTGTCCTGTATGAATTTTCAAATGAGCGTGGAGGTTTCCTTGAGCAGAAAATCTTTTGCTGAAAAAGCAGAAGTTTTACATACATGACATACACACACATTGCCAAGCAAATGATAAGTAAAGATATTTATTGTGGTGATTTACCAAAAAACTATGAAACAAGTTTAATTTGGTGCAAAATTGAAGAGTAGTAAAAAACTTGGTTTATGCCACTTATAAACAAGCCCAAGTAAATTGATAGGTGAGAATTATTGGGTTATTGGATTGGGAATGAGATATTTGATTAGGACACTGCAATGTAGAATATGACAAAAAGATGCTGAGATTAAGGTTGTGGGCCTGCTGGTACTTACACTTGATAAAACTAAAATGAATACCTGCAAATTTCACACTGAAATGGCTTCTCACCAGTGTGAATACGAAGATGTATTGTCAGATTGTGCTTTTGAGTAAAACGTCGAGGGCAATACATGCATACAAATGGTTTATCCCCAGTGTGAGTTCTGAAAGATTTATTAAATAAAATATTTTATTAATTCACACCTTAAATATGCATGATATTATTGATTATTGTTTCCACATTGTGGTAAATATTTTAAAATTATGCCTTGTTATTATACCTTACATGCATGTCCAGTTGTGCTTGACATCTGAATTGCTTTTCACATTGGTAGCAACTGTGAACCTGTTTGGGTTTTGGCTTTGGACCTCGTTTCAATTTCTCAGCCTCTGATTTTCGTTTATAATTACTACTGTTTTTTTGTTGCTTGAGGTTTTGGCATTTGCTAAAAGAAGTGTAAACAACAAAATGGTAATAATATTAACATCACAATAAAATAATAATTAATATGAATGAACAGACTGACCATCTTTTTATAATAGTAGTGTGAGTAGGAACCTGAAAAATTAGGTGATAATAGAGCTGTTTTGCAAAATCACAAAAATATGAAGTTAAATTCAATGTTTTATATAGAATATTTCAATTCAATACTTACAATTGGGTCAGTCATTACTGCAACATCTGTATGTCTGAAATAAGAAGAATGTTATAAATAAATAAATATGAATGGGTCACTAGATACTTAAACGAAAAAAAAAGTATTACTTTTCAGGATTCCGTAGTCCGAGATATTGTCTTAGGCGTATGTCGGCGCTCTCACAAGTTTGCTTGAAATGGTATGCAATACCTAACTTATAAATACAGTTACTACACATTTGTTCTGGCAAACCGTCATTTCTGGTAATCTGGAAATATGCAAAAATGGGTTGAATTAAATCCTTAGATGCAATAATATGCATAAACACAAATAGAAAGAGCGTCCTATAATATTGTAGGTAAAATTTTCGTTCGGATAATTTTTCTTACAACCAACCTTTAAATTGCAACAGTATTCAATCATGTCACATAAAGACAAATTAAAATTCTTGGTAAATATAGACGAAAGTACACCTTCCTCCAAACATAATCTACATATTTTATTCATTTTCGTATTCACAAAATCGAAAATGTACTAACTATTGCTTGCAACAACAATACCAACCAAGCAAAAGGAACTCTTACTAATCTGTGATACCAAGTAGGTAGCAAAACAACAACAGATAACTATTATGACAGTTTTTTTTACATGTTTAACGTCTTCGGCTCTAGGCCATACAGACAATACTTAGTAAATTTTCAGTTTTTTAACATTTAAAATTAACATTAAACTAGCCCACCTATATCCTTTTTTTTTAACGTCAGCAAATGCCAATTACGCATCATACCTCTCCGTCGGGGAACGGAGGGGCGTGTATTGGACTCCCCCGAATTCGGGTATACCCACTAAAACCTGACGACGCCCGCCGCGTTTGTTGGCTGTGACTGCAGGGGCCGCGGTGTCTCAACAGTCCCGCGACCCTTGCCAGCGCAACCTCCACCCTCTATCAGGAAGGCGGATCTCCACGGAGTGGGGCGATCCCACTCCCGACGGCACACTGGCGCCTCAGGAGGGTCCCTTGTAATTGGACAGAGGTGTCCCCACACCGTCCGTCCGTGACCCTCGCGACGAGGCGAGCCACGCCCGACGGCAAATGCACGCCGAGCTCGCCCAGAGCACCAAAGTCCTCAGGACATCCCCTGCCTCCTCTGATACACCAGAAGGGTGCCGGGAGTCCAACGAATTTTAGTGAGCCGCCCGCTCGATGCGAGACAGACGCGACTCACTATGGCCAATGCCGCCCGATACGGGAACAGACGCAGCGGCACACTCCTCGGAGCATCTTGGCTTTACCTGCCGCCGGATTGCGACAGGCTACTGAGCCCCCTCGCCACGACAAGGCATGCTCCATTCGAGGGGGACCTATATCCTTTTTTTTTGTTTGGTTTCGCTGGAAAATGCTTTACGCATACCTGCCGCCCTCGGGGGAAGGCAGCAGGTTATGTGGGACTCTCCCCGATCGGGGCATACCCACTAAAAACCAGCGGCGTTCTCGGGAGCCATGAGTTCGGGGCCACGAGTCAGCGCCATGAGCACACATACGCGGCCCCTCACTGACTAGACCGACACACGGTCTCACCCGATCTGAAGAGGGCAAGTGCCCCTGCCTTCAGCGCCGAAGGAGGTTATCCTCCGGCTTGATATCCCGACGATGCGTAGAACGCATTACACACCATCGCGCCTCTTAGTGGGAAGCGGACGACCCCGCGTCCACGATCTGAGGCACAGGGAGGGGCATGTGCAGGTGGTGGAGGTTCCTCCTGCGCCCAGTACGCCTTCGGTGCATAAGGAGTGCGTCAGCCGCAGCCTCTCGCTCTCGCTCCGCGCTCTCCTTTTCGGCGATTACCCGCTCGCAAAATGCGGTCATGGCTCGCCAAGCCTCCCTGTCTTCGACCATACGCCGGACTATAGAGCCCAGGCTGAGGTCTGAGTATCCTCCGGAGCATCGCAGTGCCAGCAACGGGTTGTGGGTTCCCTGCCTATGCGGCAGAGGTATGACCCAAAGCACCCGTGGCCTGTAAACACCTGCGACATCCGGTATGTCACTTGGCCGTGTGGTCGCTCGACCCATTCTTTGAGAACGGGGAGTACGGCTTCAATGACCCGGACGCCAAAGTGGCTACTGGCCAATCTACGGCGCCACTGCTCGTGGGCTAGCTCTGTGAGCTGTGTCCTTTCCGATTCCACCTCCGTCGGTGCGGGCCTATTGCCCTGAGATCTTTGGTCTCCCCGCCACTGGTATAACGCGGCGAGGACCAGGGAGTCGAGATCCCAGGGGAGGCTGCCGGCCAGGACCAGCGCAGCATCGGTGGAGGTGGTGCGGAAGGCTCGCGCTAATCGCAGGGCTAACACCCTTTGAGCCTTCCGCAAGACAGTCACGTTCTCGGACGAGAGGGCGTCATGCCACACCGGGGCACCGTAAAGTGCCATCGAGCGGACCACCCCTAGGTACAGTCATCGAGGAGCCGTCGACGGACCACCCAGGTGTGGCAGTAACCGGCTCAAAGCACCCGCGGTCGCATTGAGCTTGGTACCGAGCTGACGGAAATGGGCCTTGAACCGCCACCTTCCGTCAAGCACAAGCCCAAGGTACCGGATAGTGGATGAAACCGGGATCAGAACCCCATCCACCATCAACCCAGTGCCCGCAGGCGGCGCACGTCGTCGGCCGTGAAAACACAGCGCCTCAGACTTCTCCAGCGCCACCCGCAGCCCCAAAAGGCGGATTCGGTGTACCATCACAGCGACCCCAGCAGTCGCACGACGTGCAGCATCGGCAAAAGAGTCACCGCGAGCTGTCAGCAGGGTATCGTCGGCGTAACAAGTCACGCCAACCCCCGCGATGAACTGGCCGTGGAGAGCCCAATCGAATCCGATGTTCCACAAGAGTGGCCCTAAGACCGACCCCTGTGGAACGCCAGATCCGGCCAAGTGCCGCAAACGACCGTCCACCGAATCACACGCAACCTCTCGTCCTTCCAGGTACGATGCAATGGTGTCCTGCAGGTAAACAGGTACTCCGTGGAATCGGAGCGCCTGCTTTATCGTGGTCCACGGCAGCGTGTTGAACGCGTTGGCAATGTCGATAGACACGGCCAACAACACACCGCCGCTCTCCACCGCTTCGCTGGCGAGCGATTTTACCCGCAGGACAGCATCGATCGTAGAGCGCTCTCTCCAGAAGCCATACTGAACATCCGACAAATTCGGCCCATCCGTATCCAGGTGGCGAACAAGGCGGTTTGCAACGACTCTTTCAAAGAGCTTGCCCACCTCATCCAGCAACACGATCGGACGGTATGCCGAAGGGGAGTCAGTCGGACGTCCGTCTTTCTTCAGAAGCACGAGCCTCCCTTCCTTTCATAGCGCCGGGAAGCGTCCCTGTTCTAGGCAAGCGGTTAGGAGCCTACGAAGGCGGTCACCCAGTATATCCGATACGAGGACCCAGATTTTACCTGGGATCCCGTCAGGACCCGGGGCCACGTTCTTGGCCTTCAACCGCTCTAATGCCGCGCCGAACTCGCCCTCGGACACGAGGTCAGGGGGCTCTCTGGAGGCCACAAGATGTGGCAACATCGAAGGCGGGGTGTGTTCCACCTAAGCTGGGAACAAGGTGGACACGACTCTTCGGAGGAACTCGGGCTCTAGCCTTTCCGTGACCGGGGGTGCCCATGGGCGGAGTTTCCCCTGCACCGTGCGGTGCGGGCGTCCCCACGGATCGGCATCGAGCGATGCAAGGAGCTCCTCCCTCGCCTTGAGTTTCGCCTCCAGGATGGCGATCTTGAGCGCCTGCTTCGCCTCTCTGTAGGCCTAATAAAGCGGCTCGTCCAGCGCCGGATCACGGCGTCTGCGTCTTCGGTGTCTGGCTGAGGCGCGACGCGCCGCGATACACACGCGGCGCAGCTCCGCAACCTCATCCGTCCACCAATAGACGTTCCGCCGGGGAAGGGAAGGTCCGGACCGAGGCCTGGACGCGTCACACACGTCCGTAACGGCCTCCCGGAACCATTCCGCTTCCGCATCCACTTGGACGGGCTCGGGACCTACAGGCAGCTAGGCCTTGACGACCACAGCTTCCCGCGCTGTGTCTCTGTCCAGGCAAGAGCCTCCATCGGGGGTATGTCACGTGGGGTGTGCCGCTCGGAGAGATCACGGGACCGGAGGCGGAGATGTCAAACCGGATGTACCGGTGATCCGACAATTCTTCCGCCTCTGTGACCACTCTCCAGCCACTGATTCGAGCTGCAACCGACCGACCCCCGCTCGCGAACGTTATGTCCACGACGGACTCCCCCTGCGGTCGCACGCAAGTGGGTTCGGTCCCCACGTTGACGATAACAAGCCCGTTGGACACCGCCCAGTCCAGCAGACTTTCCCCTTTGGGGTCAGTATGACGTGAGCCCCAGGCTATATTCTTGGCGTTGAAGTCGCCGCCAACGATCACCAGCAAGGTGGACTAACGGAGAACCGACCCGAAACGGTCCAGGTCGGCCTCAAACTCGCTCCTGGTTCGGCTGGGGGGGCACATTACCCCCACCAGCAGCAACTCCTTGCACTTGGCGGCGATTAAGCCGCTCTGCCGGGCTACAACGTCGATGGAAAGTGCCCCTGACACCATGATGGCCGACAGGCCGCTTACGTCTCCGACCCAGTTCTCCCGGTCAGCCGGTATGAAGTAGGGTTCGGAGACGAGAACGGCGTCTATGGACCACTCCACCGCATGCTGCAAGAGGATATCCTGCGCAGCGGCAGAGTGGTTCACATTCGCCTGCAGAACGCTGAAGGCCATTCTATACTGGTGTATTTTCTGCCTCCATGGTAGTCGGCCTTCCGGCCGTGGACGGTGCGGCTGGAGTCCTGGCCACTGTCCTTCCCGCTCGATTGCCACGCTTGGGCGGTTTGCAGCTCTTGCTGCCCACCCGGTGGTTAGCTGGCAATCCTGCGTCCGCGCACAGAGGGCAGTGCGGAGGGGCAGTGCATCCCCTGGCTGCGTGTCCCGCCTTACCACAGCGGTAACACATGTCACTGCGATCGGCTGTCGAAGGGCAGTTCTCGCGGGCGTGTCCCACCTCCAGGCACCGGAAGCACTGAAGCGGCTTCCGGTCCATCAGCCTGGTATGGGCGGAGACCCATCCCACTAAAACTCTCCCTTTGACGACTTTCTGGGCTACAGCGATCGGCACCTTAACGATGTAGGCCCCTGTGCCCTGAAAAGATCGTCCGATCGACCCCACTTGGATCGACTTCGGATCGCAGCCTCCCGCCTTGGCGACAGCTTCAGCGACTTCGACCTTGGTCGCAGAGTCATCGAGTCCCGAAATCCGGATATCGACGCTCTTGGTCGGCCTGGTCACTTTCGCTACCTCCCGCATTTTGGCTGCCAGGGTGTCAGCCTTTTTCTCGCTATCGGCGCCGGTGATCTCCAGGACCTTGCCACCAGTTTTGGCGACCCAGAAGCGAACCGTCTCGCACGTAGGTTTGATGACTTCCAGCCTCCCGAACGAGCCGGTTTCCGAAATGGCTACAGTACCATAGACCACATCCATACGCTTAGGCAAATTATACAGAAGTCCGAGGAGTATAATATGCCTGTATGCTTAGCGTTTGTGGACTATGAGAAGGCCTTTGATTCGATCGAAATTTGGACGGTGCTTCAGTCTCTGCAGCGGTGCCACATAGACTATAGGTATATAGAGGTGTTAAGGTGCCTTTACAATAACGCCACCATGTCGGTCCGAGTACAGAAGCAGAACACGAGGGCGATTCCACTGCGGAGAGGTGTGAGACAGGGAGATGTCACATCTCCGAAACTGTTCACTGCGGCATTGGAAGACGCTTTCAAGCTTCTGGAATGGGAAGGAATCGGCATCAATATTAATGGCGAATACATCACACACCTCCGATTTGCCGATGATATAGTCGTTGTGGCAAAGACGCTGGACGATCTTGGCACTATGCTCGAAGACCTTGACCGAGTCTCCCAACAAGTGGGTCTTAAAATGAACATGGGGAAGACGAAAATTATGTCGAGTCCCCTTGTTGTACCCACTCCAGTATCCATTGGGAACTCAACTCTCGAAGTTGTCGACGAGTACGTCTACCTGGGACAAGTGATCCAATTGGGTAGGTCCAACTTCGAGAAAGAGGTCAATCGACGAATCCAACTCGGCTGGGCAGCGTTCGGCAAATTACGCAAGAGTGTCTTCTCATCTCATCTACCTCAGTGTCTGAAGACGAAAGTCTTCAACCAGTGTGTGTTACCAGTGATGACATACGGATCCGAAACAAGGTCTCTTACTATGGGCCTCATAATGAAGCTCAAAATCACACAACGAGCAATGGAAAGGGCTATGCTGGGTGTTACTCTACGGCAACGAATCAGAAATCAGGAGATACGTAGAAGAACTAAGGTAACGGACATAGCCTTGAGAATCAGTAAGCTCAAGTGGCAATGGGCAGGGCACATAGCGCGAAGAACTGATAGCCGTTGGGGCAGGAAAGTTGTAGATTGGAGACCCTTCGACCAGAGACGCAGCGTGGGACGTCCACCAACAAGATAGACAGACGACCTTATAAAGATCGCGGGATCAAACTGGATGCAGACCGCTAGTGATCGGTCGCTGTGGAAAGCCGTGGGGGAGGCCTATGTTCAGCAGTGGACGTCCTTTGGCTGATAATGATGATGATGAGTGTTTTGTCACTATACAAACTTAATAATATAAATTGCAAATTGCACTTGTAAAAAGCAACTTTGGCTGTGTGACAGACAAGGAATCGAACCCCGTGTCTGACGCATTTCGGGCGTATGCGTATGTCGTCGGGGTATGAGAAGATTTTGGCGTTCTCAATTTCCATATCACAAAAGTCATTAGATAAATAAGATAATAATTATAACGAGTTAATATAATTCTGTGGTTCGTTCATGTTAAAGCTAATAATATCCAATTTACAAAAATAATATTGTTTTTTTTTTTTTTCGATACCATTTCCTTGCGGCAAGGAGGCTATGATGCTGGCTGCTTCCTAGCTCAAAGGATCAGCATAGCTATCCATATTGTAATAATATAATATTCTAATTTACTCTGAAAGTGTTATTTGACTTCCAAAGATTTCTAATTCAGACACTTGAATTCACACAAAAATAAGAATTTACGTACAACGTTCAATTGGGTCGTATCGGGAATAGGACGCAGCTTTCGGTGTTTCGCGGCTTTCAGCATACAGGTTCCATATTGTTAGTAAAAAAATAATATAATAAGTATTTACAAATTATAGATAGTAGTAAAAACATGAAAATGACAATATTAAAGCAGGAAATTTTATCCGATGTGGAGCATCATCCAATGAGAAGCAGCGGATGTGTCTCACCGGTATTTGAACACACTCAGGAGACAGCTAGTGCTAAAGCGGAGCCTAGTGATCATTGACGCGCATCTTTTTCGATCGGTGTGCGCCTCTGCGAACATTCCTGATGCTTTTCATCGCGTCAACAACCCCAGCAGTATCCTGTGTGCGTTATTATTGCATTCGTACAGCGTGCAAACCTTCGAGCCAGCATGTTACATCTTGCAGCCAGCGACCTCCGCTCCCTCTCAATACAGGGCTTAACAAAATCAATCAACTGCATTCCTTCTCGGTGGAGATTCTGTTGCTTATATACAACAACTTTTTGTATGCGACCAACATCGAAATCTCAAGAAAATTTTTGACTTCTCCATACAAACTAGAATCAGCCGGCCCTAGTATGGGAAAGTGAAATCTATTTTTGAGATTATGATGTTGTTGGTCCCATACAAAAAGTTGTTGTATTTGAGGGTCAGGATTGGCCCCTAGAAGGAATGCAGTTAAATTTGTTAGACCCTATATATAGGTTATCCTTGAGATAATCGATGACCCAGTGACCCCGGTACTTTAATTTTGTCATCAAGCATATGGTACTTGGACGAATAAACCACTGGACGCGCAATGACGTGCAATTTTGTTTGTGCTACATAGATATAGTATGTTGTGCTCCCTTAGCCACGAAGCGGGCTTTTTGGCCTCACTTACAGGACGCCTTGTCTTGTCAGTAAGGTGATAGAGCTCAGTGAGAAACATTGTCGGAAGAAATGGGTAAATGTGGCTTATTTTTGTGTAAAAATTATAGTGGTAAGACAAAAATATTTCTTTTCATCCATTCGTAACTTTTTGTCCCAATAAAGCAGTTATTTTTTCTTGAAAATAGTGAAATGTGTTTTCCAAGAGAACAGTTACATTGCCATTTAAAAAAGTGGGGTCAGTTACTACAAAATCAACAAGATAACGTATACTTTATTATACGGTAGGATTGTCGTACGTTCATCATTCGTTCCTTTGTCAGTTTAGTTTTAGTTGTGATTGACAAATGTTGATAAATCATATCGACAACGCACTTTTATTAAAGTTTTGAATTATAATACATACTTTTAAAATAAAATTATAAATCTGTAAAATGTTTCACTCGAGAGTAGATTAAGGTAATCTTAAACATACAACAGTTTGTTTTAAAATTTTAAACTTCATATTAGGTATATGACAAGACAATACATCCTTCTAATATAATTTTAGATTTCCTGTAGATCCATTATGGAAAATATAGTGGATAGAAGCCGTCCGAAGAAAGGCATAATGAATCCCCACAAAACATCACCGAATATGTGGTATCTATTTTACACCAAAAGTGACATAATGCCGACGCAAAAAATCTGCTGGTTAATTATCCTTTATGAGTATTTTAATGGTGCAAGGCAAGGCTATGTGTATTTACGGGCTGTTTCAATATGTCTTAGGAACTAGTTAGTGTTACTTGCCAGACCGTTCACATAAAACGAAGTTCTATGTTTCAATTGTTCATTTGATACTAATGATAATGTAATTTATTGTTTCGGTGATAAAAAATAAATATCATTTTACAAATGATTCGTTAATTCATTCGTTCCACACATATCGATAAAAAATGTCGTCACTTTTATGCACTTGTGGCTACCACAGCCGCAACTCGTCTTTCACAGAAACACAGAGGTAAACAGCCCTGAAAATAGCTTTTACACGACAGAAACACAGATGGTAGTTCTGATAAGAACTGTTTTTGTTATCACACGAAGACTACGCATCGCAGCGCGACACGCATCGTGGCGCGCGCTCCCAGCTAGCACACGTCTTCTCACTACTATTTCCGCCGCCGTAAGAAAGAGCCGAGAACTGAGAAGCCGCGGAAATATTTATGGTGGCCTACATTCGCGCGCTCCCTCGCACTCCCGGACGCCGTCTCGTTCCACGCTCTCGCCGCGGCCGGCCGACACTGTCGCGATAAGGGAGATAGTGTAATGATTAGACAGAGATGTGTAGAAAACATAGGTGGTTAATATTCTGTAACGGTCAATAACGGTCAAATACTGTGTCCAAGTGCTCTGAATGGCTATAATGTATATTTTGCTATTGGTCAACTGTGTACATATTTTTATATAAATACTAGGTTAAGTTTACTACAATATACATTCCTTCTACAACCTTCCAACGGAGTTATTATTACGCAATCCTTGGTAGTCATCTAACCAAACCCTACCAAAGTGGTGACCACCGACTGAACGAGAAGCAAGTATCAACAAGGAATCCCTGCCGCTCCAGCTCAAAATGTGCGACCAAAATGAAGCTGCCACCGCCACCGTCGAAGAACCACCGACGCCCACGACGAGACACGAAGTCGCCAACATCGCGCTTTCGCTGCGCGTCCCTCCGTTCTGGAGAGATCGACCAAGGCTATGGTTCTATAGTTTCGAGGCCGCTACGCACGATACCAAGAAAGGGCAGGCACAACTGGCGCAGATGGTGATCGCCCAGCTCGAGAGACAGGATATCGAGCAGATCACGGACCTACTCTATAACCCGCCAGAAGAGAACTTCTACACCGCACTAAAAGATAGACTCATTGCCGTGTATGAAGAATCTGACAGCCGGCAGTTCCAGAAGCTACTGTCAGAAATGGAGCTCGGAGACCAAAAACCGACGCAACTCCTACGTCGCATGCGATACCTCGCCAGAAACAGATTACCCGACTCCACACTTCGTCACCTATGGACAAACCATCTTCCGTCACACATCAGATCCGTACTCGCAGTGAGTGAATCCTTCAGCAAGCAAACTGCACTCGAAGAACTCGCCCTACTTGCCGACAAGATGATGGAACAGACGAGAGAAGTTGCATCCATTCATCCGTCAACGCAGTCTACAACATCTTCGCAACAATCGCCGTACGACAGTTTGATCGAGGAAATACGCAAACTACACATCGAGATCGCTGAAATAAAATCACAGAATCAACGCCGCCCGTGGAATCGCTCCCGATCCCGCCAACGAGCCGCTGATAACATATCGCCATCCCGCTCGCGCGGTGAGTCTCGCTCGCGCGCGGAAACGCCGTCGCCGTATTGTTATTACCACCGACGCTTCGGAGCAAAAGCAAAGAGATGCACTACGCCGTGTTCATACAAAAGTGATAACAATACGGAAAACTAGATCGAACGTTGGCAGAGGCGGAAACCGGCGTTCCAGAGTTTTCCCACCGCCTATTCATCACCGATAAGAAAACTGGCTTATCTTTTTTGGTCGACACGGGTGCCAATATCTCCGTGCTAGCGAGAAGAAAAGGACAAGTTACGACTCCACTGCCGTTCAAACTATACGCCGCAAACAATACTGTTATACCTACTTACGGTGAAAAAACGCTCGAGCTTGATATACAACTACGACGACCGTACAAATGGAAGTTTATCGTTGCCGACGTGTCAAAACCAATCCTCGGTGCAGACTTTCTAAAACATCACCAACTCATCGTTGATCTGAAAAACCGAAGACTCATTGATAACGTTACCAACCTTAAGGTAAACGCTCCACTACGCGCTACGCACCAACCCACTATACGTAGTATCGACATACAACAGTCGTACCACGATATTTTGGCTGAGTTTCCCGGTACCACGCGACTCACATCGATGCATCTGAACAATCAAATCAACGTGCAACACTACATAGAAACAGAAGGTCAACCTGTTCACTGCCGTGCACGACCCCTATCACCGCATCGTTATTAGAAAGTGAAGAAAGAATTCGAGAACATGATTGAACAAGGCCTATGTCGTCCGAGCAAAAGTCCTTGGGCATCGCCGCTGCACGTTGTACCGAAGAAAAATGGTGATATAAGGGTAGTAGGTGACTATCGCCGTCTCAACTCGATCACCAAACCCGACCGCTACCCAGTCCCACGTGTCAAAGATTTCACGTACCAACTCACCGGAAAGACGATATTCTCGACCTTGGACCTCAACAGAGCATACCAACAAATATGCGTACGAGATGAAGACATAGAGAAGACAGCCATCATCACACCGATGGGCCTTTTCGAATTCCCTCGTATGTGTCCAGGTTTGAAGAATGCAGGACAGACGTTCCAAAGGTACATACACGAAGTACTTAGAGGGCTCGATAACGTGTTCCCGTTCGTCGACGATGTACTTGTCGCATCGAAAACCGAACCTGAGCATCGTGAACACTTACGCACCGTGCTATCAAGACTCGAGAAACATGGCATCACAATAAACCCAGCTAAGTGTAACCTTGGTCAACACGAAGTTACGTTTCTCGGTTATACCGTATCCAAAGATGGAATTAAACCGCCACAACAGAAGGCCGAAATTATCAACGCTTACCCCAAACCGAAAAACATCGAAGAACTACGTAGATTTCTCGGTATGATTAATTTCTACCGCGACCACATACCTAACGCCGCTGAAATTCAAGCACCGCTCAACGCCTATCTACATAACGTGAAAAAGAGAGACAAAACACCAATAGAATGGTCCGACGTCGCAACAAAAGCATTCGAGAAGTGTAAAGAAAGCGTAATCCAAGCTACTTTACTCGCTCACCCTTCACACGACGCTCTCTACGCGATATCGTGCGACGCGTCTGATAAGGCGGCCGGCGCGGTACTACAACAACATGTCGATGAAAAATGGCAACCACTTGGCTATTTCTCAAAGAAGTTTTCCGATGCGCAAGTTAAGTACTCTACCTACGATCGTGAGCTACTCGCAATGTATATGGCAGTTAAGCACTTCAGAAAGATGTTTGAAGGTCGACCACTTATCATCTTCACCGACCATAAACCACTCACATACGCCATGAGCAAAGTGCATTCAACTACAGAGACGCCGAGACGCACGAGACAGCTATTGTTTATCAGCGAGTTTACCACAGACATACGTCACGTAAGCGGTAAACAAAACATCGTAGCCGACGCTCTCAGCCGCATCGAGACAATATCTACGCCGACATCACTTAACTACGAAGAAATCGCCAAGTCACAGCTACAAGATTCGTCATTGCAACCACTACTCCATCAAGACAACATCACTTTGAAAAAAATAGTCATACCTAACACCGATATAGAACTCTACTGCGAAACATCTGCAAGCCAAATTCGACCTTATATCACCGAAGAATTCCGACACGACGCGTTCAAAAGTGTACACAACATAAGCCACCCCGGTACGAGAACGACCCGCAAGCTTATGTCACAGAAATACTTTTGGCCGTCTATGAACATAGATGTTGCTAAGTGGACTAAAAGCTGCATTGCGTGTCAAAAAAGCAAGATACAGCGACACACGCATTCTGCGATTTCAAAGTTCCCGCCAACTGACCGATTTCAACACCTACACGTAGACATCGTTGGACCGCTACCTACTACGAGTCAAGGTCACCGCTACTTGATTACAATGATCGACCGACTCACTAAATGGCCAGAAGCGATACCTACCGACGATATAACCGCAGAAACCGTCGCCGACGTTATCTATAAACAATGGATAACTCGATTTGGTTGTCCGACGACCCTAACAACCGATCAAGGCCGTCAGTTTGAGAGTCAGCTGTTTCTCAACTTAATGAAGACTATGGGTATCAAGAAAACTCGAACTACACCCTATCATCCCCAAAGTAACGGTGTTATCGAGCGCTGGCACCGAGCATTGAAGACGTCGTTACGCGCGAGATTAATGACCGCTAGTACATCGTGGTTCGAGCAGCTACCAACCGTGCTACTCGGACTGCGCGCAACTCTACACACCGATACCGGCGTCAGCGCAGCCGAACTTACCTACGGCTACAATCTACGTTTACCTGGAGACTTTTTCGATATACCTACCGAAGTACCTACAAGTGCGTTGGATTATACTTACGTGGAGAAGTTACGTAACATAATTCAAACAAACAAGCCGCAAGTCGCTACGTCGCATCACAAAAAGCAGCCTATCTTCGTGAGTAAAGATCTCGCCGACTGCAGCCACGTATTTGTGAGGACTGACGCAGTGAAAAAACCTTTACAACCACCGTACGAAGGCCCTTATCTTGTTGTCAAGCGAGAAGAAAAGTACTTTACCGTTCAATTACCAGACCGTCAATCGAATATCTCAATAGACAGATTAAAACCAGCTTACCTGTTACCAGATGTGAATACCACAAATACCACCATACCTCAGGACGAAGCCTTACAAAACCAGTCAGTACCACCAATACCGTTACCAGTACCTCAACACTGCAACCTGACCACCAACTCAAAGCTTTCGAAACCAGATTGTGTGACACCACGACCAGATTTGAAAACACACACAACACGTTCTGGGCGTAACATCAAACCGCCTGTACGTTTCACTTGAAGGGGAGTCCTGTGGCTACCACAGCCGCAACTCGTCTTTCACAGAAACACAGAGGTAAACAGCCCTGAAAAGAGCTTTTACACGACAGAAACACAGATGGTAGTTCTGATAAGAACTGTTTTTGTTATCACACGAAGACTACGCATCGCAGCGCGACACGCATCGTGGCGCGCGCTCCCAGCTAGCACACGTCTTCTCACTACTATTTCCGTCGCCGTAAGAAAGAGCCGTACGTACGTCGGGTTTCCTCGCCCCTTCTGGGCGGCTCGGGTTCGAGCCTCAGCTCCTTCCCCGGGCTTCATCTCATGGGCCTACTGGCCCACGGTATTGGGAGCCGCATTGCGGCCGTCTTGTGACGACAGGTCTGTATCTTCATCTTCTGCCAGAGCCAGCTGCACAGTCGCTGCGGGCTGCCCATCAGGTGAGACCCCGTTCGGGGAGGCCCGATGAGCAGGGCAAGCTAACTGCGGCTGACTCTGGCTAAGGAGGGGACGAGAGATAGGGGGCGGGGGGGGTTGTGATTGGGACTCGGGTAGGTGGGAGGGCGGATTTAAGGAGCAGACCTGTCGTGGGGTTGGCCTCTTGCTCGACTCTTGTACCGTGGGCATGGCCATGGGGGCTATATTTTGTAGCCCGGGGTGCGGCCCGTGGTCCGCGGCTTCGTACATCCGCTTGGATGTGCGGACCACGAATCCCTCCAGGGCCTCCATCTTGAGGTCCCTGTGTATGACGGCATTGCGAACATAGCGCCCGGCCCCCGTTATTATTCGGAGCGCTATGTTCTGCTGGGATTGGAGCTGCGTACGGTGGGCTGCGCTTATCATCGCGTACCAGGCTGGGGCCGCGTATGTCAGCCTGGAGCGCACGTACGTTTTGTATATGCCCACCTTTGTTCTGGTGGGCAGGCGGGACTGGAGGACGGGGCGCAATCTTGCGCGCGCCCCGCGGCTGGAGTTGACCAGGTGCTTGACCTGGTCTTTCAGGGTGAGGCGCTGGTCCAAGTGGCAGCCTAAGTACTTGGTACTGCGCTGCCACTTAATCTTCTGGCCATTTAGGACCAGCTCGGGCATCTTGCGTCTTGAGGGGCCCGTGTAGATGGCGGCGGTTTTGAAGAAAGAGCCGAGAAGCCGCGGAAATATTTATGGTGGCCTACATTCGCGCGCTCCCTCGCACTCCCGGACGCCGTCTCGTTCCACGCTCTCGCCGCGGCCGGCCGACTCTGTCGCGATAAGGGAGATAGTGTAATGATTAGACAGAGATGTGTAGAAAACATAGGTGGTTAATATTTAATTAATTAATTTAATTTAATTATCTAACCAAGATGACTACCAAGGATTGCGTAATAATAACTCCGTTGGAAGGTTGTAGAAGGAATGTATATTGTAGTAAACTTAACCTAGTATTTATATAAAAATATGTACACAGTTGACCAATAGCAAAATATACATTATAGCCATTCAGAGCACTTGGACACAGTATTTGACCGTTATTGACCGTTACAGAATATTAACCACCTATGTTTTCTACACATCTCTGTCTAATCATTACACTATCTCCCTTATCGCGACAGAGTCGGCCGGCCGCGGCGAGAGCGTGGAACGTGACGGCGTCCGGGAGTGCGAGGGAGCGCGCGAATGTAGGCCACCATAAATATTTCCGCGGCTTCTCGGCTCTTTCTTACGGCGGCGGAAATAGTAGTGAGAAGACGTGTGCTAGCTGGGAGCGCGCGCCACGATGCGTGTCGCGCTGCGATGCGTAGTCTTCGTGTGATAACAAAAACAGTTCTTATCAGAACTACCATCTGTGTTTCTGTCGTGTAAAAGCTCTTTTCAGGGCTGTTTACCTCTGTGTTTCTGTGAAAGACGAGTTGCGGCTGTGGTAGCCACAGGACTCCCCTTCAAGTGAAACGTACAGGCGGTTTGATGTTACGCCCAGAACGTGTTGTGTGTGTTTTCAAATCTGGTCGTGGTGTCACACAATCTGGTTTCGAAAGCTTTGAGTTGGTGGTCAGGTTGCAGTGTTGAGGTACTGGTAACGGTATTGGTGGTACTGACTGGTTTTGTAAGGCTTCGTCCTGAGGTATGGTGGTATTTGTGGTATTCACATCTGGTAACAGGTAAGCTGGTTTTAATCTGTCTATTGAGATATTCGATTGACGGTCTGGTAATTGAACGGTAAAGTACTTTTCTTCTCGCTTGACAACAAGATAAGGGCCTTCGTACGGTGGTTGTAAAGGTTTTTTCACTGCGTCAGTCCTCACAAATACGTGGCTGCAGTCGGCGAGATCTTTACTCACGAAGATAGGCTGCTTTTTGTGATGCGACGTAGCGACTTGCGGCTTGTTTGTTTGAATTATGTTACGTAACTTCTCCACGTAAGTATAATCCAACGCACTTGTAGGTACTTCGGTAGGTATATCGAAAAAGTCTCCAGGTAAACGTAGATTGTAGCCGTAGGTAAGTTCGGCTGCGCTGACGCCGGTATCGGTGTGTAGAGTTGCGCGCAGTCCGAGTAGCACGGTTGGTAGCTGCTCGAACCACGATGTACTAGCGGTCATTAACCTCCTAAGGCGCAATTGCGGTGGCGGTCGCGTTTCCGCGGTGGACTGCGTGCGCGTACGCAATTCGCGCGGTGTCAGGATACACGTTACGTAAACAGTTATAAAATCTTATTGAAACAAGCTATTATCATTCTGTAAAAAGCTTATTGTTACTGAATAAATAACCTATGCTTGTAATAAAAAAAAATGTATTCAAAAATGAAAAAATGGAACCAAAAAAATTCGTGGTAGGGTGACGACATATACGAAAAAAAATGCGAGAAAAAAAAATCGAATTTTAATCAATAACTGACAGCAACCGGATGTGTTTGCGGTCTATGGTGTAGAAACATCTGTTTTTTACTCATAAAGGCCAACATGCCCAAGGAATAAGCATTTATACACCCATTTTTTTTTTGCAAAAAAGTAATTAAAAAGCGCCCACAGGTGGGCGCTTGGTATAATCGCGAAATTCATGCTCAGCGCCCACCATCGGGCGCTCTGGCTATCCAAGGGTTAATCTCGCGCGTAACGACGTCTTCAATGCTCGGTGCCAGCGCTCGATAACACCGTTACTTTGGGGATGATAGGGTGTAGTTCGAGTTTTCTTGATACCCATAGTCTTCATTAAGTTGAGAAACAGCTGACTCTCAAACTGACGGCCTTGATCGGTTGTTAGGGTCGTCGGACAACCAAATCGAGTTATCCATTGTTTATAGATAACGTCGGCGACGGTTTCTGCGGTTATATCGTCGGTAGGTATCGCTTCTGGCCATTTAGTGAGTCGGTCGATCATTGTAATCAAGTAGCGGTGACCTTGACTCGTAGTAGGTAGCGGTCCAACGATGTCTACGTGTAGGTGTTGAAATCGGTCAGTTGGCGGGAACTTTGAAATCGCAGAATGCGTGTGTCGCTGTATCTTGCTTTTTTGACACGCAATGCAGCTTTTAGTCCACTTAGCAACATCTATGTTCATAGACGGCCAAAAGTATTTCTGTGACATAAGCTTGCGGGTCGTTCTCGTACCGGGGTGGCTTATGTTGTGTACACTTTTGAACGCGTCGTGTCGGAATTCTTCGGTGATATAAGGTCGAATTTGGCTTGCAGATGTTTCGCAGTAGAGTTCTATATCGGTGTTAGGTATGACTATTTTTTTCAAAGTGATGTTGTCTTGATGGAGTAGTGGTTGCAATGACGAATCTTGTAGCTGTGACTTGGCGATTTCTTCGTAGTTAAGTGATGTCGGCGTAGATATTGTCTCGATGCGGCTGAGAGCGTCGGCTACGATGTTTTGTTTACCGCTTACGTGACGTATGTCTGTGGTAAACTCGCTGATAAACAATAGCTGTCTCGTGCGTCTCGGCGTCTCTGTAGTTGAATGCACTTTGCTCATGGCGTATGTGAGTGGTTTATGGTCGGTGAAGATGATAAGTGGTCGACCTTCAAACATCTTTCTGAAGTGCTTAACTGCCATATACATTGCGAGTAGCTCACGATCGTAGGTAGAGTACTTAACTTGCGCATCGGAAAACTTCTTTGAGAAATAGCCAAGTGGTTGCCATTTTTCATCGACATGTTGTTGTAGTACCGCGCCGGCCGCCTTATCAGACGCGTCGCACGATATCGCGTAGAGAGCGTCGTGTGAAGGGTGAGCGAGTAAAGTAGCTTGGATTACGCTTTCTTTACACTTCTCGAATGCTTTTGTTGCGACGTCGGACCATTCTATTGGTGTTTTGTCTCTCTTTTTCACGTTATGTAGATAGGCGTTGAGCGGTGCTTGAATTTCAGCGGCGTTAGGTATGTGGTCGCGGTAGAAATTAATCATACCGAGAAATCTACGTAGTTCTTCGATGTTTTTCGGTTTGGGGTAAGCGTTGATAATTTCGGCCTTCTGTTGTGGCGGTTTAATTCCATCTTTGGATACGGTATAACCGAGAAACGTAACTTCGTGTTGACCAAGGTTACACTTAGCTGGGTTTATTGTGATGCCATGTTTCTCGAGTCTTGATAGCACGGTGCGTAAGTGTTCACGATGCTCAGGTTCGGTTTTCGATGCGACAAGTACATCGTCGACGAACGGGAACACGTTATCGAGCCCTCTAAGTACTTCGTGTATGTACCTTTGGAACGTCTGTCCTGCATTCTTCAAACCTGGACACATACGAGGGAATTCGAAAAGGCCCATCGGTGTGATGATGGCTGTCTTCTCTATGTCTTCATCTCGTACGCATATTTGTTGGTATGCTCTGTTGAGGTCCAAGGTCGAGAATATCGTCTTTCCGGTGAGTTGGTACGTGAAATCTTTGACACGTGGGACTGGGTAGCGGTCGGGTTTGGTGATCGAGTTGAGACGGCGATAGTCACCTACTACCCTTATATCACCATTTTTCTTCGGTACAACGTGCAGCGGCGATGCCCAAGGACTTTTGCTCGGACGACATAGGCCTTGTTCAATCATGTTCTCGAATTCTTTCTTCACTTTCTAATAACGATGCGGTGATAGGGGTCGTGCACGGCAGTGAACAGGTTGACCTTCTGTTTCTATGTAGTGTTGCACGTTGATTTGATTGTTCAGATGCATCGATGTGAGTCGCGTGGTACCGGGAAACTCAGCCAAAATATCGTGGTACGACTGTTGTATGTCGATACTACGTATAGTGGGTTGGTGCGTAGCGCGTAGTGGAGCGTTTACCTTAAGGTTGGTAACGTTATCAATGAGTCTTCGGTTTTTCAGATCAACGATGAGTTGGTGATGTTTTAGAAAGTCTGCACCGAGGATTGGTTTTGACACGTCGGCAACGATAAACTTCCATTTGTACGGTCGTCGTAGTTGTATATCAAGCTCGAGCGTTTTTTCACCGTAAGTAGGTATAACAGTATTGTTTGCGGCGTATAGTTTGAACGGCAGTGGAGTCGTAACTTGTCCTTTTCTTCTCGCTAGCACGGAGATATTGGCACCCGTGTCGACCAAAAAAGATAAGCCAGTTTTCTTATCGGTGATGAATAGGCGGTGGGAAAACTCTGGAACGCCGGTTTCCGCCTCTGCCAACGTTCGATCTAGTTTTCCGTATTGTTATCACTTTTGTATGAACACGGCGTAGTGCATCTCTTTGCTTTTGCTCCGAAGCGTCGGTGGTAATAACAATACGGCGACGGCGTTTCCGCGCGCGAGCGAGACTCACCGCGCGAGCGGGATGGCGATATGTTATCAGCGGCTCGTTGGCGGGATCGGGAGCGATTCCACGGGCGGCGTTGATTCTGTGATTTTATTTCAGCGATCTCGATGTGTAGTTTGCGTATTTCCTCGATCAAACTGTCGTACGGCGATTGTTGCGAAGATGTTGTAGACTGCGTTGACGGATGAATGGATGCAACTTCTCTCGTCTGTTCCATCATCTTGTCGGCAAGTAGGGCGAGTTCTTCGAGTGCAGTTTGCTTGCTGAAGGATTCACTCACTGCGAGTACGGATCTGATGTGTGACGGAAGATGGTTTGTCCATAGGTGACGAAGTGTGGAGTCGGGTAATCTGTTTCTGGCGAGGTATCGCATGCGACGTAGGAGTTGCGTCGGTTTTTGGTCTCCGAGCTCCATTTCTGACAGTAGCTTCTGGAACTGCCGGCTGTCAGATTCTTCATACACGGCAATGAGTCTATCTTTTAGTGCGGTGTAGAAGTTCTCTTCTGGCGGGTTATAGAGTAGGTCCGTGATCTGCTCGATATCCTGTCTCTCGAGCTGGGCGATCACCATCTGCGCCAGTTGTGCCTGCCCTTTCTTGGTATCGTGCGTAGCGGCCTCGAAACTATAGAACCATAGCCTTGGTCGATCTCTCCAGAACGGAGGGACGCGCAGCGAAAGCGCGATGTTGGCGACTTCGTGTCTCGTCGTGGGCGTCGGTGGTTCTTCGACGGTGGCGGTGGCAGCTTCATTTTGGTCGCACATTTTGAGCTGGAGCGGCAGGGATTCCTTGTTGATACTTGCTTCTCGTTCAGTCGGTGGTCACCACTTTGGTAGGGTTTGGTTAGATGACTACCAAGGATTGCGTAATAATAACTCCGTTGGAAGGTTGTAGAAGGAATGTATATTGTAGTAAACTTAACCTAGTATTTATATAAAAATATGTACACAGTTGACCAATAGCAAAATATACATTATAGCCATTCAGAGCACTTGGACACAGTATTTGACCGTTATTGACCGTTACAGAATATTAACCACCTATGTTTTCTACACATCTCTGTCTAATCATTACACTATCTCCCTTATCGCGACAGTGTCGGCCGGCCGCGGCGAGAGCGTGGAACGAGACGGCGTCCGGGAGTGCGAGGGAGCGCGCGAATGTAGGCCACCATAAATATTTCCGCGGCTTCTCGGCTCTTTCGAGTAGTAGGACGTTGGCTGTTGTTGCGCACATACCTCCCTGTATAGGACGCTGGTTGTGACACACCCTCCCTGCTACGAGTGCCCGCGTACCGCGTTGACACGCCCCCTTACGCATAACTTGAAACTTTTATTCCGCGATTTGACGCTTTGTGCTTGTGTAGTTTTAAGTTTTGTGTTTAGTGTACGGATATTTTAGTGTTAAAATATTTCGTGCGACCGTTAGGCTAGTCTTTTTCCCAAGTACCTTCAGTAACTTTTATTTTGCACATACCCTCTTTTTTATTAATATTTTCTTTCGTGTATTTCGTTCATTGTGACTTAGTGTTTTGTAAACATGAGTGACCGTGACCGCGTCCCACCGGACCCAGGACGCTCGTGGCCCCGTAGGACCACAGCGCCCATCACCACCAACCCACCCGCGAGATCGGCGATCCCGATCCTAGCTGCGCCGCCTGGACCGCCCAGAGCGAGCACCGAGCTGCGCCCGGCTGCCCCGTTCAGGCCGATCCAGCGCCCGGACCCAACATCGGAGATTGCTGAGCAATCATCCGGGTTGGTCCAACGCGAGGCGCACCCGCGCGACCCACGCAGGAGGCCCCTACCCGAGGACAGCTTTAGCTCGGCCCAGGAGGAGAAACGCCTCTGCCAAGAGGTCCAACCCGACGTCGAGTCGTCCTCCTCGGAGTCGGACGACGAGTCCGACGAAGTGGACGACCACCCACACCCGTCCACATCGGCCTCGCAGCCCTCGGCATCGTCCGCTATGGCGTCCTCATCGACGTCGTATGCGACGATGGCGTCCCAGCCGCCGTCTGCCCGTGCGCTGCGGGAATGGAGGAGCCCGCCTGCCTCCCCTCGCCGCACCCCGACGCCGCCGGCTACCACCGGGACCGACGCCCAGTCGGCCACACCACCTGCGCAGACTAAGGTAAGGGGCTATCCCCCTATCGTAGTAGAGTGCTTACCGAATTGGTGCGTTCATTTTGAACGCATCAAGCGGGCCTTGGGCCATCCGCCCAACGCACGGCCTTTTGGGAAAGGGGTTCGATTCCTCCCCAAGAGCCCCGAGGAGTTCCGCGCCGTCCAGGCCTACCTGACGGAGGCCGAAAAAGCAGACCCATCAGTGGCTTGGTACTGCTACTCTCCGCCCGAAGAGCGCTCTTCTAAGGTGGCTATCAGAGGGCTACCGGCTGACACCCCACACGACCTTATCCGCGAAGCCCTCGAGGAGCGCGGTTTTTACGCCTCCCACATAAGGGGGATAAGAGGCAAGAGGGGCAACCCGGCATGCCTTTTCCACGTCGAGCTTGAGCACCTGCCCAATCAGGAGCTCGCTCGCCTCTACGCAGTCGACGAGCTGCTCAACATGCCCGGCGTCATCGTCGAGGCATGGCGCCCCCGCAAGGGCCCCGCGCAGTGCCATCGGTGCCAGGCGTTCGGCCACTCGTCGGTGAATTGTCACCGACCTATCAAGTGTGTGCGTTGCGCCGGCAACCACCCCGCCGCCGACTGCCCACGGCCGAAAACTGACCCGCCGACCTGCGCCAACTGCGCACAGGCCCACGCCGCCAACGACCGTCGCTGCAAGGCGTTTTTGCGCGAGGCAAGGCGGATGGGGACTACGGTCCCCCCGCCGCTCCCCAACGCCCCCGCGCGCCTGCCTGCCCGACCCCAAACCGACGGCCAGAGGCGCGCCCCGGCGCCTTTAACACAGGCTGCTACGGCGCCCGTGATCATCCAGACGGGGGCTACCTTGGCCCCCCCGGCCAACCCCGCCACCGCGAGGGGCGCCCCCGCCCCCGCCGCATCCCGGCGCAGGCGCCGCCGACGCCGCCGCCGCACCGAGGCCAATACCGGCCCACCTGCGGCTGCGTCCACCCCGACGCAAGCCGCCAGACCACCTACCCCCCCCAAGCACCCCAGGATTTTGCCTGCGGGGGGACCAACACCGCAGCCCACGCCATCCCCCCACAGGCAGTGGCAACACCCCTCCCCCCTCCGCGGAGGACCACCGAGGCAGCCCAGCCTCCCCGCCCTGCTTCTCGGCCCTCTCAGAGGCCGAAGTCGGGCCAACGAGGCCCGCCCCCCGTCAGCCGACCGGCCTTCCGGCCCCCCCCTCGTACCCAATCGCCTTCTCAGGCCCCGAGCGGGCTCGCAAGTCGGGTGCCCCCAGCCCCGATTTCATTCATGAGGCCCCAACCTCATCTAGAGGCACCTCAACCCCGCCCCCACCCCCACCCCCACCAACAACAGACGGGGGCAACCCCCACTCTCCCCCTGCAAGCAGTAGTACAGCTGCTGCACACCCTGCTGATACAGATCGGCCAGGGGATGGACCCATGCGCAGCCATCATCAACGGGCTAGCCCAGCTCGTGATGAACCACTGCGCATGATCTACTGGAACCCCGGAGGGATCAGCGGGAAGCAGCAGCAACTTCGGCAGCTCGCCCAGTCGCAGGACGCCCACATCGTCCTCCTGGGTGAGACCCACCTACGGCCGTCCACTCGCTTCTCCCTGCCCAACTATACCATCTACCGCAGGGACGAAGTGAGTCCACAGGGTGCGTCCTACAGGGGCACAGCAGTAGCGGTGAGACGTGACGTGATCCACGAAGAGTTGCCGTGGGCGGAGCTTAAGACCCTGAGCGCCCTGGGAGTCAGGGTCAACACCACAGCTCACGAGCTCCGCATATACGCCGCCTACCGCCCACCGACCGCCGCATTCCATCCGTCGGACCTCGACGGAGTATTCGTCGAGGATCACCCTACAATCGTAGCAGGCGACTTCAACTGTAAGCACGTGCAGTGGGGCTACCGCCTCACACGAGCCGACGGCCGTCGCCTGCTCAACGCCACCACCTCCAGAGGCATTGAGGTGGTGGGCACGGATGCCCCGACCCACATCCCCAGTGAGGCAGACCACCAGGCGGACGTAATAGATGTGGTCCTACACAAGGGCCTGCGCGTCCCCCTGGCCACCGAGGTGCTGTATGAGGGAGACACCCAGCACCTCCCCCTACTGATTACAGTGCCCACCTCTCTAGCGGCGGTGAGAGTACGTCCGCCCAGGTCCCGCGTAGACTGGCCGGCCTACAAGGCGGCCCTCAGGGACCTGACATTGGAGGGCCCAATGTCAACACCAGATGACATTGACGCCGCGGTGGCCCTCCTGACCCAGCGGATGAGGGAGGCGAAGGAGGCGCACACCCAGAAGGTAGCGCCCCCCTCCCAGAAACGCCCCCAACTCCCGCTCTTCTTGAGGGCGCAGATTCAGAAGAAGAAAGCCCTCAAGAAATTATGGTGCCACACCCGATGCCCACGGGTCAAGGCAGAACTAAATGCCATGACGGCCAAGGTCACCGAGGCGGTGAGAATGTGGCAAGGTCGCGAGTGGGAGGAACTCGTCGACAGGGCAGGAGAAGACCTGCCCTCACTGCACCGCCTCAATAAAGCCCTCACTGGGGTGAACTGGGGTCCACGCACCCCCTCCTGGACGCGGACGGTCAGAGGAGATTCGCGGCTGAGGACAGAGCCCGAATCCTTGCCGATCACCTGACCGTCCAATTCAGGCCCCACCCGCCAGCCCCCAGAGCCCTCCAACACCACGCTGATGTGGTCCAGAGAGTGGAGGAGTTCCTGGCCACCACCCCACCTCCACTCCCGGGCGACACCTTCATCTCCCCATCGGAGGTGAAGAAGATTGCCGCCCGCCTAAACCGAAAGAAGGCGCCGGGCCCTGACGGCCTGCCACCCGCGGCCCTGGCGGAGCTGCCCAGGAGGGGGATAGCGGCGTTGACCCGCGTCCTCAACGCCGCCCTCAGGACGAACCACTTCCCCTCGCCATGGAAGAAAGGGCGGGTGGTGATGATCCCCAAGCCGGGGAAAGACCGCCGCCGCCCGGAGAGCTACAGACCAATCACCCTGCTGGATCACGCCGCCAAGCTGTTTGAGCGAGCCCTGCTGCGCCGACTGCGTCCCCACCTCGTCCCGAGGGACGAGCAGTTCGGCTTCCGCAGCGGGCACTCCACCACGCTCCAGCTGGCCAGGGTGATCCACCATCTAGCGGAGGGCCTGAACAAGAACCAGGCCTCAGTGGCGGTCTTCTTAGATGTGGAGAAAGCTTTCGACCGGGTTTGGCACCCCGGTCTAATATCCAAGCTCGCCACGACCACCTTGCCCCCTGCCCTCGTCCACCTGATAGCGTCCTTCCTCAAAGGACGCTCCTTCCAAGTAGCCGTGGAGGACGCTACGTCCGCAGAGGGCCCCATAGAAGCTGGGGTCCCCCAAGGCAGCTGTCTATCTCCGACTTTATACGCTGCCTACACAAATGACGTTCCCACCATCAACAACCATCTCCGTGAGTGGGAACCCAAGGTCGAGCTGGCGCTGTTCGCGGACGACAGCGCTTTCTACACCACCGCCCCATGGGTCAAGGCGGCGGTGAAAAGGATGCAGAAGCAGCTCGACCTACTGCCGGACTGGCTGGAGAGATGGCGGATAGCGGTCAACGTGGGCAAAACCGCCGCCATCTACACGGGCCCCTCAAGACGCAAGATGCCCGAGCTGGTCCTAAATGGCCAGAAGATTAAGTGGCAGCGCAGTACCAAGTACTTAGGCTGCCACTTGGACCAGCGCCTCACCCTGAAAGACCAGGTCAAGCACCTGGTCAACTCCAGCCGCGGGGCGCGCGCAAGATTGCGCCCCGTCCTCCAGTCCCGCCTGCCCACCAGAACAAAGGTGGGCATATACAAAACGTACGTGCGCTCCAGGCTGACATACGCGGCCCCAGCCTGGTACGCGATGATAAGCGCAGCCCACCGTACGCAGCTCCATTCCCAGCAGAACATAGCGCTCCGAATAATAACGGGGGCCGGGCGCTATGTTCGCAATGCCGTCATACACAGGGACCTCAAGATGGAGGCCCTGGAGGGATTCGTGGTCCGCACATCCAAGCGGATGTACGAAGCCGCGGACCACGGGCCGCACCCCGGGCTACAAAATATAGCCCCCATGGCCATGCCCACGGTACAAGAGTCGAGCAAGAGGCCAACCCCACGACAGGTCTGCTCCTTAAATCCGCCCTCCCACCTACCCGAGTCCCAATCACAACCCCCCCCGCCCCCTATCTCTCGTCCCCTCCTTAGCCAGAGTCAGCCGCAGTTAGCTTGCCCTGCTCATCGGGCCTCCCCGAACGGGGTCTCACCTGATGGGCAGCCCGCAGCGACTGTGCAGCTGGCTCTGGCAGAAGATGAAGATACAGACCTGTCGTCACAAGACGGCCGCAATGCGGCTCCCAATACCGTGGGCCAGTAGGCCCATGAGATGAAGCCCGGGGAAGGAGCTGAGGCTCGAACCCGAGCCGCCCAGAAGGGGCGAGGAAACCCGACGTACGTACGGCTCTTTCTTACGGCGACGGAAATAGTAGTGAGAAGACGTGTGCTAGCTGGGAGCGCGCGCCACGATGCGTGTCGCGCTGCGATGCGTAGTCTTCGTGTGATAACAAAAACAGTTCTTATCAGAACTACCATCTGTGTTTCTGTCGTGTAAAAGCTCTTTTCAGGGCTGTTTACCTCTGTGTTTCTGTGAAAGACGAGTTGCGGCTGTGGTAGCCACATGTACAATATGTGTTTTGGGCCCATCGATCAGCTTATTCATTTACAGGTTGGAAAGGCAGGGTGTACCTAACCCCACACTCCATCCCATACGTTTTCTTGTTTTTTAAACCTTTCCAAAAGACTTGGAAAGGTTTAAAAAACAAGAAAACACTGGCGCTTTCCTTATAGTTTAATTCCGCACAGTTTGCTTGAGGCACAGGCACTTACCGCTGACTGCCGGAATAACTGTGACTGTGACAAAGGTTGAACAACATTGCAAGAACTCTATACAGTTGCCGCTCAGCATATTTCAGATGTTCGATACTTAGATCATTGTGGCCTGGTGATTGACCTCTTGACATACTTTTGATAATAGAAGAGACTTATTTTGCAGTAAAAATATAGAAGTCTGATAGGGCTTATCATCCTCCTCAGCTGAGACCGTTTGCTGCACAGTACTATCCAAAGAAGACACACTTGAAAATTGTTTTCGGAACAGGTTGGCCACATACACATCACATACTTCCGATTTTTGACCTGATCGTCCACACGGTATACATAAAAGTATAGATATTATTTCAGAGAATAAGTAATATATCTTAAAACATTAGCATCCTCGCATAAATTTTGCACGATGTCAATAGATCTTTTCACATCTTTACAGTTAAACGTGACAACATTTACTTCTATGTACTACTTACTGTTTAATAATGAAATGTTTGTTCTAGTTTTTAAACCACAAAAATTTAGTACAATGTGTATGCGCTCCAGATTACCTTTGTATTACCGCTTACAAAGATTGTAACCGAATACTGCTTAATAAACATAAATTGTATAATAATAGTCCCTCTAGCCGATTTCGACTACGGTGGCCAGTCACAATGACTAACCGACTGAGCGGGACATATTATAGTGCACAAGTGTGTGCGCAAACACAGGTGCACTCTCTATTCCTTTCACTCTTATAGCCCGATGGGACAGCAATCTGACACGATCGGAGAAAGTTAAGGCGCAGGACCAACGGCTTTACGTGCTTTTCCGAGGCACGGGGGTGAAACACCGCTAACTTCCAAACTCCGGGCTACCCTAAGAATTTCTGAACAGAAAAACTCAGGTATATATTTTGGCCCGACCCGGGGATCGAACCCGGGACCTCTGGCGCAGCCGTCGCTTTAAAGTGCGACCCTCCCAATAAGCACAGAACTGCATTATAGGATGACACAACAGGCCACATCGGCAATTCGAGCATTTTTGAACACTTATAAGAGTACACTCTAACAGCCATAGCAGAAAATTACTCTCTCACCTGTATAATTGCGCTATTATGTGTCACGGTGAGAACGCAGTAATGTCATAAGCGTTAATATGGGTAACTCATCCTTTTAAAGAGGTAAATGCTGCTAATAAGCATTTCTTTGGTCTATAACTAAGCTATTTTCTGAAAAGAAGGCCACAAGTACAACCTTAAAACTTTGGCATTTAAAGGAAGAACATGTGAATCACTAAAATGCAAATAGTTATTTAGTGACTTTAATTAATGATAATATACTGCTTCTTGTTGTACATAGTTAATCTTTAATACTGTTCATCAGCAATCGTATATTAGCATTTATTCAGCTCACATAAGCATAAATTAGACCAATGTAACCCGTACTCTCGCTTAGAGCTGAGTACTTGTCCTAGCAACAGCAATAAACCTGCTCATGAAGTTAAAAGACGTTTTGGAAGATTTATTATTTCAGCATATAGTTTTAGATTTATTATTTCAGTATATAGTTGAATTGTAAGAAATTCGGGGACCCCTAAATTGTTTTAGAGACTGCAGTATGTGGTATTAGCGCACATGTTTACCCTTATTATGCTTTATATGAACCTGGGGCCGATTAGTTTTTCACATGAACTACTTTTGTCAGCTCAAAGCTGACTTACGGTCCAAAATTGAACACTTAGAAACCCCATTGCATTTTATTGTGATTAATATAGTTCACATTGCTGGCCGCCATTTTTTTATGGATCTATTGAATAAGTTACCTATATTCACATCACCGATCTTTGTTAAGTTAACAACAATAGCATAAAAGTATGACTATGAAGTCGTAATATTGTATATGAGTAGATAAAAAGCTTTATAAAACTAAAATGACAAAATTCATTTTTTTATTTTTGCCCATTTTACATAATTATTTACTAGAAAACAGAAATTATTTGATAGCGCGTGATAATTTTCGCCTATATTTATATAGTATTTGACAATAAACTTTCTTTCCCATTCGAATTTCAAGTAACATTAAGGAAAATCAATACGAAGTTTACGAAATAATCAATTTACCGCAGTAAACTGTCATCAATTGAAGACGAACAAACTAAACGTCAATAATAAAATATAAAAATTGAAGGCTAAAGAATTAGTATTATATTAATTCAAAAATTTGCCACTTAAGAATATTCAACTTCGTAGAAGCGTTAGAAGATCCTGCTAAAGTGTACTTTGGTAACGCTTGGCTGCTACAAACTCTATAATCGGCCAGTGTGCTGTTTAATTGGTAACATTTTACTCTATTATTCAGTCAATGTTCAGCTCTTAGGGTGACGTTTACCTGTAATAATGCTCAAATAATGTTGTTATAATGCTAATGTGACAGTTGTTCAGCTAATAGCTGATTAATTTGTGCCCAAATTATGTTCGACAATGTATTGTATTCAATAAAAGTACACACAACAACAGTAATAATAATAAAAGTAAAGTAACAATACTAAAAGATAATATTCATACTTATTGCCCCAAATAAGTATATTCACTTGTACGTTAAACGTTTGGAATACCAAACCCCTTATTCCAAAAACTTGGTACCATTATACATAATTATTTGTTCGTCAATTCTCAAAATTTGCGAACAAGAGATTAATCTTGAATACTACGAAAATTTATGTAATATACTTACTAATTTGGATAGCCCTGGCTATCCTTAATAATAATTAACGCTTCAAAAAAATATTTTTTAAACGTCATTGTTTGGGCAATACCGTAGGTATACTTAGATATTAACTGACCAATTTAAATACAATACCGTACTGACAGCACTCAATGTAATGGAGGCAGGTATACAATTCTAATTGGTCGGATAATTTAAGTCTTGGTTTAAAAATGGTTCTATCTTTTTTGTAATATGGGGGTGGGTTTTGACCTTTTGACATTGGAATTGTATGTTCCTCTGTATAAATTAAACAACATTCGCAACAGCCGGAATAAGCTTTTCGTATATGTCGATGCCTTTCAAGAAAATGTCCGCTGCAAGAAACTCGTCGTGATCGTGCAGCAGAACGGGCGTATAGTTCATGGGCGAAAACCCGATGGCGGGAATACCAACACGCCGAATATAGCGACTGTCCGTGCCGCCTGGGAAGATCCTGCAGTCCAGTTTCAGCTTCCTGGATAAGAAAAGATTATTTTTACTTTACTACAGTCTTTTGTCATTCTCATAGTTATCTATTATGTTTTAGAATGTTTTTAACACTCACAGTGTCATATTTTATATTCATAAAGATGAAATAAGAAACCAAAAATTTGCGCACGGGCGGGACTTGAACCAGTAACCTTTTGGCTAACCGGGCCAAACCAATTGAGCTACCGTGCTGTCAGTCCGACCCTGCGAAATTTGTGGTCTCTTATGAAAACGTCAATTGCGTGACGCTTAGCGCCATCTAGCCATCTGCTTATGAAACAGATGGTCCAAGCAGTTATTCTTCACAGAATAAATTCAACTTGGAAATTGTAGCTCAATTGGTAAGAGCGTTTGGCCCGGTTAGCCAAAAGGTTGCTGGTTCAAGTCCCGCCCGTGCGCAAATTTTTGGTTTCTTATTTCATCTTTATCTATTATGTTTATCCTCGATTTGCTCGAAAACTTTTAAGTCATAGAAAGTTGATCCTATTTTAATGCAATCAGGTATATTCCAACTAAGGGTGTTGTAAATTCATCATACTCGTATATGCTAGTGCCATAGTAATTTACAGATTAGTAAGAGTCTAAAAATAAAAAATGAATTTTATTTATACCTATTACCAAGCTAGTGCTGCGTTTCTTACGTATCCACCTACATACTTTCGTTTGGTTGAAAGATTACATTACGTACATTGGACTCGTAACAATTTTTCTTTTAAAACTAAATATTACGGAAACAGGCTGGTTTATCTGATCACTTTTACTATCTATTAACCTAAATATTATTTCAGAACTCGACTTAGATACACCTAATCCTTACGCGGTTATTAACCTCAATCTTTGTAAAGGCTAAAATCCTCCTACCTCCACCTACATGCAATATTCAGGTGGCTCCATTTCGTAAACCAATCTTAGTGATCCAAAGATCAATCCTGCCAAAATTCTATAGGAAATAAAAAGCAGTTTTTTTCTATTGTACGACCGCACTTACTGATGGTATGCGATAAAATAATGAAATTGTCTTTCATCTACAATTTCTTCGCAATTTATTGTTGTTTTTTTTTTTCGTAAGAAATTCTGCAAATTATCGCTTACCAGGTGAGCATGCTAGCTATAGAGCTGACTGGTGGTGGTATAACTTACATTTCATCAGTAGCTGTTTTGAATGCCACCCAGTATGGATTAGTGGCATCCAATTTGGTACATTCTACGTTCGGGTTCTTTTGTTCAAATTCATAAGTCACACCATCTCCTGCTTCGCGACACCATTGTTGTATCTGAAAACGGATACACCTTATTATTTACAGTATCATACCTATACAACGCTTTAGTAAGCTAGAATAAAGAGCGATTAATTCATTATTTAGGGCTACTATTTATTTAAATAAGTTTATTTTTAAATAACTGTACGGTCCATTTTTACGTAAGAACATTCAAGAAAAAAAACTGACGCCCAACGTGTTGGAGACGTCTACCCACACACCAGACGGTGGGCGACAGTTATGGTAAAACTAAGTGATAGGTACTTACAGAGAAAAAACTTAAACCCATTCAGCTAGTTATGGGCCTCGTTGAAGGCAATTATTTTATTGGCGACAGGCTTTATCAAAACAGCAGAGGTTAGCTCAAAGGCAGGCTCTGCGAGTAGGTACATTGTTGACCCATTTTTATTAATTAAAAGGTCTAACAATCATTTTGTATGAACTGTTAAGTACAAAAGTAAGTTTCACCCACCATGTTTTCGAATTTTGTGTGATCAACTGTAACAGCGAGCCTTACGTCAAAAACAACTGTTAATTTTTCAGGGATGACATTCGATTGTACGCCTCCCTGGAAATGCAAGAAGATATAATTACTTGTTGAAAAAAAATGAAATTAACTAAATAGTTCAAACACCTTACGTTAATTTGCGTCAGATTCACTGTAGTGACATCGCCAATTGTGAGTTTTGGATCACTCTGGAGTATTTTCTTTTGCTGCTCTCTCAAATCCATGAACTGATCAATGATGTACCTTAGCTGCAAACAGCAAACAATGCAAGAATAATTAAAACCTGGTTCTTAGCTCAAAGGATTAGCATAGCTCTCCAACGCGTCATCGCAACCAGCATCATATAGCCGCCTTGCCACAAGAAAATGGTTTCGTTTTGAATAGGTAGGTCTTATTTTGATGATGCATGTATTAGGTTAAATGTTTTCTTGTTTGTTATTAAAATACAAATATTTAAATCATTTTATAACACACCTTAATGTGTAGTGCTGTAGTAAATAAAGTAAAACGTCTGTTTTCACTTTGATTAGGGCGCCCTAATCAACCAATAATACTTACTTATTCATATCTTAATCAACGTATACGTATGGGCCGCGAATCCGCAAAGACAATTAATTGACTATTGCATCGGTTCTTGTTGCCTTACTAATTAAGATGGAAAAGTGCTGTATTCGAGCTGTATTCTTTTTTGACAACGGTGATGCGTGTCATCGCAAACGTCCAATAATTACTATCAAAGTCAACATACCTTTTCACCAGCCGTGTTAGGTATGAGCAATGACCCGTGACCCGGTTGACCAGAACAGTGGATATGCATTTCTGGAAAAAAATGAATAGAATTTATTTGCGTTTTATGAACTATCGAGGTCACAGCCGCCTAACCACCTTAAGATCCAAAATGGCTTGTACCTCTCGAGGCATTGTATTTTAAGCGACGCCCGTTTTAATCTCGTGCGTGCGTGCAAGCGATTTTCGTAAATAAAATGAGACACAATAAACAAGTAGGTAAACTAATAAATAGCGAAGCACCATAAACTTTTAATAACAGTAGATATATACGTTACGTTATCAAAATTTAAGTACACCTACTGGCAGAAAAGTATAGACGTCGCATTCTTATGCGTGCTTGCGTATTGTAACAGCTCCTAATTATAATTGTTGCGATGCAATAAAATCTAATTAAATGTATGTAACCGCTAGATCTATAAACAAAATAAAGACTTACGCCAAATACTTCTTTCACCGTTGAAAATAATAAATTCTTCAGTTGGATTCGCCATTCCTTCGTCCAGCGCGAATCCCACATTCAGTTTTTGGAAATGTTCCGTCAACACAAACTTTTCCATGCCGTCATGACCGCCAATTTCTTCGTCTGTGAATAATGAACGTATTCATACTATTTCTAAGGTCAAGCTTAGTAATTACGTAGTTTATTTAGTATAAATATACGCATTACATTAGTATTTTCACAATAATTGCTTGACTAAAGGCATCTACAGTTAGTCATTCAGCTTACCTGGTACAAATGAGATGTGCAAAGTTCTCTTTAGTTTCGTTCCCGCTTCTTTCAGCCTTCGAATGGCTTCCAGGTACTGGATACCTACACATTTCATATCTTGAGAGCCGCGGGAGAATATTTTACCATCGCCGTCAATTTGGCCGCTAAATGGTGGGTATGTCCAGCTATTCTGTCAAAAAAATATTTAAAAATAATTCAGTTATTTAATGCTAGCTATGGGGATTGTAGATATATTTTTTTAAATCCTAAAGGCGGACCACAAGTATATATATATTTGCAAATACAACAAACAAAACTTACATTTGAAAACTCTATACAGACTTACATTTGAAAACTCTATATTACAAAGGCTTAATAAAGCCGTATACAACTAAAATCATTTTTACATACCTCAAAGACAGGCACGACATCCATATGAGAGTTCAGCAAAATAGAAGGAAGAGAAATATCCGTCCCTGGCCATGTCAAAATAACGATTGGTTTGTCTTTTACTACTTCGTATATTCTTATTGAGAGGCCTATTTCTTCGGCCTGTTTCTGAAGGAATGCAACACATTCTCCTGAAAATAAATAATATTTATTCATTCAAATAAGTTCAAATAAGTTGCATCCTCTAATAAAATAAAAACAAATGAAAACGGTGTTTCATAGATCCGAATCGCCAATCAGGAAAAAAAAACATGGTATAACACCATTCAGAAGTGTCTTGCCGATTGGCGCCTTGTCCGACTTGAGGAAAAACTCAGACAAAATTTCAATCTTAACTTAAACAAAACAACTTTTTTATATTTTTGAAAACTTAAAATTAATAATCCACCTAAGACTCTCATAACACATCTGCAGCGGTTCTGCATACTCAAAACAAGGGTGTCACTATCCTGTTGTGGAATACTGTCAAAAGTCCTGCTAAGATGCAAGAAAATCTGGTTTTCATGCACAATATCTTCAGGGAAATTCGTAAGAGCTCTTCTCTGAAGCATATTCCAGGCATGCTCAATAGGATTTAAGTCCCCCTGACTTTGCTTGGATATCATGCTGTTGTAAAGAACTTGTAAGGGCATTGTCGTGTATTAACTGCAAATTTTGTCCCATTTGCAGTCTGTGGTGCAAGATTACAGGCTCTAGCACCTCATTTCGGTATTTTAGTTTGAATTTACCTAAAAAGCAGTCGGGTTCCAAAGGTTGTGATGATGACAACCCCCGTGCCTCGAAAAGTACGGCCAGACACATTTTATTTGAGATTTCTCATGCGTTTTCGATACCTTGTATGCCTACCTAGTAGTGTTTTTACAATCGAAAAGTACTTGACTGGTATATAATGCCTAAATAAGGCATTAGGCTTACTGTACAACTTTTAGTGCAATACGGTATTAATTTATAAGATTATGGTCCTTATTAATTAACCGCGGCGCTAAATTTCTACTGAGATTGGTTTAAATCAGGGATGCACAGACCGCGGCCCGCGGGCCGCTTGCGGCCCGCCGGTCGAATACTGGTGGCCCGCCGACAGCAAAAATAATACTCTCGTACATTCGAAAAATATTGAATTCTATTCCAGAATAAAACCAAAAAAAATATGTTCGAAAAGTAATTTGAATCTCGCGCGCGCTGTTAAGTGCACGAATTCCCGATTGCTCGCGTAGGTAGATACACGAAGCTTCCAGAGTCGGTTTCGAGATTTCTCCAGACAGTTTTCGACTCTATACGCGCGGTATAAAAGCCACGCTAACCGCAGCGACCCATAGTTCGGTTTTAATTTGAGTGAAGTGTCAATAGTTCTAGCCGGTGTCATATATTTTGATCCACATTCAACGTAGATTTCCCGTCAAGTGCCGTGTATAATTGTGTTGTGAAATCGTAAGTAAAACTCTGTTATTAATAAGTGTTTCCCTACCTATTTAAATCAATTATTTTTGCTAATTTAAAAAAGGATGGGTAATTTAAGTAGGTATTGTAATTGTTTTTAGGTGCTGTGTTAATCCTAGCCAGGATTAGAACGCAACATGGACAAGCCAGGACCTAGTAAAAAACGTAAGGTTAAAGATGAAAATCGGCAGTTTCAAGAAATTTGGACTGAGAAATACTTTTTTGTATGGTCGCATAATAAAGTCGTTTGTTTAATTTGCAAGAATTCTGTTGCGATTGCAAAGGAATATAATGTAAAAAGGCACTATGAAACGCAGCATCCTACTTTTACCAAGTTTACAGGCGAATTAAGAAAGCAAAAAATGTTGTCTTTAAAACGGGAGCTTATTGGTCAGCAAGCTATGTTTACAAAACCCATCCAAGATTCAGAAACAGCTACAGAAGTTAGTTATGAAATTTCTCGAATGATAGCAAAGCGCAGTCGCCCCTTCAATGATGGGGATTTTGTAAAAGAATGCATAGAAATTGCCGCTAAGAAAATGTGTCCAGAAGCAGCAAAAAAGTTTGAGAAAATTCAACTGAATCGTATGACTATCCAAAGACGTATTATGTCTTTGTCAGGTAATATTGCGGAACAATTAAATGAAAAAACTAAGATCATTGAATTTTTTTCATTGGATTCGTCGAGTACGAATCCACTGATATTACTTCCACAGCTCAACTTCTCATATTCATACGAGGTGTTACTCAAGATTTTGAAGTCTTAGAAGAGTTGTTAGGAATGTGTTCATTGAAAGGTCAAACCAGAGGAGTTGATATACTCAATGTACTTTTGGATGAGTGTTCAAAAACTGATTTGGACTAATCAAAATTATCGGGAGTTGCCACTGACGGTGCTCCTTCGATGATTGGTGTCAATTCTGGGCTAGTTACTTTGCTGAAAAAGCATCTGCAAGAAAAAAACATAAACGCTGAAGATCTCATGCAGTTTCACTGCATTATACAGCAAGAAGCCCTCTGTTCTAAAAAAATTGAATTTCAAAATGTCATGAAAGTGGTAGTTTCGACTGTAAATTTCATAAAATCACGAGGACTCAATCACAGGCAATTCAAACAATTCCTTGATGACACCGAAAGCGAATATGGAGATTTACTGTATTATACAGAAGTAAGGTGGCTAAGTCGTGGATTGACCCTGGAACGATTTCTAAATTTAATAGAAGAAATTGGAATATTTCTGGCGGAAAAGCAAAAGGATGTCCCGGAACTTAAAAATCCTGATTGGTTGTGTGATTTGGCTTTTTTAGTTGACATTACAAATCATTTGAATGTCTTGAACACACGGCTTCAAGGCAAAAATCAACTGATATCCCAGCTCTACGCTCACGTATCATCCTTTCAATGCAAGCTGACACTTTTCAGATCGCAATTGAATTCTGGAAATTACAATCATTTTCCGAATTATAAGAAAATGGCTGAAAAATTCAACAAAACTGCGATTAATTTCAGTTATGTAGAAAAGCTAGATATTTTGATTCAATCTTTTCAAGAAAGATTTTCGGAGTTTAAAAAAGTGAAACCTCTGTTGGACATATTCAGCAATCCTTTCACGATTTCAGTTGAAAATGCGCCAGAGTCAATGCAGTTAGAAATTATCGACATTCAAAACGACCAAGATTTACGCAACAAATTCAACGAAGGAGACTTGCTGAACTTTTACCGCTGCATTGATAAAAATACGTACAAAGAGTTGCGCATAAACGCTCTGAAATGTGCCAGCTTATTTGGTTCTACCTATATATGTGAACAAACCTTTTCAATACTAAATAATAATAAAACAAAAAATCGAAACCGCCTTGCAAATGAAAGTTTGGAAGCAGTTTTACGTGTTGCTACAAGTAAATTTGAGCCAAATATAAAAAAGATTGTAAGCACTATGCAGTGCCACGCTTCAAATTAATAAATTCTTTTTCAATTTTAATACATAATTATCAATTCTTTATTGTCTTTAATTACCTATACTTCTGGCGGCCCGCCATCAGTTCATAATTTGCCCGAGTGGCCCCTAGTCTTAATAAGTCTGTGCATCCCTGGTTTAAATAAATAATCACAGTTTTGACTTATCTTTGTTCACTTGCAACTTTGATAGTGTCATATTTGGGTGTTTTACTTAAGGTGATGAAGATTGAGACAATTTATATAATAAATAATACATCACAGAATGTGCGTCGTACTGTGGCGCTCGTAAGATAAAAGCTTATATCCACATTGGTAAATGGGGCAACACAATCTAGATGCAATAAGGGTCCTTTACTGCGTAATGATGATTGTCACATCCAGCCTGAGCCTGGGTAGAGTCGGTTTGTATTAAAATAGGTACCTTGTACGTACGGACAACAGCACGTCAATGTAAACACTGCGGTACCTTATGCGGTTGTAATAAGGGTTAGTTTGCAACTAAAGTAGGTAACCTAATGTGCTGGTGACTGTACATACATACTACTATTAGTAGGTGTTCAATATTATACTAATATTATGAAGCTGAAGAGTTTGTTTGTTTGAACGCGCTTATCTCAGAAACTACTGGACCGATTTGAAAAATACTTTTGTGTTGAATAGTTTATTCATTGGTTTTAAGTCCTTTAGATAAAACATCACGCTGCGACGGGAGGCGTGGAGACGGAGTAAACTTAAAACGCGCGGATGAAGCGAGGGACACCGCTATCTAATCTAAATTGATTCAGCGGTTTCAGTGTCACACTCACATTTATATTTTCCTTCACGGATGTCCTATGGAATCCGTGTGGCTTTAATGGATAACGAGCAAAACCGGCCAAGTGCGAGTCGGACTCGCGCACTGAGGGTTCCGCGCTAACGTTAACTGAATGAGAGAACCCACTTACTTCCATTTGTTGACAGCAAATATAACTTTGTTTTTCATAGTTTTTTTGAAAGAACAAAGTTATGATTGCGGTTGTTGAAAATGTGCTTTATCTCAAAAAAACTTGTTCCATCCCGTCCAAACCAATTTTCGTTGAAAGTATTTGTTAAGATCTACATTATATATTTTTTTCAAAATTAACACTCGCTTAGTTTAGAAGTTAGAGAGGGGGAAAGCCCATTTTACCACTTTGGTAAAGTTTGGTAGCGTCTATCTATCAAAAGTTACACTTTAAAAGAAAATGGTTTTAGTAACCTCTATGTCATTTTAAAAGACCTTTACATAGACACTCAACACATAATATAGGTTTGACAAAAAAATTTTTGGTTTTAGTTGCAATTATGGGAACCCCTCTTGAATATCATTATTTTTTATTTTTTGTATAAGAATCATAAAGCAGTTAATAGGATACATCTTCCTACCAAATTTCAACAGTGTGATCTTATAGTTACAGATGAAGTGGCTGTGACATGCGGACGGACAGACAGACTGACAGAGAGACAGATTTGACTTTCGTCTATAAGGGTTCCGTTTTTTGCTATTCGGCTACGGAACCCAAAAAAGGATGAAAATATGAAAGAGTGATAAAATCGTTAGGTAACTAGATAGGTACTAACTTATCTCTTCAGTTTGGAGACAAAATTATCATCTGATTGACAACGCGTGGTACTGCCTTATCCGAGTAGTAATAACTCTCAAGCCCAGTACATACATACGCGGACGTCATACAATAATGTTATGTAAAAACATTTATGAAGGGTTAACACGTGTTACAATAAAACTAAATAGAGGACAGTATCACAGAAAGAAAATTTAACTTTATTCACCTTCTATATTTTAGCAAAATTTCCAATACAACACCCTATATTGTAATGTATATCGTCAGTGAAAAGAAAAAACCTGTAAAGCGCCAAAACCGTGCTTATGGAAAAAGAGGATTAAAATTTCAATTTTCCGAAAAAAACATATCTCATTTAATATTGATGTTAGACAGGTCTTTTAAATTGAAAACATAAACCGGTTTTTTTCCTAAATTTAAGGCTAATATATGAGCCTGGGGTTTCTAGATAGTTGGGGTTAGATCGCAAAAAAGCGATACAGTCTAGGTAAGTATAATGCTGGCTGTTAATTATCATGTAATACGTGGTATGATGTGGCGGTTAAACGATTCTTGAGTAGATAAGGTAAATGTGCCACTAATAAAAGTATTTGTGAACTATTTGCCTACGTGTACGTAATAGACCGTAACGTAGCAGGATAACCTTCTGATAAGGAGCAGTTACTATAGTAACCGGTTTACTAAAATAATATTAATTAAAGCTTCAACACCCGAGCGGTTACAGGCAACCGCATAACAATAGAATTTGCATTGTGTCTCGTTCACATACGCTTGAGGGATTAACACTAATGTAGACATTAAACGCCTATCTAGGCTTGATAACGATATAATTTCTACTGTGTTTGGATAACTGTTTACTAACGTTTCAAGAAAAGTACCGTCTAACTTACAGTCACTATTTAAAAATAAACAACTTTACTATGTTATATACTCAAGATATAATGTAGGTAGGTAGGCTTAAATGTAGGTAGATACCTACTCTCTTTGCAGATTTTCATGCAGCTTATATTAAGACGAGGAAGGTTTAATACCAAGGCTTTGTACATATAAATAGGTATATAGGTACCTAACGAAGGAATAAAAGCATAGGAAGTGTCAACATTATATTTTTTAAATAAAATAAAATGTTGCACCTTGCACCCATGCGATCCGGTTCATGTCAAAAGAATCAGACAGAAACTCAACATACGCGATGAAATGTTTCTAATCGACATGAGTTAAGGTTAACACTGCGGTGTCTTATGCAGTTGTAATAAGGGCTAGTTTGCAACAAAAGTGGGTAACCTGATGTGCTAGCCGCTGTACTTATAATTTGTATGTGATAATAAAGTTAAATTTATGCATCACCGTACAGATGTCGCAGGCAAAATGTGTAAACCCGCCGTTTAAATATGGCGTCGTCTGTTTATAAACGCTCGTTCTGTAAAATGCCCAAGGCAAAATGTAGTAATGCAATTTAATTATATATAATCCTACAACATTTCATCCACGATTGAAACGCATTCATTTTACGCTATGGTGACGCTATTGAACATAAAATAAAATTGTCTTCAAGAGGTGAATTAATATGTGAAAATGTGATTGAAAAACTGTGGAAATACTACGAGGTTGATTGATGTTTCGCGTGGTAATAGTTATTTTAAAGACGTTTTCTTATAAAGAAGTACAAAAATTTGCATGGCTCCAACGGGAAAGATCCATGGAACAATTACAAATATTTTGAGATAATCCGGCACCTTAAGAACGCTAACGCGTCCGTGATCTCCATGGAATCTTGGACCCAGAGGACGGCATGGTACAATAAATTATTGGTCAAAAATATGATGTTATATCTATACTTAATATTATAAAGCCGAAGAGTTTGTTTGTTTGTTTGTTTGTTTGTTTGAACGCGCTAATCTCAAAAACTACTGGCCCGATTTGAAAAAATATTTTTACGTTGGATAGTCCATTTATCGAGGAAGGCTTTACGCTATATAACATAAAGATACGACTCATAAGACCACAGCAGAAATGAAAAATGTTGCGGAAACCGCTTAACGAAAACGGGAGAAAGATATTCCTTTTGAGAGCTTCCGCTGCATACGCTGCGGAAACCGCTTAAGTTACACAAAAATCATGTATGACAGGATTGTTCAACATTAAGAGTTCTATAATAAAGTCTGCGACAGCATATGTCTATCTTTTATGGTTGACTTACTACAACCTTTTTTATGTCAATAAATTTGTAAAAAAATAATGCATTATTTTTAGAGGTGTATTATACACACAGGTATTTATTCTTATCAAAATAAATACATTCATCGTCACGAGCATTTTATTTAGAACCAAGTTGCCCTTTATATCATTTGATTTCAATAAATATCTTAGGAGCTATCACAGTTTTAACATAACTCCGCACCAAAATAATGTTCGCAGCTTAAGTACAACGTGCGCTTGCGCTAATATATTATAAAGCTGAAGAGTTTGTTTGTTTGAACGCGCTTATCTCAGGAACTGCTGGACCGATTTGAAAAAATATTTCTGTGTTGGATAGCTTATTTATCGAGAAAGACTTTAGGATATAAAACATGATGCTGCGACGGGAGGGGAGGGAGCAAACTCAAAACGCGCGGACGAAGTCGCGGGGGACCGCTAGTATGTTATAATTATGGCTAACTAGCGGTCCCCCGCGACTACGGCCGCGCGTTCTTAGTTTGCTTCCTCCCCTCCCGCCTTAAGCGCCTAAAGCGTTCCTCGATAAATAAGCTATACAACACAAAAATATTTTTTCTAATCGGTCCAGTAGTACCTGAGATTAGCGCGTTCAAACAATACTCAATATTCAATACTTTATTGCTCCATAATGTACAATTAAGGCAAAGTGCAAAATGATCATTATGGACCCGTTCGGGCGGTGCAAAACAAGTGCTACAGAGAGAGAAAGCTTTACTATACAAATTAAGAAATATATATATATATATATAAAAAATACTTTAACAAACAAAAAACTCTTCAGCTTTATAATATTAGTATAGATTATGAGTATTAATGATGTAGACTCTTATTGTAAAAAAATGCCCTTAAATTTGAACAGTCATTGCTATTGTTAATTTAAATATTTATTTATAACTAAACTGATTTACTTTCATAAAAATATTTATTTTGCAAATTTCCATTTAATACTTTGATAAGTCTCTTTTTTTTCTCACAAACTGTATTTAATCATGGTCACCCTAATTGTCATCAAGTAACCTTCAAAAACATGACAATTGAACAGTTAGCATCTTGGCTTTGAAATTTTGCAAAACCGCGAGCGTTTATAAACTGACGACACCATAACTAAACGGCGGAATTACACGTATTGCCTGCGACACATACAAAAATTATAATATAGTGAGATAGCAAGAGAAATGTGAACACAGACAAAAACAAATTAAACAATCCTAGCATGTAAGTAGGCGATTATACGTTAAGTCAGCTCTTGAACGTGTTTACGAGGACTAACGAAACCTAAAAATACACTCACCATAATCAATATTCGGTTGCACACTAGGAATCTTTAGGTATTCAACAAATCTTTTTACAGATGGATTATTTTCGTATTTAGCCGACATCGCGAACGCAACTTGACGCGGCGAACTCTACCGGGACAGTGAAAATGAATTGATTGATACACTCACTCACGGTCGGAACGAAGAGAACGAGACGCGTGCGCAAGCGCAACATATTTTATTATTCTACGTATAGATAATATAGTAGTATACACACACACACACACACACACTCACATACACAGTCAGTAGTAGTAAGCTAAACGGACACTTATCCGAGCCGAACGCGCCGATCGAAACGAATTTTAGAATTCTTTATATGAAATCTCATGAAACCTCGTACACTTATGCGCGTTGATTCGTCCGAATCTGGAAGAACTCCAGAAATCCCAGACAAATTCGGATGACGTCATCAGATTCGGTGCGGCTATTGCGGTCGACTCGGACGATTCGAACGACTCGCCGGATAAAATCTTCATACTCACTCCCACCTTAGATGTCGCTCGTAGCGCTATCTCATGATTTCTTCGACGCGGTCGATTCGTCCGATGCGGATATGTGTGCGAGGCCTCCTTGGCTTCGATTCGTTCGGCCCATTCGGCTCGGATAAGTGTACGCACCTGTAGTATCAAGTATGTTAATATCTGCCAGACATAAAGGTGTGACCACGTGACCATAGTAAAGGCCTGTACGAAATGACGTTCCATATTTGAATATTCGTTGGTTTACACTTATTTTTCGATAGTGTTAAGGCAATTTAATTAACACATTTACCACCTGTGAAACAAATTCATTTGGAGTCGGTGCATGATATGCTTAATAGACAATTGATGAACGTGAGCTTGATTTCAGGCACCTACTCCAAATGATTTTGTTTAACACCCATAGCTCAAAAACTACTGGACCGATTTTGATGAAACTTACACTGTACCCTAAGTTGAAAGTTGAAGTTGAAGTTAAAAATAATCATCTCGCTATAACTTCTCGTTTTCAGAAATCCGTAGACAAAAAAAAATACATATAGAAAATGGTTTAAGGAACCTCAATGTCATTTTAAAAGACCCCACACGCATAGGTTTCACAAAAAAAAATTTTTTCAGTTTTAGTCTCATGTAGGTATGGGAGCCTCCCCTTAAATATCATTATTTTTTATTTTTTGTATGAGATTCGGTAAGCGGTTAACAGGATACATCTTTCTACCAAATTTCAACAGTGTAATGCTTATAGTTACAGAATAAAATGGCTGTGACGTCCGTATGTCAGACAGACAGACAGACTTGACGAAACTATAAGGGTTCCGTTTTTTGCCATTCGGCTACGGAACCCTAAAAAAGATGCGTCATTGAATATTTTTTAACTAGTCAAAAGTTAATAAAGTAGTAAGTAACTCTAGAATATTCCAATCTGCTTTATTAAATAAATTTTATTACTAGAAAAAACATGTAAAATTTCAGCTTTTTAACTTTCTTTATTCAAGATTTATTAATTTTAGAAATAGTTTTTTTGCTCTGGTGTAATCGGACTTTTTGAGATACGACAAAACCGCTTTCTTCCGTCGATATTTGAATTACCCGAATCAGCCCTGTGTATGTTCTGCGAAATTTTGATAGTTTCGATTTTTTAAATTACCTAATTAATTAAATGCCTAATTTAATTTTGTTGCACCATTTTTTAAAGGTTAAATTAGACCTATGGATGGAAATACTTCTTAATCTGCTAGTCCTGGTATCCATCTAATAAGGAAAAACAAGTCAGGCATGTAGGTACCTTAAGTATTTGTGCCACAGGTGAAACACTGATTTATAAAATCATAACATAACTCGAAAACGGGTAATTCCAGTAGCCCCCAATAGACTTACTTCCACTCGAGTGGTACTATAAGGGACTGCTGATCGACGGAGAGACTCTCCAATTTAAGGTTAGCTAACGACATCGTCCTTATATCGGAGAACATTGACGAACCGATCACAATGATCGAAAGCCTTAAAGTTCGCTCGGTAAGAGTAGGCCTGAGGATGAATGTCTCAAGAAACAAACTGAAGACAAACCTGCCAGACGTTACCAACTACCGTTTACCTGTTGACCTAGTCCAGGAATACTTCAAACTTAGCCACAAAATTACTCTGGGGAGTGGAAACCATATCTACTGTAGAGGTTGATAGCAGAATCGCGCAGGCCTGGTCAACCTTCGGAGCAAAAAAAGGATCTTTAAAGGAAAACTGACTCTCCAACTTGAGTCTAGAATATTACCAGTCTTTACTTACGGCACTAAAACTATGTCTCTAATCAAAAAGTCAGCGGAAAAGTTTCAAGTTGAGCAAAGAAGAATAGAGAGTGTAATGCTCGGAATCAGTCTCCGATACCAGAAGCGCAGAGTGGATTCGTCAGAAAACTAAGCTGAAAGATGTAGTCAGGAGGTCCTAGAATGGAGACCACGGAACAACATCAGATGGAAAGAACGAATGCCCCCACGAACACGATGGTCTGATGAATCCGACGATACGCAGGACATGGCTGGATGACCCGGACACAAGACCGCCATTCATGGCTGAGAATGGAGGCGGCTATATCCAAGACTGGATAACATTGGGCTCATGATGATGATGATACGTAGGTACGTGTCGTATTCGTAAACGCTGAGCATTGTATTTATACTTAACACTTATTTTATCCGCATACAATGTCTTAACACGTTTATGTACGCATACCACAATAGTCATCTTTTGTGCCGTGGCGCATACGAGGGTCAAACTGAAAGTTCTTAGAACTGGCCACTTATAAACAATATAATAAAAAATATATTCTAAAATTTGAAAATAGAACTCTTTGCCAATATTACTGAGTATATATTTCATTCATTTGTCATTTGTTTTACGATTTGGCGGCAAATTGAAAATTGTCTGTGTCACGTCAACATGAATTTAATACGAGAAAATTTTCGTGCAATGATTTTTTATGACTTTCGATGTCATTTAAGTCAACAAGAAAGTTATGATAGACTACGATTGGCCTTTCACGATGAAGCCCCATCTCGTGCGACTGTTTACAACTGGTTTAATGAGTTTAAACGTGGTCGCACTAATCTCACTGATGATGTACGTGAGGGACGGCCTTCTACGGCGACGACTGAAAATAACATCTGTGTTGTGCGGCGTATGATTGAGACTGACAAAAGAGTGACCTATCAGCAGATTCGGACAAGCTTAGGCATCGGTATGAGTCAAGTGCACAAAATCCTCCACGAACATTTAGCGGTCAGGAAGCTTTGCGCCCGGTGGATACCTCATAATTTGACTAAGGCTCAAAAACTCCATCGTGTGGATTGGTGCCGTAAAATGATTGAAAGATTTAACGGAGGTGACTCAAATGCTGTGTTCGACATACTAACAGGTGACGAAAGCTGGATTTACTGTTATGATCCTGAAACCAAAAGACAATCTGCTCAGTGGGTGTTTCCTTTCGCGGAGTTGCCAACTAAAGTGAAGAGAGATCGAAGTGCGGGAAAAAAAATGGTGGCCTCGTTCTTTGGAAGGATAGGTCATTTCGCAACAATTGTGTTAGAGGATCAAAAAACAGTTTCTGCAGAATGGTACACTACCAATTGTATGCCACTTGTCTTGGAAAAAGTTCGAGAGAAACGACCTCGCAGTAGGATCCTCCTTCACCACGACAACGCCTCGTCGCACACCGCCAAGCGAACGATCGACTATTTGGCGACATCAAACGTTGAATTACTGGGTCACCCGCCGTATAGCCCCGACCTCGCGCCTTGTGATTTTTATTTATTTCCAAAAATTAACGAAAAACTTAAAGGAAAGCGGTTTATGAATGCTGAAGAAGCGGTGGCTGCGTATCGCGATGCTATTGAAGAGACCCCTAAGGACGAGTGGGCAAAGTGCTTTTCCCAGTGGTTCCATCGCATGCAGCGGTGTATTGACGTCAATGGACAATATTTTGAAAAGATATAATAAAACTAATAACTGGCTAATGTAATCAGTTTTTGATTTTCTAAGAACTTTCAGTTTGACCCTCGTAACAACTGCTTACAAAGTTTGAGGACGTCCTCACTCGTATCGCCGTATAGCAAACAAAATATTGCCTATTGCTTTTCGCTAACGTCCGTAGACGTTGACTGGCAGTACAACCAAACACGACGTTTGACGACGTTGTTCATGTGTGTGTGGGTATTTCTCTATGCGTGTGTGAATAATGTTAAAGTAACAAAAAAAAATGTATTGTAGCGCTAGAACTTTGAAAATTGGACACGATGCGGTGCAATGACGTAGCTACCTGAAGATTACACAGAGATTCAACGTCGCCAGCCGTTGTGCTTTGAAATAAACAAAAACTAAGGACGTGGTTAGACTTTGTGCCTCATCACGAAGATCATTTTTTGACGTTCTATAACGTTGTTAGAACGAAAGTGTTAAGGAGGAGAATGGGAAATTTAAATTCCAGGTGCCCCCTCGTAGGGAGGATAGGTGGCTACTAAGATATATTTTTATTTACAGTTTCCCCCAATTGGGGCGTTGCCGGTAGGGGCTACTAGGCAGGAAATACCCTCGAAAACTATCAAAAATCTCGCATGGGGGTGACACGGTTAGCCCTAGTGATGTTCTACCTCTGGACTTCGACTTGACACAATTTGGGACACGCTGTATATCATAATAAGTGTTGTATTTCTATGTGTGTGTCGAATAAATAATTATTCTAATTTAAGTCTGATCATATGTCGAATTTTGTAAATAACTTTTTTTACCTTTGTCAATCTTATTAGTACAACTCTCGCCAAATTATGCCACTTTAAAACGTACGAGTATTATCCCTTTTCGGGGCAGTATTAGAGACACGATAGAACTTTTATTGGTTTACGACTATAGCCGTTTACTGGCCCGAAATATGTTAATTATTCGCCATTTGCTTACAGGCAGCTTGCCCTGTAATAGAAGGAAACATTATAAACCAAGGCCCTAAAATGTAACTAGTAATCAATTCTAAATGGCTTTAATTTATTATAATAAAAATAAATGAATTATTTTCTATCAAAATAAATCAAACAAGCAATGTATTTCTAACAAATATGTCCACTCTTAGAACTTGACATTGTCATATAGTACAACAACCAAAAACTTGTCAATTTTGATATATATTGCTAAGGGTTTATTACTTTGGATTACTATATCTCTTAGTTAAAGCAATTTAGAGCACTGTGTGACCAAGTCATGTCCAGACCAGTCAACTAGGTTTAGTCTTTAGAGCAATTGATATTACAGGATACACTACACACTGTATTTTTCACTTTTTTATCTTATTTACAGCTTGAACAGGTGAACTAGGCAGATACCGAACTGTTAGGTCAGGTTATCAACATCACCACATACTCCGTCAACATCAAATAAAGATAAGTGGTACCACCCTTCAGGAAATAAACAAAATACATTAAGAATTCACATTTTATTCTTAAACAGTAGTACTGGATAACAAATGAATATTCAGAGAAGAGATCAGAAATTAGATATAAATGAACCTCACACAATGTGTTTAATACAATAGAAAATTGGGTTGAAAATTGACAATGTTTTACTTATTACATATTATTTAATAAGAAGTATGTACATTCTGTAAAAAATATCATTAATTACTTAATTTTTATGTAAAACTTAGTAAAAGTCCATATAATATTATTTATAGAAATTCATCACACCAATCCTTCAAACACTGATAACAATCAGCAGATTGTTTCGAATTGGCACTACATGTGTCCTTCATCCATTCTTGAAAAATTTCTTTTTCTTTCTTCAAAACCAAAAACTGCCCCAGCACGACATATGCCTGAAACAAAACAATATTATTTTCAAGATCAGAACCATAGAAAATTATCACATATCATGACTTAAATATTTAAGCTCTTCAATTGACTCTAACATATTTATAGAATGAAAAACATGGTAAGAAAGAAATGAGGGGTGTTATTATTAATGGAATTTGGAGAGGTTATATTGTTATATTTTTTATTTATCAAAATGTTCTTTGCTAAGCCCAGACCAAATAAAATGGTAATAGAAATAAGAGGTTAGGTCATTTTCAAAAACTAAGAATTTTTGAGATGGGTGATAGTAGATTAGTATCACCTAACTCAGAGTAGTAAATACCTCAACACCCGAGCGGTCGCATGCGACCGCATAACAATAGAATACCTATTGTGTCTCGTTCACATACGCTTGAGGGATAAAAAAAACTTTCTTATTATAGGTATATGTTTAAGTAGGTGGAGCAATGTAGTTGGCGTTCAGTTATTTCAAAAACCTCACAGGACATAACAATGACGTCATTAATCAACACAAAGTTGGGTAAGGAAGCTTTACTTGGTTGGTTATGAGATAAAATAATAGACACCTTATCAAATCCTGCCGTTTCAAGTCGTTTTCCTAAAACTTCTCCTACTCCAGCCAGATCTGTAACAGGTTTTTCGCCCATGGGCTCCGCAACAAAATTGCGATGTTTCTGTGAAGTACTAGACATGTCGAATATTGAATAAGAACACTGACGTCAACCTGAATATTTCAATAAGCGTTACTATAAGATTTTCACCAAAATGGTTGGAATCAAAGTGTTTTATTCACAATCATAAATGATGGTCAACAGCACATTTATACACTCTTATTTAATCTGTCTGTGAACACAATTTATTTATTATTATTACTCTTACTAGATCTGTGTTCAATACTGTTATTAATCTGTGTTCAACACCACCATTAAATAAAATGGATTGGAAAGCTCTTAGTGCGTTTAGGAAGGACGCTAGCGCACTTTAGACATTACGCTTACTAAACTGTGCGCTAGCGTCGTTTTATTTTTGTTTTATGTTGATTATGTCCAGGAAAAGGTATAAAACTATTACCGATTACGCATTGATAAAATTTAATTTCACAATTATAACCGGGTTAGATTTCAAATGACACCCTAATTGACAACATTTCATTTTTGTAAAGGTATGAAAATTCGAAAACCATTTCATGATTTTGCATTTCTAAACACGTTGAACATTTTTTCAGATCTTTTTCCGCTTTATTTTTAAACTAAAATGAAAAAGACTGAAAAGAACATGGAAGTTGGCATTTCACAGGTTACGCCTTTGCAATGTCATTTCATGCAGAAAAAAAATGCTTTTGAACTTTGAGCATGCTGTCAGGTGTCAAGTTGACGTTTAGTGTTGTTGTTGTTTCCGGTATTGTATTGGACATTATCGATAAATTACGATGTGGTAAATTGAAGATTATTAAAAAATATTAAAATACATTATCATTCAAACAAATTTTTAGTTCAGATACGAAATAATCATCATGATTGCTCATTCAAAATATGATTGAAATTTGTAGTTACGAGAAAATATTGGAGTAATTTTCAGACATCATAATAGTATTAAATAAGAAAGTTTGCTGCGTTGTTTTTTTGGTTAATTCTACATAAATTAGGTAATGTTACATAATAAAGTAAAATTAAATACTCAATGGATATACCATCTGTATCGACATCTTAATTCTACAATTGATACAGACCACAACACTATAAACGTCTGATATTTTTTTTATCGTATATAGCAAAGACGTGACTTCGTAACATCCTATTTCCTGTACTTACGCTCTTTTAGAATGGAGAGTTTTTAAACAATTATTATAAGAGAAAATACTGAAAAGAAATGAAATTGAAAAAAAATGGGTGCCTTCATTTTTAAAGTTCTTTCAGGAAAAAAATAAAAATGTGCATATGAAAATTTTGAAATGTTGTCAATTGGCCAGCGTTATGCAAAAGGGTGTCAAGTGACCAAAAATCAAATATTGAGTTTTTGGTATCACTGGATTCGATGAAACGACCTCTAACTGTTCGCTTAAATATCTTACATCAGAGAAAAATTTATCAAAGGGACCGTTCAAGTATTACGTAAGTAGATTTATGACAATTATTTACCCCCTCCTCCCCCTTGTCAGCAAAGCTCTTACTCCCCCCTCCTCTGCTTACGTAAACGCTGTACCTAATAATAATAATAAATAAGCAAAAATTAAGCAAAGCTACCGCAAAAACTTTCCATAATTTCATTAGCTACTACACGAGCGAAGCAAGCGATGTCAAATATCGCATAACAATTGTCTTAGATTGATTTATGACGGCGAGTATAAATTTAGGACTGAAACGTCAAAAACCAAAGGATAATACGCGAGCGAAGCGAACCCGAAACTTTCTTTAAACTTTACTTAAAATCTGTTGACTTTGTAACTTTTGCGATATCCTTTACCAGCAGTAATATTATCATTCAAATGTTCGAGGGAGTATATTTGAGGACAGGTTACTCGAATAGAGCTCACAGGCCGCAGTTTGTGCATCTTTGATCTAAACGTGTTCATAATTTGTAATTATCCCCGAAAATGGGTTTGTTTTTCAAACAACGACAATGTGTGGGTTGCCAATATGAAAAAGAAAATACTGCCGGTCTGCTGACGTAATCACCATCCCGACCCCCCCCCCGACCCCCATGTCATCAAAAATAAGCAAAGCAAAGACCCCCCCCGCCCCCCTATAGTGCTTACGTAATACTTGAACGGCCCCAAAATTTATTTCACAAAATAACTTATTGCGATATTTACAGAAAGGTTTCATGTGGTATTTGATACCGTTAAGCGATAATATATTATGCTAAATGTATTTTCACAAAAAGGTTTCCATATTAATTAATGGAAAACTTAAATTATTGTGTTTTCTGAATAGCTGATTTGCCTGTTTTTTTTTTCTTCTAACAGCTGTATTTTCTTGCAGAGTTACTTTATTAATTACTAAATAGTCCATAGTTTAAGATTTTAGTCCGAAAAAATTAGACAAGAAGTCATACCAGTCATAATCCATTTAAAAAGATTAATCCAACCCAATAACTCTTAAAAATCTATCCAGTTTGACTTACTTTGATCAAAAACATCTGTGTATTTCATAAGCCTAAAATTATGTTACGCATGATCTTAAAATCTTAAGTTTTATTATTTTATGTTAAATTATTAAAATCTGTCATGAAGAAGCAGTTTACTGAGGTTTTAGAAGTAACGGGCACATTTAAATTGAAAACAAAATGATTTTTTTCTACTTCAAACTATCACTTGAAGCTGTATTTTATGCTAAAAACACCATGGACAGTCTGTAAATTAATTAAAACGTAATGTATGAAGGCGCTCAGCTATTTAATAGTTTGCCAAATGAAATTAAGAATACTAAATAATTTGTTTTCTTCAAAAACAAACTTAAACGTCATTTTTAAAGCCAATTCTCAGAGTTTAAATGACTGGTCATTAAAAAAAAACAGATAGGAACAGGGATGGAATTGTGTAAAGCAATCGTATTCATTTGACAATTCAAAACGTACGGTATGGTCTGTTAAACGACAAAGAACAAAGCGTTTGACAGATCATAACGTACGTTATGAACTGTCAAATGAATACGATTGCTTTACACAATTTGGGCTCTGAAGTGATAGCAGCCAAAAAGCGATTCGTAAATTTTTACAGTCTAAATTGTTACAGTGATTAAGGTGTTTCGTTTTTTTTAATACACACGAGTACATCTTTTAACAGGCTAGTACTTACTTGTTAACAAAAGTAAAAGTGGTTACTATTGTAAATTACCTAAGTATTACGTAATAATAACATAGCGATACGCAGTGAGTGTGTGATTGTGACGTGATCGTAATGAAATGATTTTAAAGTGTACCTGCAAAATTCGTACGTAATTATAAGTAAGTAATAATGTATTGTTTCGTACACTTATTAACAATTTAATTTTGAGTTTTCTTTTATATTTCTCTTGTAAGTGAATTTTATTCTTTTAGAGAAATAAATATCTAAAATCGTAAAGAAAAACGTAAGTTTGTAAAGGCTAGAGAACTTATTCGGTTATCATAACATATGTTATTAGTAAATATTTTTTTCAGCAGCAAGTATAATAAAATAAATTATGTCTATAGAATTAAAGATATTGTATAATAAAAGATAATATTTTCAAGAAATTGATACTTTTAGCACCGAATTATCTATACAAAAAGATCCTGCGTAACTTTCGTGTCATGTTGAGTAACTTTCGTGGACGACGAAATTTCAAGAATAAATACATCGTGAATTCTACATGAATAATATATCAATTTTTATGATTTTAATAGAATTCGTTATAATTTGATAAATTCTTTAAAACAGTTTTTATTTTTCATTTAGATAATGTCTGTAGAAATATTCGCCACTAAGGTGACGTGAAGAACACTTTTTGAAGAAATGCCCAGGTGAGTCAACCGTAGGTAAATTAAGGGATTGATGACAAACAATAAAATTTATGTAAGATAAACTTCGAGATTTTATAAAGCTGTTGTGTTTGTTCAAAACAGTGCAAACAAAATTACGCTTTGTTACAATCCCAGCGCAGATGCTGCAATTGCTGAATGTCAATCGATCAAACCGTTCGAGATAAATGGGAAAATTTGATAGTCATTTTATGAAAGAAAGATGGCAATTTCAGCGCGCCCTGATTAACACTAACTATAATGCTAATCTAATAACTATTACCAATAAATTACGAATACATTGCAGACAACTGAATGTCAATTGGTTATGACATTCTGGAGATTAACATGGGAACATTCGTGTGCGAACACATAAACATTATCTCACCCCAAACGCATACACTTTCTCCGTACCGTCGTAGATAAAAAAATAATATTTTTAAAGAAGAAAATTATAGAATTTTATTTGTTCCCGAGCATGTTGACCCGATATATTCCATCTTAAATTAGTGTTAAGATATTATTTTTGCATGGACACCCCTACCCCAGATGTCAGCGGCCTGTGCGGCACAATGCCGTCGACTTTTTTGCTAATGCTGCTGGCCAGTGCCGGCGGGCGGTGTGAATATACCGTAACAAACTTTTTAATCTATATTATCTGTCATTTTTGTCGACATCATAGTTTTTACTCTTATTCTGTCTGTGATAGTTTTTGACAGCCATAGCCGTCATTCACACTGTTTATTTAAAATTTATCAAAATGAAGCAAATATGATTTCAATCATTGCAAAAATAATTAATTTATTAGCTGATATTTTTGTAAAAGCATTACTCATTGTATCGTTCATAGGGAAATTGATCGTCGGTACCGTTGCAGGCATTGCAAGCGCATTGAATAATGTTTTCAAAGGCTTGGCGTTGTTTATTCAAATTGTTTATGAGGATAACATAGTGATTATTACTGAGGACATTCCAAACTTCGTGCACAACTCCATTGAAACATGTAACAGCCAGTTGTTTGATGCTGTGAATTTTCTAAAAGTACTTTTTACTGACGTCAACTCAAGTATTGGAGCGGCGTTTGCTTCATTATTGATATTGTTTAATGCAGTGTTCAAAGTGATATATGAAGTGATATGTTTGATAAAAGGTGCTGTAATATTTTTGGGAAATACTCTATGGATAATTGTGACTTTCCTACCTTTACATGTACCAAACCTCATGCAAATAGCTTTTGGTTCAGTAAAAAATACACTGTATAATGGTATCATAGACTCTTACATGGCCTTACTTAGACTTACTAACTTTATGACTGATGTGCCTTTAGAGTCTTTTTGTGGTATTGTGAGTGGCATTATTCTTATTCGTTTTTGTGTTCACTTTAGAAGAGCCATAGCATTACAAATTATCATTATTTATTGGTCAGTTATAAGAAAATTTTTGTACCTGTATCACACTTTCTATAATTATGTGACCGATTCTGAGGTGAGAGTGATAACTCACATGGCCAGTGGTCAAGACATTGCAACTGCTAACTCTGAACAAATTATAGAAAATGAGGATAATGGTGGTGCAGATGCTTTATGTATTATTTGCCAGGAAAGACAAAAGTGTGTGTTAACATTGCCATGTCGGCATGTTTGTTTGTGTGCTGAATGTTGCAGACGACTTTATGGCTATCAAAGAACTTGTCCTATGTGTAGAACATTTATTTATCACTCTGTCACAGTGTACTTATGATAAACATTAAACTTTTGGATTTTTAAGCATTTGTTTGGTGTAAGCAATATATTTTTTAATATTTAATCTTTTCTTTTTTTTCATTCAGATGTTATACAGTGAATTGGGAGTAACCCCCTAAGGCTACCTGGAATTTTTACCGGGAATTTGGAAAGTAACTCCTGTTTTGCTGAATTCCATTTTGGCGCCGTATTCCTTTATTGCTTTTAGTAAGTGAAAATGGGATTTCCCATCTCTGTATTATACAAAAACAATACCAAACATCACCTACCTAGGAGCCCTGTAAGGTAGATGCGAACATTCTCTCCTCCCCTGAGACTATGCACCTCTTGAGTACAGGTTTTAATTTGCTCAGAAGACTATCTATAACCTATGCAAAGCAACTTCCTTTGTTGATGAACTTCCTTTCCTTTGTTTATAGTAGAATATAAATGTCATGCATGAGAGAGAGGAAATTAAAACATGTAAATAAAGAAAAGTCTATAATTAAGTATATGGTAGTGCAATTTGAGAAAGGTAATAAGTTAGTTAATAATTATCAAATTTTCCTTAAAAAGATTATGACATAAAAAGACTAGTTTCCATTTACGCAGTATAATTGTTTGATGGCAAGTGATCATCATAAGTGACCCGGCGTATTCTTGAGTTAATATTTAGCTGCCTGACTGATATTGGCACATCTTTAAAGATGTTAAGCATAAAAATGGCTGTAGTGACCACTAGAAAACCACAACCACACCCAAATATATCCTTAACAGACATAAATTGCCACTCTCTGAATAAAATTCCTGAAGCAAATACCACCAACAAAGTAAACATTACATAGTATACAGGTGTAACCATATTTGTATTGAAAATATCAAGTGACTTATTTAAATAATTCATTTGAACCATTATGCAAAATATTGATCCAGCTAACATTAACCAAAACATTAAGTGTGAAAAAGCATTTATTTTCCCTTGTATACTCTCTTTTACACCTAAAGCTACAGCCTTACAAAACACCACTGTCAAACTGCCAAATGATGAACACAACAATAAATATACAACAATATTGGAGTTGCCAAACCTAGGTACAAAGATTACCTTGACAATAATACTCATTGTAATAATTGATCCAACATAAACCAAGAATAAGTAATCACTCAGTTTGTCCAGTAGTTCTAAAAATGACTTCACTTCTTCAGATTTTGGTGAATGAATTATAAATATAACAGATCCGATGATGCAAAGAAAACACCCAATCTGTAAGTAATGTTCACATTAAGAGTATGTTACAATGGGCTGGATTAAATGAAAAGTTTCTGTGTTGCAATCATATAAATTCTTACTTTTGATATAACATTAAGTTCTTCATTAAGAAACCGAGATGAAAGTACTGCTGTGACAATAATGCTTAAGGCACCTAAAGGCGTAATAAGAGCAGCTGGAGCAAATGCATATGCTAAAAGATTTGCTGCTTCACCGACACCCACTGAAAAGAATTAACATAAATTTTATACTACTTTAAAATATTATTGAATAGGAACATTTTGTATCCAATACTGTACCAATACCAATACAACATGTCTGTTTGTATTGGTCTGGGTGTTTTATATGTACATCATGTATGTATTTTCAAACAAAGAGCATTTAAGTATTATATCTGTTATCTGGCACCCATAACACAAGCTTTGAGTAGCTTACTTTGGGACTAGATGGCGATGTGTGGGAATGTCCAAAGGATATTTATTTATTTATTATTTATTAATACTTACTAGTCAACAATCCTAACCACCACATCCATTGTTTGAGATATCCATACCCTCCTGCAGATGCTCTTAAATTACCAGTTTCGTTAATTTTACTCAAAGCCACCTTTTTGATAATAAAACTTGAACCTATAAATATGCTTGAAAATAATGCAAGAACTAATCCTATACTATAAGAAGATGCATTATAATCCTCTTCAGTGTTTATCACAGATGTCTTCATACTTGAGTCGCACTCGCTCAATTAAAGACGCGAGCACTCGGTTATTGTGATATTTCTGGAATCATCCACAAATTTACCCCTTTAGCCTTTATGTGATGGTGATAAACCACATCATAATAATTATTAATAAATAAATAAAAAATAATTATTGGAATTGTACTATTTTTCGGTCAAGAAATAAACAAAGTCAAACGCCAGATGTCTTTTTTTTTTCATACAAGTTTTACGTCTTCGGCTCTATGCCATACAGACTATTCTTCAGTAAATAATGTTCATTTTTTTCAATATATATGACGGATAAACGCCATCAGAAGGATTTCTTAAAACGTTGGCGCCAGCCTCGCTGGCGCGATTTCCTTCACTATCATCCATGCAGGGAAGTAAAATAGAATATTCTCACCAATGTTTATTGTCTTCTGTCAGTACAGTTTATTCGGTCCGACGGCTTGAGCAAAAGTAAATCAAAAATGGCGCTCGTCGGCCGTTGTGTAATGCAAGTATCAAATTCTGCCGCTACGGGCGCTGGTGACGATGTTTCAAAACATAAAACTATAATAACAGATTAACGTTATCACTTGCATCACACAATAACAATCAAACATTTTCGTAAATCATTAAATTGGCTTAAATAAATTGCTAAGAACATTTCAAAAGCATTCTTATTAAAATAACGAATAATTAACTACCGTTATTCGTTATTACTCATATCATAGACAAGAATAGACAAAGTTATAAGTAAAATAATTATTGTCTTTGAATAGACAATTGTAAACAAAGTGCAAAACATAACCTAACAAGGTTAAATTTAGTGTTACAATGGAATTTGAAAGTGTCATAATTATGAAAAGCGATAAATGTTTCTCGATGCGCCGATACGGCCATTCTGAAAGGCGGTGCGCGCTCTGCACCAGCCTGACGTTGAGGAGAATCATCTGCAGTGTGTGTGGTTGTTTAGTTCCACAACCTGTAAGGAAAAAGTAATTTCCTCTGAAGTATCATATTTTTAAGCGGCTATGCGCCGTATTATAAGTGATTCTGTTCTTTTAAAGTTGGATTTTAATATTTTTTAATGGTACATTAGGTATTAGATGTTTGTCAATTATTACTAATAAGATAATGTAAGAAATGTTTTAATAACAAAGAGTTCTAAAAATGGGATGTGTTGTTCTTATTTTATGTGTTTCAACCCTCTACTACAACGTGTACACACATTAGTTCTCGCAGCTTCTCGAAGATTGTTATCAGAGTATCATGGATGGTTCTCGGAGGTTCTCGGAGGGTCTCGTAGATGTTTCTCGGAGGGTCTCGTAGATGGTTCTCGGAGGGTCTCGTAGATGGTTCTCGGAGGGCCTAGTAGATGGTTCTCGGAGGGCCTCGTCGATGGTTCTCGGAGAGTATAATAGAAATATGAGGTGTGATGCTGTGTTCTGGGCGTACTGTGTACTGTTCACTGTGGTATACAGGGGCTCTATAGGATTTTGGATAATGGCAATGCCATGTCATTAAATGAAAAATGGTTTATTAAATGAAAAGTGTAAGTAAAGACACTTACATTTTAAGGTTCCTGATCACTGGAAGGTTGTGCCGCCACCACCAGGAGGAAATCTTCAGGGAGTTCTTCAAGGGCATCGACAGGCTCAGAATCAGCTTGAGACGGTTTCATTATTATGTGAAGTGGATGGCTCAGGTTGACGAGCTGAATGATCGGTGTCCTGGGTTGAAGGTGTTTCGTCCTCTTCCGCCGATACGGTTGCCTGGTCGCCTGGCTGGGGTGCACGACGGAGTTGGTAATGGGCGACTTTTCGTGGTCGTCATCTGCCAACCACTCATCTCATGTAGCGGTCATTTTCAAGTACCCTCAACAGTTCTGGTGGAACACAATGTCTTCGTCGTGTAAGCAGTGTTAGTGGAGCTACGCCAGTTACTCGATGTACTGTACAATTCATAGCCAATTGAAGTTCTTCTAGTGTTGTGTGCCACTGCTCCGTCTCTTAATTTTTAATCATTACCAAAGCATTTTTCAGTTTGGCGACCATCTTTTCCATCTGACCATTCGCTCGGCTAACTCCTGGTGCTATTACGTGTATATCTATTCCTAGGCGATTACAATAGGTTTGGAACTCACCCAAAAACTCTCGACCTCCATCAACTACTATTTGGACTGGGGCTCCAAATAAATGCACTGTGCGCTTGAGTGCTGCTAGAGTGCTGTGTTGGCTGTTTTGTCCATGTGTAGGACTTGAAAAGCAGCGTTTGGTTTCTGTATTGGGTGCAACTGAGCTTGTATAGCACCAGAACTGCCTTTGGACGTTTGGCACACTATACAGTTATCTACAATTCTACGGACTGTAAAACTCATCTTGTCGAACCAGTAGGTCTCTTTGATCTGAGGTGTAGGGTAGTGATCACGTAGTGTTGGCACTTAACTCTCTATAATCCACGCAGAGACGATCATCTCCGATCTTCTTTTTCTCCAATTTTATGGGACTGAAATACGGTGATTTGCTCTCACGTATTATGTTGTGATCTAGTAATTCATTTATAATAGAACGTATTTTTTCTCTTCCTACAGGGCTGAGGCGGTACGGTCTTCGTTCTACGTATTTATCTGGGTTCTTGAGTCTTATTTCCAGCTCTCCTGTATTGACACGAGTTTTAGGATATCCCCGAATAAATATGTGCTCATATTTATTGAATAGCAATCGTAACTGTAAAATGTCATTCTCGTCCGTGAGATCGCAATCAATCTCATTGAATATTGGATTGTTTGTACTTACGTGGTTTATCGTTTGATGTCGTATTAGTTTGGTACCGTTTGTTGAAATAAACATGCTAAGATTCGTATCATTAATTAAATTCATACCTACCAGAATATCGGTGGTCACTTCATGATCTGGTAGAACACAAAACTGCAGTTCAACACTGATGTCATCAATAGTGCATACTGTTGATATCGTGTTCGAAGACAGCACTGGGAATTGACCAATACCTCTCATATAATTGATAGCTTGAATCGTCCAGGTAATGCATTCGCAATAGACTCCCAAATAACTGAGCATTCAGCGTCACTATGAAACACGGCCCGTAGAGTTTTCGATCCGATTTTTATATTCAATGGAGCGGATTTTGATCCTGCGATTCAATTCACGTTAGAGATCAAGGATCGCTCACGTTTGAAACAGGTTTGATATGTATGACCTATTTTCTTACAAAACGTACAAGTAGGGTTGTTTGTTTGCACTGATTCTTGATTAGTAGAGTCTTGTTTAGGTACTGTAGGTTTAAATCTGCATTCATTGGTCGTATGGTTGGTCTTTTTGCAAATATGACATACCGGTGTATTTGACATTGGGTCGGAAAAGCGAGTTCGTTTACTGGGTATGATGTTACTCGAGCTTTGATGGCTCCGTTTCACACGGATCGATGAAGCAATTGAAATGAGTTCTGGAACTGTTGTTGCTCGAGCATTAAGTAATTCAATCCTCAAGCATTCGTCGTTTACACACCCAATAACTGCTTCTACTGCTTCAGTATTGTCTAATTTGTCCTTGGTGATACGCCTCCAAAGTAACCATGCGCGGGACAGAAATTCACTTATGTCCTTGGATGAGTCATAAGCATGCTCTCTAAATCTAAGTATGTCTCGAGAGTACCTGTTTTCTGGTTCAAACGTAGTAATGAGGTTATCACTTAATTCTTGCCACGAATTTGTAGTGACCATCCAATCGTCTACCCACATCTTGGCTCGTCCCTTTAACAGGCTACCCACCTTCATGCGAATATCGAAATCGTTCAATTTATAAGTTTCTACCGCTTTGTTAATATGTTGGCACCATTCGCGTACGCCGACGGTCGTATCAGGATCAAATGATGGTAGGTAAATGTCGTTGATTTTTACCTTGGGCTCCGATGGAGTAGTTAATCGCTCCGACATTTGCTGCATCATGTGCATCATTTGCATGAAGAACTGTGTTGGCATACCTGTTGTGGGTAGGTTGGGTATTGCCGTTTCGAAGATATGGTGTTGTTGAGACGCACTAACAGTCACCTCCTCACGTGGAGCGGTACCAGCAGCGATCACCTCCACACGCGAGGCTATATCAGGTAGCGGAGAAAAAGTGGGACATATCTGTTCAGATCCCACTTCTGATGACGGATAAACGCCATCAGAAGGATTTCTTAAAACGTTGGCGCCAGCCTCGCTGGCGCGATTTCCTTCACTATCATCCATGCAGGGAAGTAAAATAGAATATTCTCACCAATGTTTATTGTCTTCTGTCAGTACAGTTTATTCGGTCCGACGGCTTGAGCAAAAGTAAATCAAAAATGGCGCTCGTCGGCCGTTGTGTAATGCAAGTATCAAATTCTGCCGCTACGGGCGCTGGTGACGATGTTTCAAAACATAAAACTATAATAACAGATTAACGTTATCACTTGCATCACACAATAACAATCAAACATTTTCGTAAATCATTAAATTGGCTTAAATAAATTGCTAAGAACATTTCAAAAGCATTCTTATTAAAATAACGAATAATTAACTACCGTTATTCGTTATTACTCATATCATAGACAAGAATAGACAAAGTTATAAGTAAAATAATTATTGTCTTTGAATAGACAATTGTAAACAAAGTGCAAAACATAACCTAACAAGGTTAAATTTAGTGTTACAATGGAATTTGAAAGTGTCATAATTATGAAAAGCGATAAATGTTTCTCGATGCGCCGATATATATATTTTTAAATTTATTAAATAATTCCACTATACCATACAACTAACTACTTATATGATTAATGCAAAAGTTTTTGATGATGGATGAATGGATGGATGTTTGTTACTCCTTCTCGCCAATAGTACTCGATGGATTTTGATGAAACTTTACAATACTGTAGATCATACTTCAGAATAGTACATAAGCTATAATCTTAACGACATTTTTGAGATGCGAAATTTTTCGCAGGTAGGTAAAGCCGTGGGAACCGCGGAATTAGTTGGAAAATTAATAGATCCATAAATTACACGTATTTTTTACTATTATATTAATATTTTTACATGTCCATTGGGGTAGCCTGATTCCCTACCGGACGCGTCCCCAGGTGGCGGATAGGGGAAATCTCGATGGAGGACAAGACCTCCATAGGGTAGGAGGGAAATAAAATACCTACCGCGGACCACAAAGCCGGAGAAGGATACTCCGTCATCAAACCCCTCCCTCGGGCTTCTCCGACATATTCGGAGTAGAGGCCGTGGGCAGTGCTGCCTGTCTGGGCTGGGGCATGCAGAAGAGATGGCGGCGGAAGAACCCTTCGGGGCCAACGGCGGCGCTCACACTCTTTAGAGGGTGATAGTCTTGGCGTCAGGTGGCAACCGGCCGTAAAAACAAACCCAATAATAGCAAATAATAAGCCAATAATAATAAAAGCAACAAATGCTAGGGCGTACCCCCAAAGCGACGCAAATGTTATCAAAGCACCCGGCATATCACCCACGATGCGCATAGCGAGCTGGAACGTGGGCTCGATGACGGGACGCAGCTCAGAACTCAGTGAAATATTACATAGAAGACGCATCAACATTTGTTGCATCCAGGAGACGAAGTGGAAGGGGTCCAAATCGCGTAATATCGAGCATAACTACAAGCTGATTTATCATGGAACAAGGGCGCAGAATGGAGTCGAAATTGTATTAGACAAACGCTTTCAAGACCGCGTAGTTGAAGTTAGCAGAGTAAGCGAAAGACTAATATTAATCAAACTTGCTATGGATGATCAACCGATCATACGCTCCCCAGACCGGAAGCCCAAGTTCGGAAAAATAATCTTTCTGGGAAGAATTTAGCGATCTGCTGCAGACTATACCAAACTGTGAGCCGAAGTTCATCGGTGGTGACTAAAACGGTCACGTTGGTGAAAGAACTACCACTTACTAGAGAATACATGGTAACTTCGGGTATGGTAAAATCAACCCGGAAGGAGAGAGCATCCTTCAAATGGCACTAGCACATGACCTGGCAATTATTAATACCTTCTTCACAAAACCTGTCGAACACCAAGAAATAGAAATCAACTCAAGACATGCAAAGATTGCAAAGTCATACCGGGGGAACCTCTTACCTCGCAGCACAAAATACTAGTAGCAGAGTTCAAAATACCAAAAACATACAAAGTCGGGAAGGAGAAAACCATAAGAACACGGTGGCATAAACTGGAGGATGAGGAAGGCTTCAGGCTATATGAAGACATCGCGCAATTCTTACAAGAGCAGCAGGATGATACAGCCGATGCAATGTGGAGAGATTTTCAACTGTACTGCAATGAAAAAGCTGAACAATACTTAGGAGTATCTAAAAGTGCCTTTGATACTAACAGGGATACTAGCTGGTGGAATGAGGAAGTGAGAGAAACATTGAAAACTAAGGAAACACTCTTCAAACTTTGGCAACAGACGAAGGACGATGCTGACCACCAGGCCTATAAAGTTGCAAAGAAAATAGCAAAGCAAACCGTCGCATAGGCCAAGGCAGCTGCTAGGGATGATTTCTACGCTAAGCTGGAAGCCGCTTCCAACGATAAAGAAATCTTTAAGTTGGCAAAACGCAAACACCAAAGTAGTAGGGATACTGCCACAAACAAATTTATTAAAAATGAACAAGGAGAACTACTAACATCAAACAAAGACATTAGAGACCGCTGGAAAGAATACTATTCAGAATTGCTAAATTAGGTATTTCCTAGTGAGATACAACGAGATATCCCTGCCACAGAAGGCCCTATCCCATGTATAACGCCTGAAGAGATAACTCTGGCAATCAAACGAATGGCAAATAACTAAGCCTGTGGCCCAGACGACATCCCCGCTGAATTTTGAAAGGGAATGGGTGACACCAGCATTCTGTTTCTGACGAAACTTTTCAACAAGTTCCTGACCGAAGGAATCCCGGACGAGTGGCGAAAGAGCTTTCTCATCCCTTTCTATAAAAATAATATCACCATATACGACTCTGCGGCAACTACAGAGCCATAAAGCTGATCTCGCACTCCTTTAAAATCTGGGAAAGAGTCATCAACAAAAGGTTACTTGAAATAACAAGCGTCACTGAAAACCAATGCGGATTCGTTGCCGGCAGATCAACAACGGACGCCATTCACTCGGTTAGAACACTGATGGAAAAGTACAGAGACAACAAAACAGACCTGCACATGATATTTATCGATCTAGAAAAAGCTTTCGACCGGGTCCCGAAAGAATTAATTTGGCAAGCTCTTAGGGCCCAGAGTGTCCCCGAGCATTACATAATTATTGTTAAAGATATGTACCACCAAGTATCAACCAAAGGGCGAAGCCCTGCCGGAATAAGCGATGAATTTGATGTAAAAGTTGGTGTGCACCAGGGTTCTGCACTCAGCCCTCTTCTATTTAATATTGTGATGAACCATCTCACCTCAAAACTGCAACGAGAGCCGCCATGGGACATTCTATATGCGGACGACGTCGTCATCATCAGTGAAGATGCTAACAAACTACAGCAGATTATAGAACGGTGGAGGGAAGCTCTGGAAACATCGGGTCTGCGTATAAGCAGAGAGAAGACCGAGTACATGCATTGCAACTTTAGTGGTGGCAACAGCAAGCACACTGCAACATTTTGCCTAATGTTAAGGTCAAGTTCAGCAAGAAGACTGGGGGAGTAAATATTATGCGAGTGGAGTAATTTGTGCAGATAAATTAGTACCTGCTCATTCCTACGAGTTTCATTTCCGCAAGATATGGCATCATTAGCTAACCTATCAGCAATTTCATTGCCACTAATATTATTATGGTGGAATAGTTGTTGACGATTTAGGGTGACCATGATAAAACACAGTTTGGTGGGATAAGTAATACTTATCAAAGTAATGTTAATGTTGTGGCATTATATATAACGAATAAGCATTATACATTTTGCCTTCGTCATTTTGCTAAACCGCGAGCGTTTATAAACTGACGACGCTATATGTAAATGGTGGAATTATACGTTTTGCCGGCGACATATCCATTCAAAATATATTTGTGGACAATATTCTAATGTCGAAAATAATGGGTAAAATGATTAAACTTGAAAGCAAACTTATTCAAAGCTTGTAAAGCACTAAATGAATCTAAAAATACTATTGCGTTTTGAATTTAAATAAACAAAAAATTTTAGTGATTTAAAAATACCATAGCATTATCCTGTAAACTAAACTGAGAAATCCGGGGGAAGTTTAATTTTCTGAACGATTTTAGACTGCGAGTGGAAAACACCAACACCGGCACATCCAAGTGGTGAAAGTTTTAAGGCATACGAATAAAGATGTTGAAAAATCATTGAATTGGGTTTCGTGTACTAATTTCATACATACATTTTAGCGTTTGGGTCATTTTTATAAACTTAATTAAAATGTATGGTAAGACGAGTAACTAAGACTCATAAGAACTACTAGACGATTGGATTGATGAGTAGGAGATGAAATATATAAGTATTTAACCGACTTCTTCTTAAAAGGAGGAGGTTAACAATTCAACCGTATGTTTTTAAAAAAAATATATATTAGCCTATCTAAGGAGTATACCTTCTAGTTGGCCCCATTGTTGCTAATTTGGGATCTGATGCTGGGTGTGATCGAGGGAAACCCTCAAATTTTAAAGGCATGTATAGTGTTTTTTTACTAGAATCTTAATGTTAGCGTGTTGTTACGTTTGATAGTCAACATCTTGTGGAGCTGAACTAATGGTGGAACCGAATAAATAGGTGGGGGTGGCGGGGGTAGCCGAAATAGTATAAATTACGACGCATGCCCCATACAAAGGCGCCTGACTGCGTCCCTTCCTTGTCCCGAGGGACGAGCAATCCGGCTTTGGCAGCGGGCATTCCACCACGCTCCAGCTGGCCCCAGTGAGCCATCACCTATCAGAGGGCCTCAACAACAACCAAGACTCGGTAGTGGTCTTTCTTGATGTGAAGAAAGCTTTCGACCGGGTTTGGCACCCCGGTCCCCCAGTCCCCTGGTCTCATATTCAAGCTCGCTACGACCGCCCTGCCTCCCGCCCTAGTCCACCTGATAGCGTCCTTCCTCGAAGGACGCTCCTTCCAGGTCGCCATGGAGGACGCTACGTCCGCAGAGGGCCCCATAGACGCAGGGGTCCCCCAAGGCAGCTGCCTTTTACCGACCCTGTACGCTGCCTACACCAACGACGTTCCCACCATCAATGACAATCTCCATGAGTGGGAACCCAAGGTCGAGCTGGCGCTGTTCGCGGACGACAGCGCATTGTACACCCCCGCCCCATGGGTCAAGGCTGCGGTAAAAAGGATGCAGAAGCTGCTCGACCTATTGCCGGACTGGCTGGAGAGATGGCGGATAGCGGTAAATCTGGGTAAAACCGCTGCCATCTATACGGGCCCCCAAAGACGAGCCCAAGTCGAGCTGGTCCTCAACGGCCAGAAGATTAAATGGCACAAAGTATCAAGTACTTAGGCCGTCACTTGGACCAGCGCCTCACCTCTGGTCAACTCCAACCGCGGGGCGCGCGCAAGACTGCACCCCGTCCTCCAGTCCCGCCTGCCCACCAGAACAAAGGTGGAAATTTACAAAACGTACGTGCGCTCCAGGCTGACATACGCGGCACCATTACGGTGGGCTGCGCTAATCATAGCGTACCAGCGCTGATTAGCGCAGCCCACCGTACGCAGCTCCAATCCCAGCAGAACATAGAGCTCCAAATTATAACGGGGGCCGGGCGCTATGTAAAAAAAACGCTATTATGCACAGGGACCTCAAGATCGCGGGCCTGGAGGAATTTGCTATCCGGCGCGTGACGCGCCATGGGCCGCACCCCGGGCTACACAATATAGCCCCCATGCCCACGGTAACCAAGGCGAGCAAGAGGCCAACCCCACGACAGGTCTGCTCCCTTAATTATTGGTTAGTTGTGTGTATAGAAGTTATTGACTAGCTTCTGCTCAAATATTAATGAAGTAATGGATGTTCTGATATTAATGGTAACTTGAAGTGTATGGAACCTATTGACATTTTAAACTGTTCAGAAGTATTTGGTCACTTTGTCTGCTCCAATATATCTGACGGCGACTGTACCGAATCTATACCAAATGTAAAAACTAAAAAGCACGTAGGATTGCCCTGGTGGAACTGGTGGAACGATAAGCTAGCTAAAATGAAGAAAGACGTCATAAGGAAAAAGAGGAGGATAAAGTACGCAGCATCGCGGTCCGCCGAGAATAGGTCGTGGAGCAATATACCCTGGCCAAACTGGAGTATCTGAAGGAGGTTCAGATGGCTCAGACCGCCAGCTGGAAGGCATTTTGTATAAGACAGGATCGAGAGTCTATGTGGGACAGCATTTACAGGGTGAATGGGCCCACAACAGATAAAAGAGAAGATCTGCCCCTTGTTCAAAACGGCAAAGTGCTGAACGAAATAGAGTCAGCCGAACTTCTGGCGGGGACCATCTACCCGGAAGATCGACAGGAGCACGACACCGTGAACCATAAAGCAGTGTTAGAAATAGCCAGTAATGTGACAAGAGGGAACATGATGATTCATGTGACCCTCTCTTCACGGCGGAGGAGCTAAAATGGTTCGCGTCTAGTTTCAACCCGAAAAAGGCCCCAGGCCTTCACAGCTGATATTTGTTGTGCGGCAATAACCCTGGTCCCCGATCTCGTCCTGTCCTTCATGAATAGGTGCTTGGCGCTCTCCCACTTCCCCACCAAGTGGAAGGAGGCCGGGTGGTGATCCTGCGAAAACCGGGGAAGGCAGACTATACTCTTTCCAAGTCATACAGGCCGATTGGTCTTTTGCCTGTACTTGTGAAGATTCTCAAAAAATGCTTATCAGGCGAATTAGATGGCACATCCTGCCCAACATGTCTACCAGGCAATATGGCTTTACGCCCCAACGCAGCACCGAAGACTCCCTCTATGCCTTGATACAATATATTCGGGAAAAAAATGGATGAGAAAAAACTCATGGGGGTAGTATCACTAGACATAGAGGGAGCCTTTTATAGCGCATGGTGGCCCGCCATAAAACCTGCGGCGGATGGTAGACAGCTACCTTGAGGGCAGGTGTATTCGACTGAGGTACGCCGGAACAGAGTTTCGCAGGGACACCACAAAAGGGTGTGTGCAAGGGTCGATAGGTGGTCCAACTTTTAAAACCTCCTACCTACCTACCTACCTACCTTTACCTACCTACTCTTACCTACTCATTTATTATCTACTTTTCCATTCTATGCGAGTCACTTTTTATAGTCTTTGATTTTCTTGTAAAATGGCGGCAATGTCATACAACCAATGATATTGTAGTAAGAACTAGATCACCGGTGAGAGGCTAAAAGATGGCTCAGCTAAACAACACCTCACTTCAAATTGGGGTCATAATTTTGACGTAGTCTGTTTTGATGGCGTCAGTGTTTTAATGCCTCAGTGCGCCTTTAAAACTGCAGAAACACCTAACTAAATAAAAAAAAAACAGTCCGAATATCATATTTTCGTTAAGTAAATTGTATTTAATGATGCCTATCATTAATGATTGAAATATTTTCAATTAAATTAGTGAGTTTTGTTTCTTATCCAACCCACGGACTAACATGGTCGATATTCTAAGACAGTGCTATACATGGAGTAGTTTGTTACTATATTTTTAAATAATAATTTAACGACCGTCACAGTGTGGTGGTTTACGTTCCGGACTACAAAGATAAGCAGTCGCGGGTTCGAATCCCGCCCGCACGACCCTAACAAATATGTCTATGAAAATGTATGTTAATATGTCTGTTATATAACTATAAATTACACCTTCAATTTTTCTAAAATTGTTATTTTAGAAAAATTGAAGTATAATTTATGTAGTGAGCGTAGACGCTCACGGATCAAAAGGTCACCGGCACTCGCGTTAATAAAAGTATAACAAAATACTGTTGATAAACACATCTGTGAAGGATGATCCTCACGATTGTAGAAAAAATATGTACGCTCACTATTAGCGTGTTATTTGAAGGAATCGTCCTGTTTACATGATGCCAGAAGACTATGGTGTATTAGTAATATTTCTTTATTTAATAAAATAAGGACTGTAAATATTTTAATTAATTTAATTTGTAAAAAATATACATGTGGTCACGTGATCGTAAATGCATAGCAGTGAACGTGACTCAGAGGTGGAATTGTGTAAAGCAATCGTATTCATTTGACAGTTCGAAACGTAAGATATGATCTGTCAAACCCTTTGTTCTTTGCCATTTGACAGACCATAACGTACGTTTTGAACTGCCAAATGAATACGATTGTTTTAGACAATCGCACCCGATAATGGCGCCATGGCGTTTCACGTGATAAATTTAAATTGCATTTATTAGATAATTATTCTATATTTTAAATGTTAAATAGTTTGAAAATAAAATGTTTTTGTTGATTAATATACTACCGAGCTAAAGTGTGAACTCAATTTTAAAGTTAGGTCAACGCGTTGTAATGTACCTACATACTTTAAAAAATATATTAAGAAAGATACTTAAGACTCTGTTCCGAATCTGATGTCTGATGTGATAGATGTCAATCCATTGACATCCATTAATCAGACGGTGCCATATTTGTGTAGGTACTCTTTTAGTTCGCAAGGCGTCATCTACTTCTAAATTCAATATCATTGCATACAACACATTTAAAACAGTTAACATTTTATTTACTTAACGCTGAAAAGTAACGCCGGTATCTTTTTATTTCTTGTGGGTTTTATTTTGAAAGAAAGAAAGAAATTACATTTATTAATTAAGGACATCACACACACACACACAAAATTAAAATAAAACATAAAAAAGTGGAAGCAAAAAATAATAACAGTAAACACAACTATTAATAAGCATAGCCAGTCTCCGTTGTGCGTCTGTTATGTCCCGATCAAGAGGACCTCACTCAGCATATATTTTTGCATGTTTTAAAACGCAAGACGTCATTTTTGAATGTCATAATAATGCATATCGCTACTAGCGGGAGTGAGTGACTGGGATACCACGCATGCGTTGATGTCCGGGACCATCAATTCATTTCGCACGAGGTTCCTTCGCGATGTCATTTCCATACGCAGTAGTATAGTTCAATGGTTTTATTCCCCTTGTCGTTTCCCGTGTTAAACTCCCGCGCTGACTGACTAACTAGCTCTGACAGCGACATAGATCTCAGATTATGGGATAGACTTTGATGAAGTAGGTACCTATTAAAACTAGGTAGATATCCGGTGAGACCATACAATTATTATCCCTTTGGAATAGAACGACAAAAGCGAGAGAGATGTCACCAGCAGAAAGCTGTGTGATAAAAAGAGATGCGAGATGCGATGCTTCATCGCGGAACCGGAACCATTTTTGGCAGATGTCAAACAGGGGGGGCTCGCTGAAAATAACTTGCATTTGATTTTTTATAATTTCTAGTGAAAATTTATATATATATTGTGGAGAAATAATGCTTCTGAAACACGGTGCCATCTTCGGTGATTGATTGTTATTCAACACAGCGAAATAATCCCAACAAATTTTCATTTCACAGGTAAAATATTCCAAATCGACTCGTCCTAATTTACGATTTATTTTTGCCAATGTGCTTCAATTTTTAAGTAGTGAGTATGTTTACTCTTTTCTATAAATGTTTATTAACGAAAAAAGCAAAGATCAAAATATAACATCTAAAACATATTTACGAATATTTTTTTTTTTTTTTTTTTTTTTTTTTTTTTGGTATCTCTGCACGGCTGGTGCATTTGCCACGGACGGGTGTAAAAGGTAGGGAAACTAGGAGAAATAAAAAAGAAAGGAACGGAACGGAATGAATGGAATGGGATCAGGTTAGTTTGTTTACAAACAAATTGACTAATTGTCAATTTGTTTGTGAGGTTAAAAAAGCAATTACTTTTCTTGGCTATTCTATAACTATCTTTTTTACAATTTAATATTATTACTTACAATAAATAAAGACAAAATATTATAGATATCTAAATTATTCATGCATAATAAAGTTACGATAGAGGTTGGGAGAGGAATACGTTGGGAGACAAGAGAGGAAAACAAAGAGGAATGATCTATAAGAGGACACGAAAAGAAGATGTGGTTCAGATCGCCTATGCCAGTACCACATTCGCATAAGTTTGAGTCAATTATTCGTAATCTAGCGAGGTGAGCTTGAGTGCAAACGTGTCCCAGCCTCATACGGATAATGCATGTTGTAGCTAACTTACCAAGCCTCATGTAGTGAAACCATGGTTTTGTAGGAATCATAGGTTGGATGAGTTTAAAGTGTTTACCTTTGGAGCGTCCACTAACGTCCCAATCCTCACTCCACAGGTTATGAAGGTGAATCTTGGGGAGAGCAAGTAAGTCACAACAAAAGTTTTTATAAGGAAACATATCACCGTCATCTACAGCATCATTCGCCAGCTTATTGGCCCTTTCATTGCCAAAAATACCATGATGGCCAGGGATCCATCCAAAGCTAATAGACTGTCCTCTAGCAGAAGCTTTTTGAAGTAATTTTCTGGACTCAAATATGATTGGATTACCAGAAGAGTAGTAAAATGGAAATCTTTCCAGAGCTTGTAAAGCACTTTTAGAGTCTGTAAGTATTAAAGATTTACTTAACTTCATTAGCAATATATACTCAATAGCTTTATAGATTCCATAAAGTTCTCCTGTATGAACAGATGCTTCTGGAGGAAGTTTAATTTTTTGAATAATTCCTAATTGGTGGTGATACACTCCAATGCCTACAATTCCAGTATTGTAATGTTTAGAGGCATCACTGTAAATATGATGCCAATCTTGCCAGTCGCGATCAAGAGTAAAATTGAGTTTAGTATTGGCATTAGTGTCATTTTTGAAAATACCTAAGTCAGGATGTATTGTTGGTGCAATAATAAGAGACTCAAAATCAGAGCAAAATATAGGTAGATACAGTGATTTGTGAGTGGGGGCTTGAAGTGATATAAATTTACGGTAGCTGATAACCATGCATGGAGTCTTTTTATGAGTCCAATATGGGGACTCATCAATGTAATCTGATAACATTTGCAATTTAGATAAAAGAGGGTGATTACAAAACTGGAAGGAACGGAAAATAAATTTATCGCATAGTTGCTGACGCCTAAATGCCAAAGGAGGTTCTCCACATTCAACTTGCATGGCATTAATAGGGCTGGATTTCATGGCCCCTAATACAATTCTTAATGCTTTAAACTGAATGCTGTCTAATTTCTTCAAACCAGTGATATAACAAGGTTCTAAAAAGTATGAACCATAATCTAAATTACTTCTTATCAATGCATTATATACAAGTCTAAGGTTGAAAGGGTGAGCACCCCACCACACTCCTGATAAACATCTGAAAACATTTAGAAGTTTTTCGCACTTGGTAGAAATGTAATAGCAATGAGGAATGCCAGTAAATTTAGAATCTAAGATTACTCCTAAAAATTTAGCTTCTTTATGAACAGGAATATCAGATCCATTATATTTTACAGAAACAGGAGGAGGTGAACGCATGCGAGAAAATAAAACTACACTACTTTTTGGAACAGAAAGATTCAAGCCATGAAGATCCAGCCATGTTTTCAAATTATCCAGAGAAGATGTTAAAGTGTGGGAACATTCATATACAGATTTACCAATAACATAGAGGAGCAAATCATCTGCATACTGTAAAACATTTAACCCAGCTACATAAATAGAATTTTCCAAATCATATGAATAAATATTGTAAAGAATCGGAGATAATACCGATCCTTGAGGAATACCTTTTGAGATAACACGAGATTTATTTATACTTCCTTGTTTGATATGTATTGATCTTTCTGATAACATGTTGATTATGAAATTAATAAACACAGAAGGAACTTGTAATAAAAGCATTTTATTCCTCAGGATAGGTATTAACACCGAGTCATAGGCAGCAGATATATCTAGGAAGGCAGCTAAAATAACCTCATTTTGGGTGAATGCTAACCTGATGTCAGCAGTAAAAATGCCTAAGCTGTCCATGGCACTTTTACCTTTGCGAAAACCAAATTGACTTGAAGCTAATAAGCCATAACTTTCCAAGTGCCATTCTAAGCGATTCTTAACTAAGTGCTCAGCAACCTTTGCTAGCACAGAGGAAAGAGCAATAGGTCTAAAGGATGAGGGTTCTATTGGAGTTTTATTGGGCTTTAGTATTGGGATTACTTCTTGAGATTTCCAGCCTGGAGGAATGACACCAGAAAAAACAACAGAATTGATAATAGATAAATAATATGCAAGAGACGAGTCACTTAAATGAGAAAGAAATGAATATGGGATGTTATCTAAGCCAGGAGCTGAATCTTTGACATGAGACAATATTCCTTTAAGTTCATACATACTAAACGGAGAACCGATGCCAGAACTTATTTCAGGAGAAGAAAATAAGATACTAGAGTTAAATTCAGGGACAAAAGGAGGAGCAAGTGAATCTAAAAAATTATCAGCAATTTCATCCTGAAGTAAACATTGATTGGACTCTTTAAACACAGATCTGAACCTGCGAATGTTATTCCAAACAATAGATGGAGGGGTGTCTGGAGATAATGAGGAACAGAATTTCTTCCATCCCTCCCACTTTTTCTTTTTAAACAATTTGCGGGTGCTGGTCACTAATTCAGATAAAATATTGAGATTTTCCATAGTTGAACTTAATTTATATTTTTTCTCTGCTTCTTTTCTTTTTTTGATTGCAGCAGAGCATTCTTGATCCCACCACGGAGGGGAAGGGATTCTCCTAGAACTAGTATTTTTATGAGGAAATATTTCATCAGCAGCCTCTACTAAAATTGAAGCAAGAGCTTCAGCACAAACAGTTGAATTATTGCTATTTATCGGAGGAAGAGAACCAATTTTTTCATTAACTCTAACTTTGTATGAACTCCAATCAGCATTATTTAAATTATGTTTGATACGAGGCATATGAACAACAGATTTCTTGCCAAATGAATTTGGGAAAGTAATAAGAATAGGGAAGTGGTCACTTCCATATGAAGATGAAAGTGTATACCAAGTAAGAGAGGAGGCTAAATTAGGAGAACATAGAGAAAGGTCTGGGGCACTATTTCCTTCATTTGGAGGAGTGCGGCGGGTAGGCACACCTGTATTAAGTAAACATAAATTATGTTTGTCTAGAATATCTATAATTCTGCTGCCATAGCAATTGGGAATACAACTACCCCATAAATTATGTTGGGCATTAAAGTCACCCATTATAAGAATGGGCTTAGGTAACAAAGATATTATATGATCTAACTCATTGAAAATAGAAGAAGAAGGATGAGGTATATATACTGAAACAAAACAGATATTACTAACTTTGATTGCAATTATGGAGAGATCAGTATTGTGATAAGGGATAGGGATATGGATAAAAGGTAAAGAGCTATGAACCAGAAGTGCAACACCAGCATAGCTGTCAGAGCGATCTTCTCTAACACAAGTGAAGTTCTTAATTTTAAAAAGAGACTCTGGCTTAAGCCAGGTCTCCTGGAGGGCAACTATGAAAGGATTGAATCGATTTATTTGATAAATTAACTCACTTTTTTTTGAGCTAATACTGCGGCAATTCCATTGAATCACCTTTTCCAAAGTCAATGTAATTAGACCTAACAAATTCCTTATGGGGTTGGGCAACGTGGGACGGTGAAGATATGAAATTGGACTGATTTAACATGGTTATTAGGGTTGATAATAATTCTTTTATTGTCATATTGTCATGCGAGTTAACTAAATTGCTATTAATAAGAGTACATCCACTTTTGGTGATGAGAGTATTATAATCTTTAATAATGGCTTCATGAGCCGCTCGGTCATAACCTTTGCTTCGTGGAGGAGGAGAACTAGGTTTTTTGAAAATGGTCTTTTTGTAAGATATTATGTTACTAGCATTTTTACTATTGACATTAGGAGCAAAAGAAAACTTTGGTTCATTAGACAGTGACGAAGGGGATGAAGTCAAAACATCTGCATAAGACTTTGATAGAGGAGGATGCAATTTGACTGCCTCAGCATATGATATGCAGGTCTTGGCCATGGTTTCTTTGATTGCTCTTTGGCGAGTGTACTCTGGGCATTTTCTATTTGTTGCAAAGTGATTACCGGAACATAGACAGCAAGATACAGACTCCTCATCCACGGAGCAACTATCACCAGAATGGTTTTGCCCACATTTGTAACATTTAGGTGTAGATCTACATTGGGATTTAATGTGACCATAACGACAACAATTAAAACATTGAATGGTTGGGTAAATGTATAAATCAACTGGCAAAGAATTGTAACACATATAAACTCTCTTTGGTAAAACCTGACCATCAAATGTTAGGACCACAGTCTCTATAGGTATAAAATCTGTTTTTCCAATAGTGACAGTTTTTTTCTTTAGTCTCCGGACTTTGATAATATTGCCGCATCCCACTGGGACTGAAATGTTGGAGATAATTTCTTCATCCGACCAATCTACGGGAACACCTCTAACTACCCCCATACGAGTTACATTAAAAACCGGAATGAATGCTTTGTAGCTTTTAGTTCGTAGTATTTCATTTCCAATAAATGAGTTTGCATCCTCATACTTAGAAAACGATATGACAATCCTATTTCTTCCTATTCTTTTTAAGCTGCCATCAATGATATTTTTGAAATTATTTTTCTTGAGGAAATGGCCAAAAGAAACTGGGTGAATATTGCTGTTTTCACCTGATAGTAATTCTTTCTGAACATGAACAATAAATGGTGCAGAATCTGAAGCCTGGTAAGAAAATCTACCAACAGTTGGACGAGTTGAATCGCGTGAGGGTATTGCTTGAGGTTGAGTACCTGAAGCTGATGCAGGGGGAGAACTGGTGTGTGGGACTGACATAGGGTTACCTGAACTCTTAAAGTTATCTGCACAAAAATTATCACTGTCACTTAGGTTACATTGGCAGTCAGACTCATCAACAATGCCAAGAATAGATGATTTGCTATGTTTCTTATTCTTTTTCTTACTATGTTTACACTTATGTGTTGATGACTTTTTTCGTTTTGGTGCACTGTTATTTAAATTAACAGAACTATCAGTATCGGGATGTGATCCCTCCGCATCCATATTTTCTCCATCATAAGAAATAGTTACATTATATGATACCTGAGGAGCAGATCCCCCGCCAGGATCGTCTGGCTCATTCATGATGACAAAATTTTATGGAAACACTTACCAATAAGCCGCCAAACTACTTGTAATATAAAAGAAATACACAAATACACAAAATTAACTACTTTTAAATTCTAATCTGATCCTTTTATACTAATCTAAAAAATAATTTCACAAGAGACAAAAATGTCGACCGAGTCCCGCGAAGTTTCCCGCGCTTTTTTTTTCTACGAATATTTTGTGTAGAGAAATAATTTTCGTTTTACACTAGGGATGCATCAAGTTATCGATATTTCGTGTCGAATATGTTGATTTCGCGGTAAATTTATATGTTTAACCCATGACGATTTGGTATTAGTCACCTGGGCGGAATGTAATCTCATTTATAGCAGAATGTAATCTCATTTATAGTTACTTCGCTGATTGACGAAACATCTGAGTATTGTAATGTTTGGCGCATATATGGCAGTCATTATAGTATTGTGTAGGACTAATTGCAACCGTTATTATATTGTTAAGATATTAATATAATAGTAAAAAAATACATCTGTAATTTATGTATCTTTTAGTTTTCTTACTAATTCCACGGTTCCCGTGGCTTTACCTACCCGCGAAAAATTTCAGATCTCACAAAAATATCGTTATGAATTATAGCCTATGTACTATTCTGATGTATGAGCTATAGTATTGTAAAGTTTCATCACAGTCCATCGAGTACTATTGGCGAGAAGGAGTAACAAACATCCATCCATTCATCCATCATCAAAAACTTTTGCATTAATCATATAAGTATTTAGTTGTATGGTATAAGTGGAATTATTTAACAAAATTTTTACAATATATTGTTTTTATTTTTTTTAAAAATTAGCGGATCCTACGAATACGGAACCGTTTTTGTGTGAGTCCGACTTGTACTTAGCCGGTGTTTTATATTGATACCTACTATAACTGATACAAATGAAATTTATCGATATCGATATTAATGTACAAAGCGGTATGGCAAACATCACTGACACGCATACATAAACAATTTTACACACATAAATGTCATCCTAAATCGGTTTCGTTTGACAGCTTTTATTTGTTCTTTTCTTCCGATAGGGGATAGTACTTCTATGGGTGAGACTCTAAAAGATGGCCGAGCTAAACAACACCTCACTATACCCTATTCACCAGGCCAAGTCTATAAATATAAACAAACATGGCGGCTTGAATACCATAGACAAACTTTAGTGCTGAGAAAAAGTAGAGGAATTTAGTCAATTGAACTGATACAATATTTAATCGATTGCTATAAATGGAAAATAGAGAAAAGTGAAATGATTTAATTTTGCAAATATATAATATCGGTCCTATTACGTGTAAACAGAACAGGAAATTGAGAAGTGATTAAATTATAATTTAAATATACTTAAGTCATAAATACTTTACGGTTAAATGTCCGTGAATATAATATCTTACGTTTAGAAACAAAATTCACATCCAAACAGGAAAAAGAGGAACGGTCACACATAATTACGAAGTTGTATATAGAAATTAAATATACATTTTATCAAACGTTTGTATGGGTGATTACTGATAGCATTAAGTAATTTTAAAAGGTTAAGCACAAATTAATCCTTCATTTAAAGAAATGCGTACTGTTAACATGCAATTGATGATTGCTATAATACCATGCTTGAACAATTCAATTAATTAACAAAAAAGTAAGACAATATGAAAATTAAAAACCTAAAAGTGTTATTTAAGTTTATTTAGTAAGATTTTTTGAAGTAAGAATACTTTGCTGACCAGGCATCCAAATCGGTGCACCAAAATGCTAGATATTTTTAGTCGGATAAATGTATTAAGTAATATTTAAATAACTCAAACAAGTAATTGGAAAAAATAATTTCAGTTCATTATGAAAATAAAAAACTCGGACAACCCATATGATTTTTATTCCAAATGAAAAAAATCTAATAGAGGGAAATATATTTATAAATTATTAAATATAAAAAGATTTAATGGGCTTTAATAGTTTTACTGACACTTCTGTCTTCTCTTTTCTTTTCTTGCCCTGCGGACGACGCTCTGTCGAGATAGGATTCGGAAGGAAGTTATATCACCATCATAGTTATATTAACATGACCTTACGGCGGCCTTACTCGCTAGCGACGATGTAACTTTTTGTATCGAAAATTTTAGTTCTGTAGGTCACTCACAGAACTAAAATTTTCGATACAAAAAGTTACTTAGTAGCTAGTGGTGCTGTGCAATTTTCCATAGACTTTTACGTCGTAAACTTAATCTAAATCATACAAGTTTCAGGTTTTGCGCACACAACGTTACGCGTTGTATATCCAATTATAATAATATTATTTTGTATATAACAATTTACTTACAATGATTAACAACAAACCATTTCATGAACAGTAATATTTAATAAAACAACAAAATTTTGATATCATTGCTTTCTAGAAACTCGCACGTTTAGTAATATTAACCATTATATTACTACACATGCGAGTTTCGAAAAACCAATTGAATCGTTCAATTGAATAAAATTGGTGTCCCAACACTAAATTAAAAAATATGAAGTTTTTCGTCATCTTCTTGTCTTTGTCAAAATTGTGGTATTTTTAGTATGAATAACGATTTTTACGTTAAATAAGTGTGTTTGAATGCAATAATCATTTTTATATTGTTACGGCATTATTGGTAAAGGTGTTTGTGAGATCTGTGAAGAAATTTACGTGTGTATGTGCCGAGAATTTTCTGATAATAAGGTTAATAGGTTAGTCAATGGTTTGTTTACATTTATGGACTTTGCCGTGTGAATAGGGTATATAAAAATGGGGTCTTAACTTTGACTTTGTCTGTTTTGACGGCGTCAGCGTTTATATGTGTCACAATGCCTTAATGCGAATTTTTAACTGCAAGTATAACAAGTTTTCGGCTAAACAATGCCATTTTACAATCCCAATTATTCAAAACCAAGTATTTTCTATAAAATAACTGGGAATTTCTTAGCCAACCCACACACCAAAAAGGCCGATATTTTAGCAAAAAAACGATTTTCTAAGACACCGCCATACATGGAGTATTGTGATATTGTTTTTATTTTTACCAACTTGAACAATAATTTAACGGCCTTTCTGTTGTAGTGGTCTGTGCTCCGAACTACAAAGCTAAGAAGACGCGGTTTCGAATCCCACTCGCACGGCACTTACATTTATTATGCATGGACATGTTTGTACCTGTCCGTGTGTTATGAATGTTAATGTACCTATATGTTACGGCTAAAGTTAGGTGTGAACATAAATTTAAGATTAGCCGGCTAAACCTAGTTTTATTTTCGACTAGGTGTTAATGTTAGTTTCTTCTATCTTTAGCCGGCTAAACTTAAGTGTAGCTGCTGGCCCTTGGCTAAAAATGTAGAAGTAAATGGAAAAGGAAACAATGTAATAATGTTTACTATTTTGACACGAAAACTTTATTTAAAAATAATCACTTTCATTACACATACTTTTATATACCTATGTTACTTCATTTTTAACGTCGTGGGATTTATCAAAATTTTAAATTTTGCTTTTTCAATTACATTTGACAGGTTTCTCATGAACTTAAATACAGTAATATTCCTTCTTGTGTCACATTCTTGTTCCTTTTTTTTATTCATTTGTCAAGCGATTCCGCCCACCATGACCCGTAACAATGTGAATGGTATGTCCTACCACTGGTGCTATTAGCTTTTCTATGCCGCCAATAGTAGAGTTTATTCTCCGCATATACACTTCTGGACACATCTATTGGCCCACCTTAGAGTTTAGGTTTCGATGGCCCCTACCGAAATATGATTGCTAGATTGAACAAAAACTGTTGATGCAGTTTCAAACCTGATACATTTTACCATCTTTTTCGATCGTATTGTTTTAAATTTGAATTCAGAATACCATACGACATGGAGCTACTAGTCCGGTCAAATTAGACATAAAAATAGGGGTAAGGTTACAAAAATTCCCACCTAGCTGAAAATTGGTAGGATTGATTAAAACACCATCATAAATGAAATGTAGAAAGTCCCCATCGATCCGATACCTGGAAAAAAAGTTACTCGGGGTCAAATGTCACAAAACCGGGTTTTTCGCGATTTTCAGCAAAACGGTAAGTTTTATCATAAAATTAGCCAGACAAAAATTGTAGAGCAGATAAATATCTACAAAAAATGTCTTTATACTTTTCTTCCTAAGAGCCACCGTTTTTGACATATAACGATCCAAAAAGTTGAAAAAGTTGTAATCGTCATAATATGTATAAGTACACCACGTATATACATCGCTGAAGCTGTAATACAAGTAAAAGTATTATTCTATCGGTCAGTGTATCTTACACATATAAAATACTAGCGGTCCCCCGCGACTTCGTCCGCGCGTTTTGAGTTTGCTCCCTCCCCTCCCGTTGCAGCGTCATGTTTTATATCCTAAAGCCTTTCTCGATAAATAAGCTATCCAACACAGAAATATTTTTTCAAATCGGTCCAGCAGTTCCTGAGATGAGCGCGTTCAAACAAACAAACTCTTCAGCTTTATAATATATTAGCGCAAGCGCACGTTGTACTTAAGCTGCGAACATTATTTTGGTGCGGAGTTATGTTAAAACTGTGATAGCTCCTAAGACATTTATTGAAATCAAATGATATAAAGGGCAACTTGGTTCTAAATGAAATGCTTGTGATGATGAATGTATTTATTTTGATAAGAATAAATACCTGTGTGTATAATACACCTCTAAAAATAATGCATTATTTTTTTACAAATTTATTAACATAAAAAAGGTTGTAGTAAGTCAACCATAAAAGATAGACATATGCTGTCGCGGACTTTATTATAGAACTCTTAATGCTGAACAATCCTGTCATACATGATTTTTGTGTAACTTAAGCGGTTTCCGCAGCGTATGCAGCGGAAGCTCTCAAAAGGAATATCTTTCTCCCGTTTTCGCAACATTTTTCATTTCTGCTGTGGTCTTATGAGTTGTATCTTTATGTTATATAGCCTAAAGCCTTCCTCGATAAATGGACTATCCAACGTAAAAATATTTTTTTCAAATCGGGCCAGTAGTTTTTGAGATTAGCGCGTTCAAACAAACAAACAAACAAACAAACAAACTCTTCAGCTTTATAATATTAGTATAGATTATAATTATGAGAATGTCGGGTAACTAAAGAAGAAGTTATCACCAACGGAATTTGGTGTCTTCTCTCTATGTATGGAGCTCCTTAAAAAAGCAACGTGCTTAGATAAGTTTCGATATGCATGTTTCGTTAAAAATACCCGAAATAAAAAACAAGTGCAGTTAGCTTGTCTTCTTCCAACCTCAGTGGCTGCTCATCAACATCTTTTTCGGCTATATTACCAAGTTCAAGTGTGGCTTGGTTATCAGCTAGACCCAAAAGAGTGGGGTTGGAAGTTGGTCGACAATACATTAGAACCAGTTCAAATTTTACTCCCACCTGCGCCGGAAAAACTGTTCAATACAATTTTTGCAACTGTAAAAAGGGATGTAGTGCTAAATGTGGTTGCAAAAAAGTTGACCTGTTTTGTTCTGTAGCATGTACTAATAATTGTCAAGACCGGTCGTGCTCCAATGTTGAATCACCCAACAATTTAGGATTCATTTGATGTTAACGAGGAGACATGCGATTTGTCATTATTGGAGCAATTTACTTGCAGCGAGGATGAAGAAGAAGAACAAGGAGAAGAAGAAGCAGAAGTATTAGAGAATTATTAGTCAGATGGATAAATATCCCTATTTTTTTTAACTTACACCGCTTTTATCATTTTCAACCGTTGCCAATATCTTTTATTATTCAATAGTTTCAACTTTTTGGATCGTTATATGTCAAAAACGGTGGCTCTTAGGAAGAAAAGTATAAAGACATTTTTTGTAGATATTTATCTGCTCTACAATTTTTGTCTGGCTAATTTTATGATAAAACTTACCGTTTTGCTGAAAATCGCGAAAAACCCGGTTTTGTGACATTTGACCCCGAGTAACTTTTTTTCCAGGTATCGGATCGATGGGGACTTTCTACATTTCATTTATGATGGTGTTTTAATCAATCCTACCAATTTTCAGCTAGGTGGGAATTTTTGTAACCTTGGATGTCTAATTTGACCGGACTATACGCCTAACAAGTCGGATATGCGCCTTGTTAAAGGCAATTGATTTTTGAATAAAAAACATGTTTTATCAAATAAAGTTTAATTTAATAACGCATGTTGCCTCCATGGGCATCTACCACAGCTCTCATACGATTAGGCATAGAGTTTATCAACCGCTCTATGAAATTTTGAGGGATCATCTCCCATTCATCTTATGCATAAAAAGAAAATTTGGGCCCACATAGTCCGCGTATGGTATCACGTGAGGTTCTTAGCACTCACGAATGTACCTTTCAGCATTTAATGTTGGCAGCCGTGGTCCTGTAACAACCTCAAGTTGAGTTTTGCCGCTCGCGGATATACCGCCCCAGACAGTCCACGAGCCACCGCTATAAGCAACCCTCTCTTCAAAGCAGCATTGTGCGAAACGCTCTCCCTTACAACGGTAGATCTTCTTCCTTCCATCATTGCCATGTAACAGAATTTTAGACTCATCAGAAAAGAGTACAAATACAAATACAAATGCGTTTATTTGCGTATTTTGGGTGTACAATATTGGTCTTAGTTTATAAATACATTTAAGTTCACCAAAATTTGCTACATTTTAGTCAGCGTGCAAAATATAGTATGAGTTAAACCATGATAATGTCAAAAGTGGACATCACCGCCATCGGACTAAACATTTATTTCTAGCGAGTAAAATATTCATTAAGATGATAAAAAATATTCTCAATTAACCACGAGTGTAACTTTGTTTTAAATAAAGACCCCGTAATTCCTCTTATGTCCTCTGGCAATGCATTAAAAACTTTTACTGCCATAATAAATACATTCTTTTCAGCCAATGTCAGTCTGTATGCTGGAACTTGAAGGTGACATGTAGGACGCTTACGCAGACATTTACCCGACACTGGCAATTTTGCTGGGAAAAAATAACTGTATTGCTTCACAAATAAACATATTTAATTAATGTAAAGGCTAGTTAATGTCAGCAATCGAAACTGTTTAAAGAGGGGCCTGCAGGAATCTTTTTTTTAATTTTGAATATCAATTCTATGTCAGTAGAGTTGCCCCATATCTTAAGCCTATATTGTAAAACTGAGGCAATGTAGGCGTGATATGCCTCCAGAGCAACCTCTGTAGAGACAGTTTCTCGTAATCTACTTAGAGCAAATACGAAGCGGCTTAGCTTGTCACATACACTATTTACGTGACATTTCCAACTAAAGTGTTCATCGATAATTATTCCTAAAAAAATAGTTATTGGTACGTTATGAATTGTATGTCCTTGATAATCAATTTTAAGATTAGTTTTATTAGATTGTATGTCCGAAATAGCATTATTTTGGTCTTGTCAATATTCACCCTCAAATTATTTTCATTTAACCATTTAATCACTTTTTTGATAGTCGTATTTATTTCAAATTCCAGATGAATCGTCTTCGTTTTTTCCTTTAATGATCAATGTTGTGTCGTCAGCAAAAAGAATAGATTGGTGATCAATTACTTTAGGTAGATCATTAATATATAAACTAAAAAGTATTGGACCTAAAATACTACCTTGTGGGACACCGACTCTATTCGCTCTGGAGTCAGATTTGTATGTCATTTTTGTGTGAGAGTTCTTTATTTGAACCATCTTACTGATTTCCACGTATTGTCTCCGGTTTCGCAGATAGCTATAGAACCAGTCTGTTGCTGTTCCCCAAATCCCGTACTTTTGTAGTTTTTGGATCAGATTGGCATGATCGACAAAATCGAATGCTTTGCTCAAATCGAAAAACAGGGCAGTACACGGCTCCAACCGTGCTGTGTCCAATTTAAATGACTGCGTGCGAAATGAAGGCGCGCTGTTCGGTGGGCTCGCGTTAGTTTGGGCCCATTAGCTGGCTTGTGTGAACCATATCGCGTTCTTTTAACCTTTTCCGAACAGTTCGAGTGCTCACAGATACTCCGTGGAAGTCGCGAAGTTGATTTTGTATCTCAATGGAGGTAAGGTGACGATTTCTCAAGCTGGTCGTCACGATGAATCGATCCTGCCTTTCAGTTGTGACCCGAGATCGTGGCCTTCCTTGGCGACGAACAAAGCCGCCAGGCTCTAGGTACCTCCGATAAACATTTCGGACCGCAGATCGACTTAAATTAAGTTGAGCACTCACGTTTCTTTGGCTGTGTCCGGCCTGAATAAGGGCCACAGCTTGGGCGGCGACTTCAGGTGAAGTATCCATAGATTATTGATAGAACCTCACCTTAATGTTAAGAATAAGTAATGTTTGTTGCGAAACCAAAGATATCAATCACTTTTTCAAGAATTAAATCCAAGTAAACCAATAAACCAAGTTTTTTTAGTATTCGATTGTTTGATATCAACAAACAGGCTCGAAATTGTCTTTTGTTTCTTTAAATTCTGTGTTCGAAATTCAAAAAAGACTATTGAATGAAATTGTGAATGTGCCAGGTTCAAAACTGCATAAAAACTTTTTGCTCAACCTAATATAAAATTTTAGCTAGTACCAAACAAAACTGAAAATACAAGGTGGGCCAATAGATGTGTCCAGAAGTGTAGTATATTCTAGTAAAGGGGATCGTGACCCTGAGGGCTTCATTGGTAGGTCACTGTGGAGCACAAGAAGAAAAAGAAGCCTGTCAGCCGCAACCAATGCGGAACTGCACCGACTGGGCCTAACATGCTGTTGCGCCCTGCGATTCCGACGGCGCTGTTGTATGTTTCCCACCTACATCACACCACGAAGGCTGAGCGGTTTCAGAATACGTGCAAAAGAAAACCAACTTCACTCTGCGGGTCTTCAAATTGGAATCTAGTCGCAATATAAATTTTAATTCATTTGTGATAAGAATTCTAACTGAAAAGATAGCGACCTTCATGAACGAAGGTTTCTGGTCGAAAGGTGTCGTGTTTCGGCGGTTCCGCGGAATTCTACGCGACACTACGAGCAACACGCCACTGAAATTGCGTGTAATTTAGTTTCTATATTAAAAATGATTTGATATATTATTTTGTATGTATTTTAGTTTGTCAGGTATTTGTTATATGGGTTTTGTTATGTATTTAGAGGGTATATCGCAAACAATAAAAGTTAGTATGCATCTAGCTGGCTGTTTGATTGCACGCTACGCGCTTCGTACCCAAATCTAGTTAAATACATATCAACTGGCGACGAGTGAATTTACGTGAAATATGGCCTACAACAGTGTTTTGGGTGCCCTCAGCAGTTTTGACCATAAAACCAATGATTGGAACACTTTTAAATCACGACTTACGCAGTGGTTTATTGCCAATGACGTGTCGGATGCAACGGACGTCGGGAAGGTCAAACGTAGGGCGATTTTACTGAGTGCTTTGAGCGAAGGAAGCTATAAGCTAGCAAGTGATCTGGTGCTGCCGGAAGCCCTGCACGATGTGAAGTACGACAATATCGTCAAACTTTTGGACGACCATTTTACACCCAAGCGTTTTGGGTTTGCGGAAAGGTACCACTTTTATTCGGCGGTGCAGCGGTCAGACGAAAGTCATACTCAATGGGCAGCAAGGATTAGAGGACTATCGGCGCATTGCGCTTTCAAAAACCTAGAAGAGGCTCTTCTCGACAAGTTCGTGATGGGAATGGCAGCAGGTCCGGAGTGCGACAAGCTGTTTGCGCAAAGCCTGCAGGAACTGACGCTGGGGAAGGCCGTGGAGCTGGCGGAGAGCGTGCGGTGCGCGCGCCTCGCCGCTGCCACAGCACCGGGCGCGAGCGGGGCCCACGCTCCGCTTGCCCAACCCGACGCCGTGTTCAGCATCTCTAGGAATGTGAAGTGTGAAGTGTGCGGCTACAATAATCATAAGTCTAATCAGTGCCGTTTTAAAAGTTACAAGTGTAAAAAGTGTAACCGGAAAGGTCATTTAGCTAGAATGTGTGCGTCCAATTCGAAAGTTCACTACGTTGAGGACGGTACGGTGGATGCCGGGGACGACGGTGAGTCATCCTTATATAATATTAATACGTCCAGTCTCTAAGACCACGATCGTGGTCCATAACAATTGAAAATCAATTGTGTCTGGAATCTCCGTACTCGAAGCATTAAATGAGTGAAAGGGAAACCTATGTCGGAACGTGTCGAAGTAAATGGTACTATTTTGGATTTTGAAATAGATAGCGGTTGGTACGGTGGATGCCGGGGACGACGGTGAGTCATCCTTATATAATATTAAATGTGTGAAAGGGAAACCTATGTCGGAACATGTCGAAGTAAATGGTACTATTTTGGATTTTGAAATAGATAGCGGTTCAGCTGTTATTGCATTTTGTGATCTGCTGCCTGATTCAAATAAAATAATAATAAAAAAGTGCAAATATCAAATCTTTTTAATCGTCGATATTGCAATGTTGAACGCTTAGCGGCAAGTTCTACTGACCTGACTTCTTGAATTACATTATCGTACTGTTCGTCACTCAAATATAAACTATTATTATTTCGTTTTGATTTTAGTAACTCCTGAAACTTACTGTCAAACTTCGTTTTAAGCGCTTCGAGATTGTGCAACGCCAACATTGCAAATACGTTGTCTCCCCAGCGCCACCTCAAGCCCTCCATCGGCCCGGCGCGCCCATTGAATTCATTTTTAGCCGTTTCGTTTCGGTTAATGTGCACATTATCCGACTAAAGATGGAATATCACAACGCAAACTAACATGTTATCGAACTTTAGCTGCTTCTCAAAAATAAACCTAAGTTTTGCCGGCTAATCTTAAGTTTATGTTCACACCTACCTTTAGCCGTAACATATTTAAGGAGACCGGCACGAAAAGTACCTACAGCAAGCAACCGACTGCCTGCTGTTCCTTGACCACTCAATGAAATGTCTATGGTATATTTATATTTTAAGCTATAAGAGTTTAAATGAATAAATACTACTATTTACGTAGCGTTCAATTGTTGCAAGAAAAAAAATACAAAATCGAAACATTTCTATAGCAGTATGAAAGTCGTACGTTAATCAAGATGCCTTTCCTGAAAGTAAAGAATTTAACCATAACAGGATTGCTTGATTGATCCGTTATGCTTACGAGGGTCAAACTGAAAGTTCTTAGAACGGGCCACTTATAAACAATATAATAAAAAAAATATTCTAAAATTTGAAAATAGAACTCTTAGCCAATATTACTGAGTATATATTTCATTCATTTGTCATTTGTTTTACGATTTGGCGGCAAATTGAAAATTGTCTGTGTCACGTCAACATGAATTTAATACGAGAAAATTTTCGTGCAATGATTTTTTATGACTTTCGATGTCATTTAAGTCAACAAGAAAGTTATGATAGACTACGATTGGCCTTTCACGATGAAGCCCCATCTCGTGCGACTGTTTACAACTGGTTTAATGAGTTTAAACGGGGTCGCACTAATCTCACTGATGATGTACGTGAGGGACGGCCTTCTACGGCGACGACTGAAAATAACATCTGTGTTGTGCGGCGTATGATAGAGACTGACAAAAGAGTGACCTATCAGCAGATTCGGACAAGCTTAGGCATCGGTATGAGTCAAGTGCACAAAATCCTCCACGAACATTTAGCGGTCAGGAAGCTTTGCGCCCGGTGGATACCTCATAATTTGACTAAGGCTCAAAAACTCCATCGTGTGGATTGGTGCCGTAAAATGATTGAAAGATTTAACGGAGGTGACTCAAATGCTGTGTTCGACATACTAACAGGTGACGAAAGCTGGATTTACTGTTATGATCCTGAAACCAAAAGACAATCTGCTCAGTGGGTGTTTCCTTTCGAGGAGTTGCCAACTAAAGTGAAGAGAGATCGAAGTGCGGGAAAAAAAATGGTGGCCTCGTTCTTTGGAAGGATAGGTCATTTCGCAACAATTGTGTTAGAGGATCAAAAAACAGTTTCTGCAGAATGGTACACTACCAATTGTTTGCCACTTGTCTTGGAAAAAATTCGAGAGAAACGACCTCGTAGTAGGATCCTCCTTCACCACGACAACGCCTCGTCGCACACCGCCAAGCGAACGATCGACTATTTGGCGACATCAAACGTTGAATTACTGGGTCACCCGCCGTATAGCCCCGACCTCGCGCCTTGTGATTTTTATTTATTTCCAAAAATTAAAGAGAAACTTAAAGGAAAGCGGTTTATGAATGCTGAAGAAGCGGTGGCTGCGTATCGCGATGCCATTGAAGAGACCCCTAAGGACGAGTGGGCAAAGTGCTTTTCCCAGTGGTTCCATCGCATGCAGCGGTGTATTGACGTCAATGGACAATATTTTGAAAAGATATAATTAAACTAATAACTGGCTAATGTAATCAGTTTTTGATTTTCTAAGAACTTTCAGTTTGACCCTCGTATAACACGAAGTCTGTAAAAATTTAATCGTTAAGCTGTTGTTACTGCCTAATATTATGATAATGGGTGCAAACAAATGCAAAACCTGCCCATCATAAAAAAATATTTACAATAGGATAGCTTTTACCAAGAACAAAAGACAGAATGTTATTAGATTCTATTGATTTATTATTATTATGTTATGAATATACCAAATAAAGGACTGATAACATTTTTAATAATTAAATTACACATATGGTCACGTGACCGTGATTGCCTTTCAGAGAACAGACAGACATCACCTCTCTGATATCGGCGCCATTTCAGTTCTAACGTTTACAAGACCCATTTAAATTGCATTTTTAATATCATAAATCAATCATCATCAATCTAAAAAATTAAATGCAAAATATGGGTTATCACATAAAAAGTATTTGATTAATTGACGACCACCGTGGTGTAGTGGCTAAGCACGCTGGTTTCAAGGCGTCGCCGCTCCGAGGTCCCGGGTTCGATTCCCGGTCGGGTCAATATAGAAATCAAAATAATCTATATTGTCTCGGGTCTGGGTTTTGTAGTACCACCGTTGTGTCGTGTGTTAGCTACTTACTTTAGGATCAGAGCAATGTATGTGATTGGTGTCCAATATTTTAAAAAAAATGTCCTACGAAGGTAAAGTATTAACTAGTTTTTTTTTAATTTGGTACTAGCCTATTGTAATCTACCTAGATACTTTAAAAATATTATTGAGAAAGCGACTTCATGACCTTGTTCCGAAACTGATGTTTGATGTATATATATCAATCCATGACATCCTCAACGGTGACGGTGACTCAACGGTGACGGTGCCATATTTAAGTACTGTTTTAGTTCTCGAGACGTTATCTATTTCTAATTCTTCATTAAAGGAGATAGAAGACAATGTCCCGACCCATACCCGTACCCATTTTCTAGTAATGGCTACTACCAGACTGGCTGTCAAATAATGTGGATTTTTTTTTTTTTTTTTTTGCTTTTTGGCTTCCGCGGATTGCGTTTCGCCACGACAGGAGTGATAAAAGGTAAGGAATCGGAAAGAGAAAATCGATAGGGAACGGAGAAAGGATGGAAATAAGGATCAGTCAAATAAGAATTACTATTGCTATATAATGTATAAATGTGTAAATATATTTAGATTTTTATGTTATTGTCAATGATAAAGATAGATAAAATTTTATAAATATTCGTATCATTGGAATACAAGAGACATGGAATGGAGGTCGGAAAAGGAACATGAGCAGAAACAAGCGAATCAACAAAAGAGGAACGATCATGAAGACTACAAGAAAAGAATATGTGGTTCAGATCTCCCACATCCGAGCCACATGCACACGTGTCGTCATTAATGATGTGTAATTTGGCCAAATGAGCAGGAGTACACACGTGGCCGAGTCTCATTCTTATTAAAATAGAAGTAGCAATTTTAGATAAATTCATTTTAGAAAACCAAGGCTTTGCATGAATAGATTCCTGAATTAGTCTATAATGCCTCCCTTTAGACTGGCTAGACTCATCCCAGTTCTCGTCCCAAGAGGTTCTGAGATAAGACTTGGGAAGAGCCGCTGTTAAATCATGGCAATAATTTTTGTAGGGGAATAAATCACCACAGTTTACCGCTTCATTTGCCAATTTGTCAGCTTTGTCATTTCCTGAAATACCGCAGTGGCTGGGGATCCATGCAAATTGTACAACGTAACCGTTCAAGTGACATTTGAATAAAAGTTTCCTGCATTCCATCAGAATAGGGTAGCTAACATTGCTCTTAAACGGATATTTCAGGAGTGCTTGAAGAGCACTCTTTGAGTCAGAAAAGATGACAGTTCTGTTTAATTTAAATATTAAGACATATTGTAGAGACTTGAATAATCCAAAACACTCCCCAGTGAAGACTGAAGACTCTGGTGGTAGTTTTATTTTCTGAACTATTTCACACTGCTGGTGAAACACTCCAACGCCAACATGGCCTGTCGAGGAGTGCTTAGATGCATCACAGTATATGCGATGCCAATCACGCCAATTCTCGTCCACAATTTGAAGAAATTTAAAATTGGCATTTATATCCTCCTTACTTATATCAAGGACTAAGTTTATCGATGGCGTCAGTATAAGTGACTCAAAATTTGTGTTGAAAATTGGAAGAAATGCAGATCTATGAGTGGGGGCTTCTAAAGCTAAAAACTTACGAAAACTAATAACTAAGCACGGAGTCTTTTTGTGTGACCAAAAGGGAACATTATCTACTAAATTACTGAGAGAATTAAGTTTGTTGTATAGAGGATGGCCATTAAATTGAAGAACGCGGAAAAGGTATTTGTCGCATAAATATTGTCGCCGCAACCATAATGGTGGTTCAACACATTCTACTTGCAATGCGTTAATTGGACTTGACTTCATGGCACCAGTAATTATCCTTAGTGCTTTTGATTGTATGAGATCCAGTTTTCGTAAACCAACTACACTGCAGGGTTCCAAGAAGAAACTGCCATAGTCAAGCACACTCCTCACTAAAGCATTGTATAAAAGTCTTAACGAAGTTGGGTGAGCACCCCACCAGACTCCGGAGACACACCTCAAAATGTTCAACGATTTTTCACATTTAGCGGCCACAGAATAGCAATGAGAAAGACCTGTTAGTTTAGCGTCAAGTATTACCCCTAAAAATCTTACTTCACTTTGAACTGGGATTACTTCTCCATCATAGAACATTGAAACAGTAGGAGGAAGTCTCATTCTGGAGAAGAGCACCGTAGAGCTCTTGGGAACAGAAATACTTAAGCCGTTATTATCTAGCCACATTTTAAGCACTTGAAGAGCTTGTGATAAGTTCGAAGACAAGTTTTGTATTGAGGCTCCAGAGACATATAAAACTAAATCGTCAGCGTATTGTAATACATTGACAAAACGGGAAAGAGTTGGTTCTAGATCATGAGTATATATATTATATAAAATAGGACTCAGAACTGATCCCTGGGGGAGGCCATTCGATACAAGCCTCATTTTGTAGTTTGATTGGTCCTGTTTTATAATAATTACGCGTTCTGATAAGATGTTGATTATAAATTTAACTAAAATTGTTGGTACGTTAAGAGAGTTAAGCTTATTATGAAGAATATGGATGAGCACACCATCATAGGCAGATTTTATATCGAGGAAGCAAGCAAGAAGGAAGTCATTGCTGGAAAAGGCAAGACGGATATCAGTGGTAAGTATGCCGATATTGTCCATAGTACTCTTACCCTTTCTAAAACCATACTGATTGTCACCTAGTAATCCTGCGCTCTCAACAAACCATTCCAATCTATTCTTAACTAGATGTTCAGCTAATTTGAGGATGACTAAGGATAAAGCAATCGGTCTGTATGAATTGGCATCAGATGCCGGTTTGCCTGGCTTTAAAATTGGAATAATTTCCTGCGATCTCCAAGAGTCTGGAATATTACCGTTCTGCATTACCGAATTAATTAAAGTTAAAAAATATAGTAAACTAGAATCAGAAAGGTGTGTGAAAAAGGAATATGGAATACCATCATTACCTGGTGAGGAATCCTTAACATATGAAAGAATTCCTTTCAATTCACAAAGAGTAAATGGAGAATTTAAATCTGAATTATTTAAAGAATTATCGGGTACAGTATTTATTAGGGGGGCCGAAGGTGGAGCAAGTTTATCTAGGAATTGATCTATAACCGAATCTTCTAAATTGGGATGTTGAGGTTCTTTGTATATAGACCGGAAACGTCGGATGTTAGACCATACCACTGATGGGCAAACATCTGGAGAAATTGATGTACAGAATGACTTCCAGCCTTCCCATTTCTTTTTCTTAAGTAACTTTCGAGTAGCGGCCATAACTATTACTAAGTTGTCAAAATTCTCGCTAGTAGAATCGGACCTGTATAACCTCTCCGCCTCTTTCCTTTTTTTGACAGCTGTCAAACATTCTTTATCCCACCAGGGTGGAGAAGGGATTTTATTTTGATTATGTGTTTTGGAAGGAAACAAACAATCAGCAGTTTGCAATAACAAATGTGCAAGTGCATCAGCGCATTCTGTATGATTATTATTTGTGATTATCGGTAAAGACGTAATGTTACGCTCAATCTCTTTTTGATAGGCATACCAATTCGCGTTATTTAGGTTGTATTTTAAACGAGGTGGAGGCCTATAATTCTGCTTGGTGATTATCTCATTTGGAAAAGTAATCATAATAGGATAGTGATCGCTCCCAAAAGATGAGCTCAATGTTGACCAGGTTAGAGAAGATGCAAGATTAGGCGAGCAAATAGAGAGATCTGGTGCACTTACACATTCATGGGGTTGTGTACGACGCGTCGGTGCCCCCGTGTTTAATAAGCAGAGATTTAGGTGGTCTAACATATCCAAAACTTTAGTTCCATAGACATTGGATTGGGAACTACCCCAAGAATGATGTTGGGCATTAAAGTCACCCATTAGCAATATAGGTTGTGGAATGTTAATTAATATCCTTTCTATATCATCATATATTGAAGTGTATGGGTGAGGAATATATAAAGAAACTAAAGAGATATTATGTATACTAACTGCTACTATGGAAAAATCACTGCTATGTTGAGGTAGAGGTATATGTGTAAAAGGAATAGATTGTTTAATAATAATAGCTACACCACTGTAGCCGTCAGACCGGTCTTCTCTTATGCAAGAGAAGCCAGGTATTTTAAAGTTGTAATGTGGTTTCAGCCATGTCTCTTGGAGAGACATGGCGAAAGGTTTAAACTTATTTAACATGTATAATATATCAGTTTTTTTGCTGCTAATGCTGCGACAGTTCCACTGCAGCATTAGAGGACTTACTGCCATTTTGGGGGATCTCATCATTTACATGGTTGTTAGGGATTGCTGCGTTGGACGGTATAGTAATATTAAATGACTTTGACAAAGTAGTTATCAAGGCAATAGTCCAGTCAAAATAGACTAAATTATGATTCCAGTTTGCATTAATTCCCAACAAGCTGGATTTTTGTGCAGGCCTTGAATACGTCATTACAAATGATATGTCAAAAGTCCCCATCGATCCCGCTTGTGCGTTGTTTTTTATTCGAGGTCAAAGGTCACAAATTTGCGTTTTTTGCGTATATCTCTGAAACAACGAGAGCTATCGAAAAATGGTTTAGACAAAGTTTATAGATCGTAAAATTGTCTACAGAAAATAACTCAACACTTTTTCTTCTACGGTGCACTGTTCTCGAATTATGGCTATTTTTAACATAGAAAATACGAATATACACTCATACGTGGCCAGTATGCATCATCGGGTTAACCATTTGAACACAAAATATTAGAACATAGTTTTATTTGCCCCATGCACACAAGTACGTGAAAAATATACAATTCTGAGTGAGTCATCGTCCGTCCCTAATTATATTGGGCAGTTGGCCTTGAGAAACATCTGCCTGCGACACTCCATTTTTCGGGTCGAAACCTGTTTATACCTGCTTTCCGAAGGAAATAGCTCTAGTAAATGCAGTCAGTTTTGAACGGTTTTTCGTAGTGAATAGACGTGTGTGTGCATTATATTCTCTTTTTAAACAGTGCCGTTACAAAATTTTGTAAAAATGTCTGAAGTTTGCTTTATTTGCAATGAATCTTTGACTGAAGGTGAAATTCTGGTTGTTGATCGTGGGCTAAAGACTTTAATGGATTCAAGTACTGAAAGGGGTGATGGGTTCGATGAATATTTAAAGGACAAAACATCTGTAACGATACATAAGCAGTGCCGTAAAGCATACACCCGGAAGAGCAGCATCGCTGCAGCTAAAAGACAGCGTGAGCTACCACATCTGGGATTAGTCCTCCTCGTACTAGAGTACGAAGTAGTGAATCGTCTTTTTGTTTCAAGAAATACTGTTTGTTCTGTGGCAATGAAGCAGATAAAACGGCTGAAATGAAAAAAGCACAGCATCTTCGACGAAGAGTATCTCAAGTTTCAACCCTTGACTTCAAGAAAACCATCTTGAAGGAAGCCCTGTCTCTCATAATGTAATTTTCTTGCTGTTAAAATTATCATTAAATTTAAATAAAAAAAAATTTCATCAATAAAATAGTGTCCCATTACATTCCCTCGATCAAAATATATTGTGGAGTATTCCTACTGGGGAAACCACGTTAAAAAAAAGCGCCGTGTACACTACCTCAGAGGTGGTGCGGAAATGTGTGCATATAGTCGAAAGTACGACTTTCCTGCGTTCTAAAGTCACGATATCTCGAAAGCGATGCTTTGTAGGAGAAACGTGTTGAGATATTTTTTGTAGACAATTTTACGATCTACAAACTTTGTCTGAACCATTTTTCGATAGCTCTCGTTGTTTCAGAGATATACGCAAAACACGCAAATTTGTGACCTTTGACCTCGAATAAAAAACAACGCACAAGCGGGATCGATGGGGACTTTTGACATATCATTTGTAATGACGTATTCAAGGCCTGCACAAAAATCCAGCTTGTTGGGAATTAATGCAAACTGGAATGTCTATTTTGACTGGACTACAATGATTAAATCTTGTATAGGTATGTTAGTTAACATTGAGTCATTGACTAGGGCACAACCATTTGCAGGTATGGGGCCATCATATTCTCTAATTAATGCATTATGAGATTCTTGATCATAACCTTTATCATGTTTAGGGGTATTTCTAGGTTTTAAAAAGACAGTTTTTTTATAAGATTTGCTTCCTTGACTTGGTGAGCTCAAATTGTTACCAACTCTATAATTAGTACTAAGTGAAGGTGTCATTAAAACGTCTGCATATGATTTGCCAATGGGAGGGTGTAATTTTAAAGCCTCACCATATGACAAACAATTTTTGGCCATTGTCTCTTTTATTCCCTTTTGTCTTGCAAACTCTGGGCATTTTTTGTCAGTGGCACAATGGGGACCAGAACAAAGGCAACATGTCACATTTTCTTCTACTGAACAGCTTACTCCTGAGTGGCCATCATGGCCGCACTTAAAGCACCTAGGAGTTGAACGGCATTGGTTTTTAACATGGCCATACCTGCAGCAGTTAAAACACTGTACTGTGGGGAATATGTACAAGTCGACTGGAAGTGAGTTATAACAAAGGAACACACGTTTAGGGAGAACCTGCCCGTCAAAAGTTAAGACTACTGTCTCAGTAGGAACAAACTCAGATTTTCCACTGTTGACAACCTTCCTGTTAAAACGTCTGACTTTTAGGATATTACCACACCCTACTGGAACAGATATATTGCCGATAATGTCTTCATCAGACCATTCAGTAGGTACACCTCGTACTACACCCATTCGTGTTACATTGGCAGTTGGGATAAATGCCTTGTAGTTGAATTGTTTCAGCAGAGGGCTAGAAATGAAGCTATTTGCATCTTCAAACTTTGAGAAAGAAATGACAACACGATTGCGGCCTATCTTTTTTAGACTGCCATTTATAATACCCCTAAAACTACTCTTTTTCAGGAAATGACCAAAAGAGATTGGGTGAATGAAGTGAGTGGTAGATTCTCCAGCTGATAATGCCTGCTCTTTTTGAATATGAATAACATAGGGTGCAACATCCGAAGCCTCGTACAGGGATCTACCTACAAAGGTCGGAGGGCGAGTTTCGCTACTTTCTTTAACTAACGGAACAATCTTAACACGGGGCTCAGATGTGGGAGGGTTTGGAACAGCAAACTTATGAGTTCTATCAATAACATCATTAGGTAGGTCAGAGTCACTGTCACAACAACAACAATCAGAGTTAGTGGAGTTTCCTTTCGACTTATGATTCTTCCTCTTTTTCATGTTGCAATGCTTGCAAATCTTTTGACTAGAAGCACGTTTGCGGTGAGAGCTACTTTTACCCGTACTACGAGAACTTCTGCTACTATCATAACCATCCGTATCCCTTTGTTCTCCATCAGTTTCACAATCATGAGTTATTGTTACATAGTTTGATACCTCCGGGATTGATGTCCCGCCAGGATCATCCGACGCGTCCATCATCAAAATTTACAAGTGAAAAAACTTACCAATGAGCAGCAAATTGACACTACAAATTGTAAATATATAGAAATAAACTACATATACACACTATTTTACCCAACTGATCCTTTTAAATAAGAATTATTCAATTAATTTTTACAAGAGCAAAAAAAGTCGACCGAACAACCCGACGATTCCCGCGCTTTCAAAAATAATGTGGATATACAGCTCTGTGATGACGTGTCTTCTCTTTTACGTCATCGGTGGTTCTGTCAAAAAAATATTGACATGAACATTTCTTCACGAACAGAAAATATGTATAATAATTTTATACTCTCACAGTTTTAACACCTCTCCTCATGGTTTGCATCTAAATAAAGCAACATTTTATATTAGTCAATTTGAATGTGCTACTGTGTTACATATTACGGGCTTAGTGGCCAGTTTCCTGAACATATTGCAGTGGTTGGGACGTTGTCAGTGTGTAAATAATTCTAATCTGCATCATTCAATATAATTACCGACCGTTTAGAGTTACCTATATCTGTTCTGTTTTATAAAGAATGCAATGCTTCCTCGTCGTCGAAACATTGGAGGAGTGATTGATAGACCTACGGAAACTGAAAGTAATATTGACTCATATGACAAATTGGATAAGAAAGGTTCTCAGCATTCTAAAACGTACGCTCCATCAGTAACCTATCACCATTCACAATCATCGGAAACGCCTATTGAAGAAGATTATAAATTTGATTTCTTGCAAGATTTCGTATTTGAATCGGTGATGGCTGCTAGAGATAGAACAAATGAATTCATATCTACAGTTCGTAGCCTACAGGGCAGAACATTATCCAGGCCAGTTGTGAGGGATGATCGTAAAGCTGCTGTCCTTGAGACTTATTCGCAGTTTATGAGTATGGCCAAAGTTATAAGCAAAAATATTACTAGTACATATGCAAAACTGGAAAAGCTGGCCATGTGTAAGTTCATTTTACTATTACCTTCTTGAAATGATCACTTGGTAATAATTAAAACAGCAATTGTTCTGTAGGCAGCTACTTTGTATTTATTTGAAGTGTTGAGTAGCATTTAATTTTTTGCTTATATTGTAGATATAGAAATCCTTTGAAATCACATTGCAGATTTCAAAGAAGGTGTGTTTTTGAGCAAATCAACATAAATTAATAAAGTTGAAATATCCACATTATTGTTAAGTCTACATTGTTATTTTGTGTCATTTTAGTGGCAAAGAAAAAGTCTCTGTTTGATGATCGACCTACAGAAATTCAAGAGCTAACATACATCATCAAGGGAGACCTTAGTTCATTGAATCAGCAAATCGCAAGATTAGGAGAAATGCCTAGAGGCAGAAAAAGCATGCATAGTCATTCTTCAAGTGTTGTTGTTGCATTGCAGTCTCGTTTGGCATCAATGAGCAGCCAATTCAAGCAGGTATGTTTTTCTCTACTCAACCAATATTATAAAACAAAAACATACTGTTAGTATAATAATTTAATAAGGGCTCTTTGGCCCCTTTAATTAAACCTTCTTCCTAATTTCAATAGTTTAGTGTAGAAATAATTTTATTTTATGCATTTTAGGTTCTTGAAGTGAGATCTGAGAACCTCAAGCATCAGAACAGTAGACGTGAGCAGTTTTCAAGAGTTACACCAGTTATGACAGAAGTACCATCATTGCTTCAGCAAAATGAAGTTAGCATTGATTTTGGAGAGGCATCATCAAGCCTTCAAACTCAACAATTGGCTTTAAGGGATGACTCAGACTCGTATGTTCAGCAGCGCGCAGAAACTATGCATAATATTGAGAGCACAATAGTTGAACTAGGTGGAATTTTTCAGCAATTAGCACATATGGTAAAAGAACAAGATGAAGCTATTGGTAGAATTGATGCTAACATTCAAGAAGCTGAAATGAATGTAGAAGCTGGGCACAGAGAAATTATGAAGTATTTCCAGAGTGTAACTGGAAATCGTGCCCTGATGTTTAAAGTTTTTGGTGTTTTAATATTCTTTTTCATATTCTTTGTAGTAGTTATGGCATAAAAACTAATTATCCACCTTTAAATCATTGAAAAATACATTTATTTCAGGGAAGCAGTCTTTCAGGAATAGTAACTCCAAAAATGTTACATTAGAATATCATGGGAATGTATCTAATAAAATATATTTTATTGCAACACATGCATTTTCATAATTATCATTCAGGCTAGTTAACAATTTTAGCACATAAAACGATTTTGTTAAATATGTTCGAGGGTGAATAGTGGGCATTAGCTCTCCTTTAATGAGTACAATGGTTGTCTACTGTTCCTGTAACCAAGGGAGCACTATTTTTGTTAAGCTCTTCAACTAATACCCACCTCAAATAGTTAACACTAAGTATAGTGGACATAGTCTTAATGGGCGGGCGGGGGCCATGATCCGCTTTCTATGAATTTAATCCCTACTCTCCCATAGTACCTTAACATAATGTTTTGCTTTAGTCTTCCCTAAGGGCTAACAAGCTTTCTAACCGAGAGGGTTCCCTCTCGGTGCGAGTGGTTGCGATGGTGGTTGGAGGTGGTTGGCGATGCCAGTGGGGGCTACTGGGAATAACGATATTTCCAATTTCCCGATTTTTTTTTTCACCACACTGATGCGGAATAAGACGAAATCTGGAGGTGATGTATTTACATTGAGCATGAATGTAGGTATAATCTGGTAGAACAAGGCATAGATGAGAACAGTAGATAGAACAAGGCTCGGCACGAGTACCTATGTTATTGACCAAGTGATAAATTGAGCAGTATACATAATGAAAATGTGCAATTTGTTAATAATTATTCAAACTAATCAAATTGACCGGGCACTGTGGGTACATATTGCCCATCACCTTTTGGGCAGAGTAATACAAACATATTAAATAACTATTTTTATATTGTTATTGTCTTTTTACCTTAAAATAAACTAAATATTAAACCACTTAAATATTCCGACACATTATTTGGAATAACGAAGGACTTCTACCTTAAAAATCCACTAGTTTTAGCATTAAAACTTAAGGAAAGTCATATTAAAAATATAACAAAATATGATTAAATTTAAAACAAAAATTTTACAACATTATCTTTGTTTTATAGAAATGACTTATTAATAGGTATAATGTTTACTTCCCTCCCCGCCCTCGCACCGCGTTAAATATAGCTTTGTTATCAAATTGCCCAAATATCAATATAATAATGACCGTGCAATGTGATAAATATTGAAGTTAAGATAGTAATTTATTACTTAGCCCGATAAAGCTAGACATTATTCATAATGCTTGTACATTATAAATAATGCCCGCATTAATCACCTGGTCAATAACATCTCACTATTTCGATTACACACTAGTGTTGCCGTAAAATCGATTGTACATCGATTATTAATTCTTCGAATCCCTGCACTATGTTCAGTATTCTTTGTAATCCGAATTCTCCCAATTATCATAATGTAATTTAAAATTTATGAGTGACATCAGTTCCCGGACCCTCCGTTCTAGCAATGCCCTGCAGCTGTACCCACACACCTTTGCATAAGACTGCTTATGTCTCCAACTTCAACCCTCAGCGTCATCAGACTTTGGAACTCCCTCCCAGATACGATCAAGACATCAACATCAAAATATGTGTACAAAAAGTCAATACGCAATCTTTTTCTCAATGAGAATAAATAACATAATATATGTATGTTCAGCGTGAAGTATGGATTTTATTGTATTTGTATGTTTATGTAGGTTTATTTAAAAAGTATTTATGTAAGTATATATAGTTCATAAATTATTTTAATATTTTTTTGTTATTTTACGCCGCCTCAACTGTTTCTGCCTCACCCAATGGTTGACTGGTAGAGAATGCTTTAAAGCATTTAGTCCGCCATTTGTACTTTATTTTGTTTGTGCAATAGGTAAAGAATATATAAATAAATACCGTACAGAACACAAAGGATTCGGGAATTTGGACGTTGTCGAATGGGGAGCCAGTTAAGTTGCGCTCTATAGGTGGAGGTATGGTCATATTTGCGAAGGCCAAAGATAAATCTAATATAGCTGTTGAGAAGACGATGAAGTTTCTCAGTGAGTGCCTCAGTGAGGTTGGTGTGTGTGTGTATTTCTAGCTATTCATGCACTTCTGTGTTTCAAATGAACCATAGTGCGTTGGTCAATATCTTCAAAACATTATTTTGGAAGCGTTGGAGAATTTCAAAGCATTCGAAAGACTCGCTGATCCCCATATCTGAATACCATAAGTCCATAACGGTTTTATGATGGCTTTGTAAATCAGGATTTTATTTTCAAGACTTGAGGATTGTTTGTCTACCTACTAGCCAGTACACATAGAGATGTGTACTGGCTAAAAAGGAACAAGCAAATAAAAAGCTCAGAGGAGCTTTTTATTTGCTTGTTCCTTTTTAGCCTCTATATGGTCACGCCAGTTTGTCTTCTCTCTAGGTGGATGCCTAGGTATTTGACTGTTCTGTTTTGTGGTAGGATAGCTTCGTTGAGTTTCGCAGGTGGAGAGTCCCCTCTCTTTAGAGTGAAAGTTATGTGGACAAATTTTCCTGGACTAGGTTTTATTCTCCACTTTTTCAGCCACAGACCGATCTTGTCTAGGCATCCCTGTAGCTTTGAGGATGCAATATTTGGATCTTTATTGCAGGAGAGGACTGCAGTGTCATCTGCATACGTCGCAATCACCACCTCTTCAGAGTCAGGTAGGTCTGCGGTATATATGGTGTATAAGATTGGAGCAAGTACCGAGCCCTGAGGAACTCCCGCTGCAAGAGCCTGCGTAATCAAAAATGAAATTAATGAGAGTTCTCTTTAAACGGATGAAAAAAAATAAACGATAGAGAGACCATAAACTCCAACAGTTTTTTACTAGATTTCTGGGACACTGGATTATAAGTGCGGTTGTAGGTCATCATCAGCATACATACAGATGATACGAGCAACGAAGATGAGGTTTTAAAATAATGAGGTATATAAAAACTGAGAAAAGGAGGGAGAGAGTATAACACCCAGCGGTAAACCAGTGAAGAACCAAAAACTGACCCGTCAGAGTGACCATTTGGAGTATTTTATAGCTTGCCTACGTCCCGGCAAATATGATGAAAACCAATCCAGAGCTGGTGAAGAGACATTTAACTTGGTTAAAATGGCCAGAAAAAGGTCATAGTCAACGGTATTGAACGCATTGGAGAAATCGATGAATACAAGAAATGTGACAACCTCCGTTACCTTGACTAGAGCAGTGGTGGAAGTGTAACCTAGGCTGGTCGAAAACCAGACAGTAAAGAATTTAATAGTCTTGGTGGAGGATACCGTATAAAAAAAATGATTGTTTTTTTTTTAAAAAAAATCTCTCAAAAAAGAATGCATAAAATTAAAAGAAATATTACGATCTAGTGCCTACACATCTAATGAAATGAAGAACTATTTTCTCGTTCAAATTTCTCTTGCTTTATAATATTTTTTTAACACTCACAGTGTCATATTTTATATTCATAAAGATGAAATAAGAAACCAAAAATTTGCCCACGGGCGGGACTTGAACCAGCAACCTTTTGGCAAACCGGGCCAAACGCTCTTACCAATTGAGCTACCGTGCTGTTAGTCCGACCCTGCGAAATTTGTGGTTTCTTATGAAAACGTCAATTGCGTGACGCTTAGCGCCATCTAGCCGTCTGTTTATGAAACAGATGGCCCAAGCAGTTATTCTTTACAGAATAAATTCAACTTGGAAATTGATGTCGCTTCGCTATCTAATGCTTTATAATATTTTTTTTAACACTCACAGTGTCATATTTTATATTCATAAAGATGAAATAAGAAACCAAAAATTTGCCCACGGGCGGGACTTGAACCAGCAACCTTTTGGCAAACCGGGCCAAACGCTCTTACCAATTGAGCTACCGTGCTGTTAGTCCGACCCTGCGAAATTTGTGGTTTCTTATGAAAACGTCAATTGCGTGACGCTTAGCGCCATCTAGCCGTCTGTTTATGAAACAGATGGCCCAAGCAGTTATTCTTTACAGAATAAATTCAACTTGGAAATTGATGTCGCTTCGCTATCTAATGCTTTATAATATTTTTTTAACACTCACAGTGTCATATTTTATATTCATAAAGATGAAATAAGAAACCAAAAATTTGCCCACGGGCGGGACTTGAACCAGCAACCTTTTGGCAAACCGGGCCAAACGCTCTTACCAATTGAGCTACCGTGCTGTTAGTCCGACCCTGCGAAATTTGTGGTTTCTTATGAAAACGTCAATTGCGTGACGCTTAGCGCCATCTAGCCGTCTGTTTATGAAACAGATGGCCCAAGCAGTTATTCTTTACAGAATAAATTCAACTTGGAAATTGATGTCGCTTCGCTATCTAATGCTTTATGTACGGGGATGCCGTAACAGTTTGATGGGGTTGATTTGAAATGATAGAGAGATTTGTTAAATGTAAAAAACTTGTATATTGAACTTTAAATGCTAGAGATGGATTTTGATGGTAAGTGAGAACGCGCGACTGAATGGTTTGATGGATGCGAACGAACTGAAGTGTTTGTACAAAAAATAATAAAATGTAAGTACAAAAGTAGGGCGAATTTATGCTGACGAAAAGTGTTGTACGTGCTTGCCCGTACATATTCCCGGGCGAGAAAGATGGGGTTAGTAGGAGTGATGAGATGCTGAAATGATTACAAGGGTGAAACAATTGTTTCTTAAAATTAAAATGTTTCCCGGTGTTAGTTTTGATGTATTTACAAGGTGATTGACATTTTGATTAACCTAATTGGCTACGTTTTCCGAAATACTAAATACGGAACGCAACACAACAGGGGACGAGCACTTATTTTGTTTTAACACTCGCGCACTTGAATTGGGGACATTTTTAGGGATTTCACACACTTCACTATATTGATCATTGGACGCACTGCACTGAACACTTTGCACTGCACTTTCCCGCGGTGCTGGAAGCGGCGCTGGCGTCGCCGCCGGCGCAGCGCAGTCGGGCGCGGCTGACCTGCGCGCGCAGCGTCGCCACGCCCACACGACGATGATGATGCTCACCACGGCACCCAACACATATATGGCCGAATAGTGATGCACGTCATGGAAGGATACTCCGTCTGATAAAGCTTGGCTTTCTTTCATGGCTTTGAGTTTATCCTCGATTTCTTGCAGCTGTTTATTGTGATTGTTCCAATCGAAGTCTGACTGATTGCTCGATAAAATGATGTGGGGTATTGATATGTTGATTAAATGGTTGATAGGTGAAATCTCTGGTGATTGAACGTTAGAGCTTACACTGATTCTACTGACCTCTTTTCGGTGAGAGTATACAAAAAAGTCAGCTGATTTTATGGTACAACCTCGGTCAACATTAAATAATCCGGAGTGAGTCATTTGTATAGCTGAAACTTGATCATCGCATATAAGTTTCAATTGGCACTGTCCACAACAAACATAAAAATAGGTATTGATATTGTTTAGTTCTACCCATCTATTGTTACATGGACTTGTGAATATTTTGCACTGTCTTGAATAGGGCAAACGCTCGCAGAAATTTTGATCGTCCTTGATGTTGAAAATTGGCTTCATTATGTGACATAGTATAGTTTGAGAGTTACGTTGCAAGCATGTCTTTAAATCTTGATCTGTAATGGTCATGAATACGTCTTTGTTTAGATTAATTGCGACGTAATCTGCTATGGGTTGCACTACTATCTCTTGATTATTTGTTGTTAGGTGAGGGATAGGCACGATTTTTAGGACTTCATACAAATCGCCACCGACAAGTGGTATTGTTATTTCAAATATGATGAAGTTGCTTGTTATTCTTGCGCGAACTTGTAAAAGGTTGTAAATCTCTGACAAGTCTCCAAAATTATCAATTGGTATGAATAAATCTTTGGGCAGTTTTCCGCTTATGACGCCAAGTTCGTGTCTGAGTTGATCTGGCGTAAGCAGATGGAAATTAAATTTTCCGTTGTAGATATTCGTGATAGTGCTCAGTAATGTTTGTTGAATGTCCCTTAAGCGTAGTAGAATGTTATTCGCCATAATAGAAGTGGTGATAAATTCACTAACAAGAGACATGTTCTGCATATCATTCTGAACTCGAATTACGGAATTTTCTAGAACATTGAGTTTTTTGTTTATCATTTTATGGTGATTGTCAATGATGTTTTCTGTCCGTTTCAGTAGATTGAATTCTGCCTCAACCACCGAAGTTTGATTTTTCCAGAGTGCCGCTAAATGATTTTGATTTGTTCGAATGAGGTTGATGTCTCGTTCGTATTTGTCTGCGAAGTTTTGATCTAAGACGCCGAACAAATTGTTCGCAATGTAACCGACACCGTTGATTAAACCACGCCGCCTTCGGTGTCCTGTGGGTTCGTTCATGTTTTTATTATGACTCATTAATATGGTGTTGTAGTGTTTCAGTTCATTTACCTCCTGATGGAACTGTAATACGATACCGTTGCAATATGATTTGATAAACACTCTCGAGCATAGGCCCTCGAGGTATTCGATGTATTTGTATCAAACCATTCAGTCGCGCGTTCTCACTTACCATCAAAATCCATCTCTAGCATTTAAAGTTCAATATACAAGTTTTTTGTTATTATATCGCTGATTGAGAATGTCCCAACAGATCGAATAGTTGTCAGAGCTTACGTGCAAGTGCTGAATTAGTTTTTCTGCTTCTCCCTTCACCTTTGTTTTTAGGTACTGCATCTTTTGAGCGTCTGACATTGATGGGTTGTTATGGATTGTTTCGTTAAAGAGGTCTTTGAACGAAATCCAATTGATGTAGCTGCCACCGAAGGTTGGTACCTCTATTTGAGGGGTGGACTTTTCTTGATGAGCTACTGACCACATTTTCTTGTTTATGGCCTTTTTGATGGTATCGTGCAGTGCAAAGTGTTCAGTGCAGTGCGTCCAATGATCAATATAGTGAAGTGTGTGAAATCCCTAAAAATGTCCCCAATTCAAGTGCGCGAGTGTTAAAACAAAATAAGTGCTCGTCCCCTGTTGTGTTGCGTTCCGTATTTAGTATTTCGGAAAACGTAGCCAATTAGGTTAATCAAAATGTCAATCACCTTGTAAATACATCAAAACTAACACCGGGAAACATTTTAATTTTAAGAAACAATTGTTTCACCCTTGTAATCATTTCAGCATCTCATCACTCCTACTAACCCCATCTTTCTCGCCCGGGAATATGTACGGGCAAGCACGTACAACACTTTTCGTCAGCATAAATTCGCCCTACTTTTGTACTTACATTTTATTATTTTTTGTACAAACACTTCAGTTCGTTCGCATCCATCAAACCATTCAGTCGCGCGTTCTCACTTACCATCAAAATCCATCTCTAGCATTTAAAGTTCAATATACAAGTTTTTTGTTATTATATCGCTGATTGAGAATGTCCCAACAGATCGAATAGTTGTCAGAGCTTACGTGCAAGTGCTGAATTAGTTTTTCTGCTTCTCCCTTCACCTTTGTTTTTAGGTACTGCATCTTTTGAGCGTCTGACATTGATGGGTTGTTATGGATTGTTTCGTTAAAGAGGTCTTTGAACGAAATCCAATTGATGTAGCTGCCACCGAAGGTTGGTACCTCTATTTGAGGGGTGGACTTTTCTTGATGAGCTACTGACCACATTTTCTTGTTTATGGCCTTTTTGATGGTATCGTATTCTTGTTCATAATACGAATAGGCTTCTTCATATTTCTTGTTTGAGCCATTGAGGTCACAATCTAACTCCCAATGTAAAGCATCGATAACTGCCCAACGGTTATGGAGGGTGCGAAGCAGATCTTCGAACTCCCATTTTTCTGATACTGATTCTATATTTATCTTGTTAATGGTGCGTTGCAGTGCTCTGAAATTGCTCTGCTGTCTGTTCAACATCTCGTCGGTTTTACTTAATGAAGACGCGGATGTTGTTGGTTTTGATGTAACCTTTATCTCACTCGGATTCGGAGCGACAAATGTTGGAGGTTTTAATGTAGGTGTTCTTGGTCTCTCTACATTTGCTAGCTGATAGTTCTGAATCTGAGCTCTAATATCGTTAAATCTCTCTTTTACTTGAATATACTCTTGATCGATCTGCTTTCTACTTGCTTCATCCAAATCTAGCTGTGATAATATGTTGTAGTTATTGTTATACTCGAACCAGTAGTTGTCTAGAGTATCCAATCTACGTTTGATGTAATCAGGCGACGACTTCCTTTCGGGGCCGTCTTTTTTGAAGTTGGTTAAAAGTGATTCAATTGCTGAAGTTAATTGGTTCTGAGTAGCAAGAATGTCATTGAAATTTGCCATGATTGGTGTTAGTAAAAAGGACTGATCTTACTTGAGCTGAAGATACTGCCTGTTAGCCTCTGCTGAAGCTGCTGATATGCCGATGCTGACGCGGCTGGTGCTCCAGAGGAGATGCTGATGCTCCCACTGAAGTTGTTGGTAAGACGGACACGACTGAGTGGTCACGCTCGTTGGTAGCCTCGAAACACCCAAACTTGATTATGGGATTCCGTGGCTGGCTGCGCTTCTTGATCACGCAACGTTGAGATGATGTCGTTTGATTGAGAGTCTGTACACTTGATAGCACAGTGATTGAGTTTTGAACCGCGAACACGTCACTTAGTGCACGATGTCACGATAGGCCGCTTGCGGAAACACTTCACACGAAATAAGGTCACACACGCGTGGAAGAGGTCCCGCTACGGTAGCTCGAAGGACCATGTACGGGGATGCCGTAACAGTTTGATGGGGTTGATTTGAAATGATAGAGAGATTTGTTAAATGTAAAAAACTTGTATATTGAACTTTAAATGCTAGAGATGGATTTTGATGGTAAGTGAGAACGCGCGACTGAATGGTTTGATGGATGCGAACGAACTGAAGTGTTTGTACAAAAAATAATAAAATGTAAGTACAAAAGTAGGGCGAATTTATGCTGACGAAAAGTGTTGTACGTGCTTGCCCGTACACTTTATAATATTTTTTTAACACTCACAGTGTTAAAAAAATATTTATATAGGCAAATTTTTGGTTTCTTATTTCATCTTTACAAATTTCTCTTGATAAAAAGTGAAGTGTTTAGTGTATTCATTAGGCGTCATCGTATGCAAAACAAAAGTAATACCTTTTCAACCCTTCACTTTATATTTTTATAAGTAAGTAACAGTAATAAGTAATATTGGACACCAATTACATATTACATTGCTCTGATCCCAAAGTAAGTAGCTAATGCACGTGTTATGGAAATCAGACACAACAACGGTGGTACCATAATACCCAGACCCGAGACAATGTAGAAAAATTTTATTTCTATATTGACCCGACAGGGAATCGAACCCGGGACCTCGGAGCAGCGACGCCTTGAAACCAGCGTGCTTAGCCACTACACCACGGAGGTCAACAAAAGCAGTAAGCATGCTTCAGCAATTTAGGATCAATATATCAAAGTGTTAAAAGTGCTCCAAATATATTAAACTCAAATTTAAAACCAATGCAATTCCAAACAACACCATGACGAGATGAAGATAGCTTCTTTTGTCTGTGTACTTTTGTATGTCTAAAGGTACTTTTAAGTTTTACTAATCTTAAAAAGTACGGTTGTTCAGACTACTCAAGATATTCGATTTTGTTGGAACTTATATTATAATTTATAATTTTAGGTGAATATGAATGATGAGTGACTGAATAGCATAAACATATTTCTGATCATATTGTAGATCTAGGTATTGTTAGACAACAAATTGATACTCTTTTTTTTTTCATACAAGTTTTACGTCTTCGGCTCTATGCCATACAGACTATTCTTTAGTGAAAATTGTTCATTTTTCACTTATTAACTAAAACTAACACTAAACTAGCCTATCTTAACCTAACTCATTGAAATGCGAGGTGGTTCGCATTTCAATGCTCAACAAGGCAGTTTAGCGCAGGAACAGCGATCCGGGTAAGACGGCGCGATCAGATCGCTTCACTTAATTCCCCACTTTAATTGCATTGTTTTCTTCAAAAGCACAAATTATCATGACAATTCCACCACACAATCACAATAATTGACCCAAAAAAACCAATGACTAAAACAAAGAAATAAGGTCCGTCCTTCCCTTTTCGTTTCCTGCGCAAAACACCAATTGATACTCAAAACAATAAGTACCTATTCGAAATGAATTAATTACCTAGCATTCTAAATTAATACCTGGGTAAATTAGTTAAAACACAATTGTTACCTATCGGGTGGAAATCATACTTATTACATCACTACAAGTTGACTTTTTGACACAGGAGTTTTGCGCGGGAAACGAAAAGGGAAGGACGGACCTTATTTTTTCATTTTAGTTATTGGTTTTTTCGGGTCAATTATTGTGATTTTGCGGTGGAATTGTCATGGTAATTTGTGCTTTTGAAGAAAACAATGCAGTTGAAGTGGGGAATTAAGTGAAGTGATCAGATCGCGGCATCTTACCCGGATCGCTGTTCCTGCGCTAAGCTTCCTTGTTGAGCATTGAAATGTGAACCACCTCGCATTTTAATGAGTTAGGTTAAGATAGGATAGTTTAGTGTTAGTTTTAGTTTTAAGTGATATAAAATGAAAAAGAACACTAAAGAACAGTCTGTATGGCGTAGAGCCAAGGACGTTAAACTTGTATAAAAATAAAATAAAAATAATAATACTTTTTGACACATTTTTGACATCGTCACAGACTTAAGAGTAGGTACCTATGTAGTCATGATGAGCACTTGATTAGGTACCTTTGGTTGTTTTGTTGATCTAAAATCTCGAAACGACTGTTCTATGCAAAGCATAGCATACAGTGAAATAAACCTCAATTGAATTTATCTTGTCATTTTAGTAAAGGAACTAAGAACAATAACTAAGTGAAAGAACAGTATGCATTGCATTGTGTAAACTGCACACCTGCATTGCCCTATTTGTGTGATATCAAACCCTAAAATACTGTGTTGATAATATTCCTGCTGCAACATGAATACTCCTTTGGCTAGAGAAAACCTGGGGCACACTCCAAATTTGAAAGCCCGACCTGGTTGCAGCGATTCTGTTAGTATCCACTCTGGTCACAGTTCCATGGGGAGTGAAAAACAGCGTGTGAATGGGGAAGTAGCTCTGACACCCACACACAGTTCTTTATCACTTCAAACAATCAATCCACATAGTTCCCTGACTGCCATTACTCCTATGGCCAGTGGATCTAATCAAGCCAAAAACAGTGTTAAATTACAGTAAGCATTGAATTTCTATTTTGCAAATACTGGCATTACCTGTATTGTTTTCTTATAAGATAAGAAGATTGTCTGTGGTCATGTACAAACCATGTCATGTATGTTGCTTGGTTGCTGTATCAACATGTCTTGCTGATAGCTAGCATGTAAATAGTAAATAGTTCTTAAAATTACTTTTAAATTTTCAGGAATTGTGTATCGACTGTAAATCTTGCCTGTGAATTAAAACTCCTTGATATATACAGCAGGACAAGATTTTCAGAATATAATCCACAGAGATTTCAAGGTGTGGTAATGAGAATTCTAGAACCTAGAGTTACAGCACTTGTTTTTAGGTGAGTTATTCTATGTATTACTTGATGCAACTTATAAAAACTTGGTACAATAAAAATTGAGCTTCATTGCACAATATTTTAACAAAATGTGGATTTACTGCCATGTGACATTTTCTAACAGATACCCTATAGCAGAAATGAAATGTTGGCATAAAACAAATTAAACCACAATTAAATCATAAAATAAACCAAATATAGAGCACTTAGTACTACTAATACACACTTATAAGACAACTTCCGTGGTCTAATCACGCCATAATCCTTGTCTCAGGTCTGGGTGTTGTGGTACCACCGTTGTGTATCATTTCTATTACACAAGAGCACTAATTACTTACTTTGTGATCAGTGCAATGTATATGACTGTTGTCCAATAAAAAAGTAATATCAAACACTTGCCAGCCATGAATTATCCAGGACTAGGGAGTGAGCTGTGCGCACTTCATTGTATTCTTCCAGAAAATTGTGTGCTGGCACATTATATTTTGAAAACACCCAATGTATTAATGCTATTTTTTAATTTAGTTGGAGAATATTTTATGGCAATAAGTAGGTAGAGGTGCTCGTAGCGCAGTGGTAGCAGGGCTTTGGTAGTGATACCGAAGTGAAGCAACCTTCGGCGCGGTCGTGTTTGGATGGGTGACCATTCCGACCATATAAGTGACGTACATCACGAGCATCTCCGTGCTTCGGAAAGCACGTAAGGCCGTTGGTCCTGGCTAATGTCGGTTGATATTAGTCATTAAGCCCAGTCAGAGGCCTTTGGGCGGCTTGATAAAATCTGACACCAGGGTTAGTCGCTTACCTGGCAAACACCCCTCCACCAACCCGCACTGAGCCCGCGTGGTGGAGTATGGCTCAAACTACCTCATAGTTGAGGTAAGACCTTTGCCCAGCAGTGGGATGTTACAGGCTAACTTTATTATTATTATTATAAGTAGGTATATTTAGACTTATTTGATATTTATCAAATTCAGATTTTTATAAATGTAATAGTGACCTGACTCCTTATATGTTAGTTATAAAGGGCTACCTATGTGTAAGTAATTATACTTTTTTTTTACTTGTTTGCACAACTCTAGCCGAAGTTGAAGCAATCTACTTGCGCCTCTACAAACATCCTTGATGCGCTGCAGTATCTGGGCAACCCCATCTGCACCCTGAACGCATTGTTGAATTAGACTCGCAGAGCGCCATACGCCACACGCAAACAATTGGCCCACAGGCTACACATGTAGAAGTTAGTGCAATACGAGGGTCAAACTGAAAGTTCTTAGAACTGGCCACTTATAAACAATATAATAAAAAAAATATTCTAAAATTTGAAAATAGAACTCTTTGCCAATATTACTGAGTATATATTTCATTCATTTGTCATTTGTTTTACGATTTGGCGGCAAATTGAAAATTGTCTGTGTCACGTCAACATGAATTTAACACGAGAAAATTTTCGTGCAATGATTTTTTATGACTTTCGATGTCATTTAAGTCAACAAGAAAGTTATGATAGACTACGATTGGCCTTTCACGATGAAGTCCCATCTCGTGCGACTGTTTACAACTGGTTTAATGAGTTTAAACGTGGTCGCACTAATCTCACTGATGATGTACGTGAGGGACGGCCTTCTACGGCGACGACTGAAAATAACATCTGTGTTGTGCGGCGTATGATAGAGACTGACAAAAGAGTGACCTATCAGCAGATTCGGACAAGCTTAGGCATCGGTATGAGTCAAGTGCACAAAATCATCCACGAACATTTAGCGGTCAGGAAGCTTTGCGCCCGGTGGATACCTCATAATTTGACTAAGGCTCAAAAACTCCATCGTGTGGATTGGTGCCGTAAAATGATTGAAAGATTTTACGGAGGTGACTCAAATGCTGTGTTCGACATACTAACAGGTGACGAAAGCTGGATTTACTGTTATGATCCTGAAACCAAAAGACAATCTGCTCAGTGGGTGTTTCCTTTCGAGGAGTTGCCAACTAAAGTGAAGAGAGATCGAAGTGCGGGAAAAAAAATGGTGGCCTCGTTCTTTGGAAGGATAGGTCATTTCGCAACAATTGTGTTAGAGGATCAAAAAACAGTTTCTGCAGAATGGTACACTACCAATTGTTTGCCACTTGTCTTGGAAAAAGTTCGAGAGAAACGACCTCGCAGTAGGATCCTTCACCACGACAACGCCTCGTCGCACACCGCCAAGCGAACGATCGACTATTTGGTGACATCAAACGTTGAATTACTGGGTCACCCGCCGTATAGCCCCGACCTCGCGCCTTGTGATTTTTATTTATTTCCAAAAATTAAAGAAAAACTTAAAGGAAAGCGGTTTATGAATGCTGAAGAAGCGGTGGCTGCGTATCGCGATGCCATTGAAGAGACCCCTAAGGACGAGTGGGCAAAGTGCTTTTCCCAGTGGTTCCATCGCATGCAGCGGTGTATTGACGTCAATGGACAATATTTTGGAAAGATATAATAAAACTAATAACTGGCTAATGTAATCAGTTTTTGATTTTCTAAGAACTTTCAGTTTGACCCTCGTAGGCTCTAAAAAAGTAACCTTCCCTTTTGTGGAGCAACGTAAGAACCTGCGAGCCACCATGTTCGCCTTTACCAACAGCGCTCTGCGTTCCCTCTCAACGTCATCAGCATCTCTTAGATCTGGAGTTACTAGATGAACAAAGTACATATACAAATTTATTAACCCGGTGGTATAAAGTGTATCTTATTGGATGCGTGATACGCATCCATTAAGATACACGTTCGGTAGCAAATTAGGCCTCCTGCATCTCTCACCAAAGACCATCACCTGGCTCTTTTACACGTTGCATTAATGAGACTTGGCATATGACTCACATATAGCCATGACCTTTCTAAGTCCACATAGGGAAGGACTCCGCAACACCATATCATCTGCGTAGCTTATATTATTTACCTCAATGTAACAGCCTGCTTTGGAGCTGGTGCGTGCCTCTATCAGCTCATTCACGTACAGGTTGAAGAGCGTTGGTGAGCTTAACCCCCCTTGCCTCACCCCGCATGCCAGCTTCTACGGGTCAGACGTACATCCGTCCCACATGGTTAACAAAAAATCAAAATCAAATCAAAAACATTTATTTGCAAAGAATACAATTTACAAAATAGGGTCTTAAAATTATGATAGTGTGTGTACGCGTATTCCGCCTGCACGCAGGCATGCAAACATTATAATTTATATTTATTTAAATACAATTTATAACATTAATACAATACAATTTTAAACATTAATAATAAATTTACTTCCAGTCAAAATAGTCCTTTAGACTGCAGAAACAGTGCGTCAAAAGCCAATTAATTAATTTTTTTTAAAATAATATTCCGTCAAGAAGTTTCAAATCGTCAGGCAATTTATTATAAATTTCGATTGACATGTTATATATATTTTTCTTATAAATATCCTTATGTCTAGGAGGTTGATACAGTACGTTTTTAAATTTTTCTCTTTTTTGACGAGGTATTACGTCACTCCGTTTCTTAAAGTATTTTGGGTAATTTTTCACAAAAATACATACGTCTCTAATATACATGCATGGAAGTGGCAATATTTTACATTTCCTGTAGAGAGGTTCACAGCTATCCTAAAACCAAGCAGCATTTATCACTCTGATGCATCTCTTTTGCATTTTGAACGCCTTATCCGCATCAACTGAGTTACCCCACAATAGCAAGCCATAGCCTAATACTGACGACACGTGGCCGTGGTATGCCGCTAAGGCCGCGTCATAAGATATGGTTTGACGAATTCTTTTAAGGGCAAAAATGAACCGGCTGAGTTTCTGGCACACCAGGTTAACATGGTCTTTCCAATTCATATGTATATCTAACGTAAAACCTAGGAATTTAAATAGAACCACTTCATCGACTTTTTCATTATTATATTCAATGTCAAGATTTAATGGATTAGTATTATATGAATTAAATTGCATAAATTTGGTTTTATTAATATTAATACGTAACTTATTTTTATCAGTCCAGTCAACTACCTCCCGAAGAGCCTGGTTCAAAGTTTGCTGAGCCAAGTCGTTCTTATCTACCCTGATTAATACTGTGGTATCGTCAGCAAAAAAAATGCATCTATGCGATATGGATTTCGGCAAGTCATTTACAAACAGCAAAAACAACAGAGGACCTAAGATACTCCCCTGAGGGACACCACATTCTTTCAGGATTTCCCGAGATTTAAAATTCTGCCTGCAAAAATTATTCTTGGTATCCTGGACTGCTCTAGTTATTTCCGTGCTCTGCTTTCTGTTTTTCAAGTAACTGCTTAGCCAATCGAGAGCTTTCCCACGAATACCATAGCAATTGAGTTTATTAAGTAGTATAACGTGATCTACATAATCAAAGGCTTTACTAAGGTCCATAAACAATGACAGAACTGGGTTTTTACCGCCATTTATAGCCTCCGTGACAAATTTGATCAAGTTGAACCCAGCCAAAGTCGTTGAGCTATTTTTACGAAAACCAAACTGATCCTCGTGTAAAACTTTGTGTTTGTCAAGAAAGCCCAGTAATCGACCGAGCATCGCCTTTTTAAATTTTTTTGATAAAATCGGAACCAATGTTATAGGCCGATAGTTGCTAGGGTCTGACCTATCCCCTTTTTTAAAAAGCGGCCTAACAATCGACTTTTTAAGTTGCTCTGGGAAAACACCTTCAAAAAAAGATAAATTAATAATATGAGAAAGTGGATGACATATCCATTTGGCGCAGGCTTTAAGTACACTTGTATTAATTTCATCATATCCACTAGTTCTACTGTTATTTAGCGACATAATCAATGCATGCACTTCCTTTGCATCAACCGGATTCAGAAATATAGTTTGAGGATTATTAAAATTGATATGGACGGGTTCATTGTCATTGTTAACCTGGTTTTTATACTAATATTTAAATATATTCAAAAGCTCTGTTGGTTATTGCGACTTTTCAAGCTTTCGCCAGAGCAAATCATATGAAACCAATGTCGAAAGCTCTCCCCTAGCTCTTTCCCTATTTGGGGTCAGCCCTCCTCATACTTTTACGCCACCCGTGGCGATTTTGTGTCATTTCTGGCGTCAAATTCCACGTCAACATGTCCTTTTGGACGGTTTGCACCCGTCGTAGGTGGGCGTCCTGTACCTCTCTTGCCCTCCTCTATGGCCAAAACTTGCCGGGTCATCTGTTTGGCTCTGCGCATTACGTGCCCGAACCAGTGCAACCGGCTTTCCCGCATTTTTGAACTTCGGCTACTTTGAAGATCCCACGGATGTACCTACCTGTTCGGGACTTTATCGAGTCTTGTAACACCGCCTGCCCATCGTAGCATTTTCATTTCCGCGACATGCATTTTTTGTTCTTCGCTTTTCCTCATCCCCCAGCACTCGGATCCACTCTAGAGTCCGGTCGGTCTGACAGCTCGTTTGTACACGTTGCCTTTGGTTAATGGGCATCTTTGCATCACAGAGGACCCCAGAAAGCTGTCTTCACTTCAGCCAGCCAGTGCCGATTCTGTTTTCCAAATCTCTTTCCATGTCCACTATGGATCCGAGGTTCATTCCATATATAAAATATATAATAACCTATAACATAATATATATATTTAGTAGGTGGAGTGTTGCACCAGAGTGTAGTTTAGATAGCAATACTATATATATAGTACCTATTGCTATCTAAACTAACACTCCACCTATTAAATTATATTATGTAAATATACAATTTAGCTATGTGAAAGCAAACGTGAACGTCAATCCTCAATTAGTATGATGTCCTTGCCGTGTACCAGAACCCTATGTACGGTTGGTGTCATAGGATACAAATTATAAAGCTCAACATACTTCATAGCTGTTTCCTTAGTAGTCCATTGAATAAAAAGTTCTAGAGCGCGTGAGTTAGTAACGTAAGATGTTTCTTCGGAAACATGTCATGAGTCCCTAGGTAATAAACATACTAAAACCCCGGGACACTAGGAGGAGCCCCGGAGTGGGGGGAGGGGGGAAAGGGTCCATTTTTACATTTTTCGCTTAAATCTCAAAAACGGCACAGGTTAGAGAAAAACTTTCAAGGAAAAGTTGAAAGGCCATAAAATTATCTACAAGTTTTACCTATATCATTTTTTCCTATATCCTACCATTTCTGAGTTACACGCAGTAAAAAATGATTTTGACGACCCGTCTGGTGTAGTGGTCGAAAATTCGCTTACTACGCAGCGGGTGCGGGTTCGATCCCCGCACAATACAAACATTTGTGTGCATGAACATGTCTGTTTGTATTGGTCTGGGTGTTTTCTATGTATATCATGTATGTATTTACAAACAAAAAAGTATTTAAGTATTGTATCCGTTGTCTGGTACCCATAACACAAGCTTAGAGTAGCTTACTTTGGGACTAGATGGCGAGGTGTGGGAATGTCCAAAGGATATTTTAAAGGATATTTATTTTGGCTCAAACAATTTCCCCATACTACATACCCATGTTTATCACATCAATCGATCAAAAAATATTTCTTTCTTCCAAAAAACTCAAATGTGCAACTTGTGACCGATACTGATAGATTGCTCTTAATTAGGTCTATAATTGGTAAAATAAACACATTCCTCCATGGAAGCCTTTAGGAGGAATCGATTGTCAAAATATTATATTAGGGTAGTTTGAGTTACTGAACTTGATCTTTTTTAATTTTTTCTTCCAAAAAGCTCAAAAGTGCAACTTGTGACCAGTACCGATAGATTGCTCATAATTAGGTCTATCATTGATAAAAAAACCAGATTCCACCATGGAGGCGTTTAGGAGGAATTGAATTTTATTAGGGTAGTTACGATGCTTGAACTTTTATTTTTTTTTCTTCCAAAAAGCTCAAAAGTGCAACTTGTGATTGGTACTGATAGATTGCTCTTAATTAGGTCTATCATTGGTAAAAAAACACATTCCTCTATGGAAGCCTTTAGGAGGAATTGATTGTCAAAATATTATATTAGGGTAGTTACGCAACTTGACCTTTTTATTTGTTTTCTTCCAAAAACCTCAAAAGTGCAACTTGTGACCGGTACTGATAGATTGCTCTTAATTAGGTCTATAATTGGTAAAATAAATACATTCCTCCATGGAAGCCTTTAGGAGGAATCGATTGTCAAAATATTATATTAGGGTAGTTTGAGTTACTGAACTTGATCTTTTTTATTTTTTTCTTCCAAAAAGCTCAAAAGTGCAACTTGTGACCAGTACCGATAGATTGCTCGTAATAAGGTCTATCATTGATAAAAAAAAACAGATTCCACCATGGAGGCGTTTAGGAGGAATTGAATTTTATTAGGGTAGTTACGATACTTGAACTTTTTATTTTTTTTCCTCTAGTGCCTCTCATATGACATCAATGTCCCAACATTATCCGTTGTTCGGATTTTTTCGATGAAGATTCACACGTAGCATGGGAAGGGGTCCGCCCTCTTTAAGCTTATGCTAAAGTTTGCTTATGTTTTCGAATTTTTCACCTTTCATGAGAGGTAGCTCAAAAACGGCTGCTAATAGAAAAAAATGATTTAGGTACAACTTGTAGATAATTTTATGGCCTTTCAACTTTTTCTTGAAAGTTTTTCTCTAAAATGTACCGTTTTGGAGATTTAAGCGAAAAATGAAAAAATGGACCCTTTACCCCCTCCCCCCACTCCGGGGCTCCTCGTAGTGTCCCGGGGTTTTAGTATGTTTATTACCTAGGGACTCTTGACATGTTTCCGAAGAAACATCTTACGTTTCTAACTAACGCACTCTAGACCCCCTTTGGAGGGACTCATTCAATGGACTATAGCATATTGATCAAGTTAACAGCTGTTAGTAGTAGTCCCCCTAGCCGATTTCGACTACGGTGGCCAGTCACAACGACTAACCGACTGCGCGGGACATATTATAGTGTACAAGTGTGTGCGCAAACACAGGTGCACTCTCTATTCCTTTCACTCTCACAGCCCGATGGGACAGCAATCTGACACGACCGGAGAAAGTTCAGGCGCAGGACCAACCGCTTTACGTGCTTTTCCGAGGCCCCCCGTGCCTTCCAAACTCCGGGCAACCTGAAACACCGCCAACTTCCAAACTCCGGGCTACCCTAAGAATTTCTGAACAGAAAAACTCAGGTACCTATATATTTTTGGCCCGACCTGGGGATCGATCCCGGGACCTCTGGCGCAGCCGTCGCTTTAAAGTGCGACCCTCCTACCGCTGCGCCACCGAGGCAGTTGTTATGATGATACTGAACCAGTCTATCAGACTTTTATCTTTGCCAGTATTTGACAATATACCTAGCTTGCAAAGAAGCATCTAGCGAAATGTAATCCCAAAACCGGGCTTAGGTACTAACCGTCAATTAGCTAACCAAGTTGTTCCTTGATTTGAGTTTGAATCCGTTTTTTTTTCTGCTATAATTTCCTTGTTTATTTCGCATCGGGTTCGTTTATTTTTTATTGTAATTTTGTATGAAACATGTAACAGACACTCCTTAAAGCGTATGTAGGCATGTAAAGGCGATATCCCTAGATCCAAACTATATGGATTATAAGGACGTGATGCTAATGATTTAATGTTATTAAATTGAGCATGTGAAGCTTTACATCTTATATATAAAATTCTCGTGTCACAATGTTCGTTCCCGTACTCCTCCGAAACGGCTTTAACGATTCTTACCAAATTTTATATGCGTATTCAGTTGGTCTGAGAATCGGCTACTATCTATTTTTCATACCCATAAGTGATAAGGCTTGTTCACCCTTATTATTATTTTTAATTTTTGGACGTTTTTTTTTGTTTCTATTTTTTTATAATGTGGCATTAAAAAATACAGACAACCCTAAATTTTTTCTTTTTTATCACCAACCCCTATTTTTTATAGCCATTTTAGTCATTTAATATAAACATAAAATTCGAAATATACCAATTTGCCTGAAAATTGGTGGGGAGGTAGCTTAGAACCAGAAGGACGTAAAATATTTTTTATCCCGTTCGACGGGGCCGGGGCTAGGGCGGGTCGGGCCGGGGCAAAACAATGTTCGATGGAACCGCTAACTTTTAAAATTGCGGGGCTGGGCGGGATGGGGCCGGGGCCGAACGGGGCTGGGGGCGGAACAAAGTTCGCTGGGTCCGCTAGTACCTATTATGTAACATTCTGTAGTGGCTTTATGGTCAGATAGTGTTGCAGATTTTTTGTTGCCTGAACAAACAAATAAAATCTTATAAAGCCGCACATTTTTACAAACAAAAAATATATTACTAAATACACACATCAAAAGTGTCTAGGGATCAACATATATTTTTGCAATAACTTTTCTCCTGATTGATATTTTTTTTTTAAGGATTCATCAAATAAAGTGTTTTCGTTTGTCTACAGTAACGATAAACCAAGTCACCTTTGCATTAATAAAGAAATTTGTCATTTTCCTAATAAAGGGATTTTTGACATTTGAACCACTAACATTAAAGTTCGAAAAAAAGACTGAAATAACAGTTTTCTTTAAAATTTTATTGGGTAACTTAAACACTTAATAATCCGTGTTTCTACCGCGAACACTAACAACACAAGAACATCGGTTTGGCATACTCAAAATGAGTTCATCCAAATCACGCTGTGGAATGGCCGCCCATGTTCGTTGCAAGGTCAAAAAAGGTCTTCTTGCGATTGGATACCCTCCATATTCGGCAGAGCTCTTCTCTGTAGTATATCCCATGCATGGTCAATCGGGTTCAAGTCTGGCGACTGAGCAGGCCAAGGCAGGACATTGATGTTAGCTGCGGCGAGAGTCTGTCTTACAACTCTTGCGGTGTGCGGTCGTGCATTATCATGCATTAACTGAAATAAGGGACCGATTTGCATTTGTAGAGGAACGATGACGTCTGATACAATCGTCTCACTCAGCATAAATTTGAGCGTTGAGGTTGCCTCTGATCCGAATCAAATCAGTTCTTCCGCCGATCCAAATACCCGCCCATACCATGATGGTTCCACCACTATAAGGATGGACTTCCTGGCAGGAAAAGCTCACGAAACGCCATTGTTCTTCTGCCCAATTTCTGTGTTCAAGAGCCCAATTTCTGTGTTAAAGAGAGATTGTGCATTGCTATAGGTGGTACCCGTAGCGGTCTTCGGGAATGAAGGTTCACTTCATGCAAGCGGTTTCTGACTGTATGGTCGCTAATTAAGTTCCCTGAAGAGTGATGAAGCCTCACGGCTAAGATCATGGCGGTTATTGTTGGAGCTCTTCGAGCTGTGATTTGAATGTATTGGTCTTGTCTCCGTGTGGTGCAGCGATACCGTCCTCCATGGCACTCAGCCACGGTACCAGTGCTTCGGCAACGTGTCCAAAGTCGACTGATAACACTCTGACTTGTATTCAGAGCTAAAGCCACAGTACGTTGCCGGGAACCAGCTTCTATCATTCCCACGGCTCTGAGCATTTCTTCCCTGCTTAAATGACGTCGCCGCTCCATAATAACGTTGGTTTTAATCAGTAGTAGGGAAACAGTAGCACTAATAATGTCTTCAATGCGTTGTATGTTTTTATAGGTAAAATATTGACAGCTGATTTTCATCTTTTAGTCGAATTTGATTGACAGTTCCTGTTTCAAATTATGAACTGCACCAAAAAGGATCCATATCTATACTAATATTATAAAGCTGAAGAGTTTGTTTGTTTGTTTGTTTGTTTGTTTGAACGCGCTAATCTCAAAAACTACTAGCCCGATTTGAAATATTATTTTTACGTTGGATAGTCCTTTTATCGAGGAAGGCTTTAGGCTATATAACATAAAGATACGACTCATAAGACCACAGCAGCAATGAAAAATGTCGCGAAAACGGGAGAAAGATATTCCTTTTGAGAGCTTCCGCTGCATACGCTGCGGAAACCGCTTAAGTTACACAAAAATCATGTATGACAGGATTGTTCAGCATTAAGAGTTCTATAATAAAGTCCGCGACAGCATATGTCTATCTTTTATGGTTGACTTACTACAACCTTTTTTATGGTCATAAATTTGAAAAAAAATAATGCATTATTTTTAGAGGTGTATTATACACACAGGTATTTATTCTTATCAAAATAAATACATTCATCATCACGAGCATTTCATTTAGAACCAAGTTGCCCTTTATATCATTTGATTTCAATAAATATCTTAGGAGCTATCAGTTTTAACATAACTCCGCACCAAAATAATGTTCGCAGCTTAAGTACAACGTGCGCTTGCGCTAATATATTATAAAGCTGAAGAGTTTGTTTGTTTGAACGCGCTTATCTCAGGAACTGCTGGAGCGATTTGAAAAAATATTTCTGTGTTTGATAGCTTATTTATCGAGAAAGGCTTTAGAATATAAAACATGACGCTGCGACGGGAGGGGAGGGAGCAAACTCAAAACGCGCGGACGAAGTCGCGGGGGACCGCTAGTAAATTTATAAAATCATAAATTTATTACAAAGCCACATCTCAATCTCAAGAAATCCGCATAGAAATGCTTGATCCCTAGACACTTTTGATGTGTGTAGGTAACACATCAACGCATAACGAAATAACAATCAAATTTATATCTTATCATTTCCTAGAAACGTAAGTTCTTTTGCATCTATTAAATGTGCCTAAAAACAGCAGTCGGGTTCCCTATTTATTTGTGACATAACAATCTGCTAAAATTTTAATTATTTATATTAAAATAGAATGTCTGACATTCAGTTATAAACACTATTTTTTACTTAATTCACTATCGGATAGGTACGAGGGTCAAACTGAAAGTTCTTAGAACTGGCCACTTATAAACAATATAATAAAAAAAATATTCTAAAATTTGAAAATAGAACTCTTTGCCAATATTACTGAGTATATATTTCATTAATTCGGCAAATTGAAAATTGTCTGTGTCACGTCAACATGAATTTAACACGAGAAAATTTTCGTGCAATGATTTTTTATGACTTTCGATGTCATTTAAGTCAACAAGAAAGTTATGATAGACTACGATTGGCCTTTCACGATGAAGCCTCATCTCGTGCGACTGTTTACAACTGGTTTAATGAGTTTAAACGTGGTCGCACTAATTTCACTGATGATGTACGTGAGGGACGGCCTTCTACGGCGACGACTGAAAATAACATCTGTGTTGTGCGGCGTATGATAGAGACTGACAAAAGAGTGACCTATCAGCAGATTCGGACAAGCTTAGGCATCGGTATGAGTCAAGTGCACAAAATCCTCCACGAACATTTAGCGGTCAGGAAGCTTTGCGCCCGGTGGATACCTCATAATTTGACTAAGGCTCAAAAACTCCATCGTGTGGATTGGTGCCGTAAAATGGTTGAAAGATTTAACGGAGGTGACTCAAATGCTGTGTTCGACATACTAACAGGTGACGAAAGCTGGATTTACTGTTATGATCCTGAAACCAAAAGACAATCTGCTCAGTGGGTGTTTCCTTTCGAGGAGTTGCCAACTAAAGTGAAGAGAGATCGAAGTGAAGGAAAAAAAATGGTGGCCTCGTTCTTTGGAAGGATAGGTCATTTCGCAACAATTGTGTTAGAGGATCAAAAAACAGTTTCTGCAGAATGGTACACTACCAATTGTTTGCCACTTGTCTTGGAAAAAGTTCGAGAGAAACGACCTCGCAGTAGGATCCTCCTTCACCACGACAACGCCTCGTCGCACACCGCCAAGCGAACGATCGACTATTTGGCGACATCAAACGTTGAATTACTGGGTCACCCGCCGTATAGCCCCGACCTCGCGCCTTGTGATTTTTATTTATTTCCAAAAATTAAAGAAAAACTTAAAGGAAAGCGGTTTATGAATGCTGAAGAAGCGGTGGCTGCGTATCGCGATGCCATTGAAGAGACCCCTAAGGACGAGTGGGCAAAGTGCTTTTCCCAGTGGTTCCATCGCATGCAGCGGTGTATTGACGTCAATGGACAATATTTTGAAAAGATATAATAAAACTAATAACTGGCTAATGTAATCAGTTTTTGATTTTCTAAGAACTTTCAGTTTGACCCTCGTATTCAGTAATAACAAAAGAAGACACTCAGAAATTCGTGTACATCAAAATATTAGCACTGCAAGGCGCTAATAACTTACTTTAAAATAACAAATCTTATGAACCGATAACAGTACAGTAATAATATTTCTAAAAAATGTGAATGACTTACTCTCAAGAAAAAAAAAAGGATATTTTTTTCGAATTACCTTTACATTGATAAAGTTTGATTTCGTACCGCTTAAATTAAAAAACCAGCCAAGTGAGAGTCGGACTCGCGCACTGAGGGTTCCGTGCCAACTTTAACTAAATTAGGTAATCCACTTACTTCCTCTCAGTAAAATACCACAATATTTTGTTGACAGCAAATATAACTTTGATTATCATAGTGTTTTTAACAAGAACAAAGTTATGTTTGCAGTTGTTGAAAATGTGCTATATCTCAAAAACTTCTCGTTCGATCCCGTCTAGAGAATACAATCCCGGGATCCCGAATCTCGGGATCCCGGGATCCCGACCGTTTTCTGGCCCCGAAAATCCCGGGACTGCACTTGGCTAATCTCGGGATTTTCGGGATTGCCACATACAAGTTTAGTTTATATGCCGTAGTCCGTTGCGCCTTGACGATAACCTTGCCTAGGTTATTTAATAGCATTTAATACATAACGACAAAAAACACTTTTAGATACGCCGTCATACGATACGTACTATTCACTACACACACAGGTACAGTCTTAATATGTTTGTTGTAAACTTAGAAGGGACTTCCCCACTCTGAGTACTTCAATACAATACTCTTAAGGTAATTCCCCAATGAATGAACTAACAGGGGAATCACCCGATCATCTCATAATATCATAATATTTTTGCGGGTATTTCCCGTCGGGGTTTCCCTGTACGAAAGTATTAAATATGCTACTTTTAAGGTGATTCCCCAAGTCCCCAACGAACCAACAGGGAAATCACCCGATCATCTCATATCATAGTATTGTTGCGGGTATTTTCCCGTCGGGGATTCCCTGTATGAAAGTATAAATATGCTAATCAGATTTTATTTTTTTCATTTATTATTCTGTCAGTGACGGGTTACGAAGGTTTCGTCATTTAAATTTAAAGTAAATTACCTGAAATTAAGTATTTCAAATGGCGGCAGACTTTGTTAAACATAAAAAAGACAGTGATGCGACGTCAGTGTGGAGTTATTTTTTAGTCGCGAAGGATGGGAATAGTGCTAAATGTAAGCGGTGCCCAGCCATTCTCAAGACTTTGGGTGGATCGACTAAGGGATTACATACACATTTGTTATCAAAACATAACATCAAGGTTATATCAGCTTCAACAAGTCAAGATTCTGAAAATATGAACACAGCTCCGCCGCCGCCAACCAAGCGAAAGTTAGATGATTATTTTACTAAAAGTGCCGACGATAGCCTGGATGATGTTTTGGCAAGAATGGTTGCATTAGATGGATTTCCATTCAGTGTATTCATAGCTTCAGATGATTTGAGAAAATTGCTCTTAGCAAAATACCCGGATTTACCAAAGTCAGCCGTCACTGTTCGAAAACGTGTTATGAATTACAGTGAAAAAATCAAAAAGCAAGTAATTGCAGAATTGAAACAATTGAAAAGTGCAGGTGAAAGATTTAGTCTTTCTTTCGACGAGTGGAATTCAACTTCCAATAAACGATACATGGCTGTCAACGTTCATTCATATAAAAAATTTTGGAACTTAGGACTTGTTCCTATTTACGGAAGTATGACAGCTGAAAATTGTCTTCGTATATTGAAAGAGCGTCTCAGTGAATTTGATATTTCCCTGGAAACTGACATCGTGGCTATTGTAACCGATGGACCGAATGTTATGATAAAGGTGGGGCGGCTTGTTTGCACCGAACATCAACTGTGTCTCGCACATGGTATCAATTTGGCGGTCTGTGATGTGCTTTATGAAAAACATAATTATTTGCAACATAGCCCTACCTCAGATGATACTCTGAATGAACCAGCTGTTACTGTTGATTATATGGACGACAGCGATGATGAACACGATTTAGAAGACTTAGACTGTCCAGAATCAGGTTTAATCGTAATGTCACAAAATGATCTTGCGCCAGAACACGTACCAGAGTTAACACAATATGAAAATATTAATGAGCTGATAAAGAAAATCCACAAAGTTGTAGTGTATTTCAAAAGATCACCATTTAAAAATGAAACAGTACTTCAAAAATATGTGAAAATTGAACATGGAAAAGAGCTGTCACTTCTTTTGGACTGTAAAACCAGATGGAATAGTCTTTTAACAATGCTGGAGCGATTTTATCTTTTAAAAGCATGCATTCAAAAAGCTCTTATAGATCTCAATCATCCAATTCGTTTAGAAGATGTTGATTTTGAATTGGTAAATAAAATTGTTGATGTGCTGACCCCAATTAAATTGACAGTAGAAGCAATCTGTAGGCGAGATGCTAATTTATGCACAGCTGATGCCGCTTTGAAATTTCTTATAAAACAACTGTCTAGCAAAAACTCAGCACTTGCCAAAAAATGAAAACATCCTTAGTGGAACGTATAAAGCAACGACGAAGTGATAATTTAACTGGTGTATTAAATTATTTACAAAATCCACGAATGAATGATGAAAATCAGTTGTTATCGGATTTGGAATGGCATGACTTATTTCCAGTTCCGACACAGGCTATAGTGAGGAAGCAAATAAAGAGTATTGTTAAAAGACTTAATAGTCGAGATGACACAGAAGAAGAAGAAAGGTCAGGATCACAAATAGATGATGAGCTAAGGCCAGAAACCTCCCAACCCCAATTGACATTAAAGGAAAAGTTACAGCTGGAAATTAACAAGAGTATGAAATCCCCAGATCCTGATGTACAAGTACAAAATGAATTGGGGTTGGCAAATAGTATTAGACGTGAAATGAGCCTGTTCGAAAATGGAGGAGTTCGTGGATATCACTTAGAAACAGCATACAAGTATCTATTGTCTATTCCTCCAACCAGCGTTGAACCTGAGCGAGCGTTTTCAGCTGCCGCTTATGTTGGCAATAAACTACGAAGCAGGCTTGGAAGTCAAACATTGGATGCTTTGATATTTCTGCGATTATATTTTCGAAATACTAAATAGTATATTTATGTTGTCTTTTTAATTTCTTGCAAAAGTATAATTTTTTTGTTTTGTCTTTTTTATTTTCTTATTATTATTGTGATTTGTGTTGACTGTTGTGCAAAGACATTATAAAGTTTTTTAATTACTCAAGTTTTTTTTTAATTTGAGCCCAATTAGAAACCACATAGTCTAATCCCGGGATAGGCCCGGGATCCCGGGATTACGGTTCAAAAATCCCGTAATCCCGGGATTGAAAAACATGCTCGGGATTGTATTCTCTAATCCCGTCCGAACCAATTTTTGTTGAAAGTATTTGTTAAGATCTACATTATATTTTTTTTTTAAATTTACACTTGCTTAGTTCAGAAGTTTAATGGGGAGGGGGACGCTAATTTTACCACTTTGGAAACGTAACACTTTAAAAGAAAGGACAATATTTTTTTTGTATGGGAGTTGGGCTTAAAATAAAATTTTAACTAACAGAAACAAATAATACACCAAATGAAACAATAAATTCATACAAACAAAAAACACACATTTTTGTTATTTTTTCGATATGGGTTTTGTTTTTATTTTCAATCTAAAACTTTTGTTACTGGTAAGTGCAGCAGAGAGTTGCAACACTGTCCGCAGTAAGTGCGTTTTGTTTACAGTTATAGAAACATTTTATTTTGTTTATTTTTGAGAAAACGAATTCAAAGATACTTAAATTACATTAAAAATCCAAAAAGAAAAATGCCTACTTTACAATCAGCTTGATACTTATCCTAAAACAAAGATTTTTACTCTTTAATTATTTTTAAATTCGACGAACAAAACGCTGGTTTGGTTTCATCCACTTCTTCTTAAATATTGACATCTGTCATATGTCAGTGCCAGCAAATCAAATGTCAAAAACGGTATAAATCAACGTTCTGTTCGACGCATTTTCAAGAATAATAAAATGTTTTCAAAAAGAAAACGGGCGTATTAAAAAATCTAAAAATAATGTTAAATGAAAGTATTTAAGTTTATAAGTAATCCACAACTAAATATGGCCCTGTTTAATATTCACGTATTTTAGGCCCAAAAAAAATTATGTCCTTTAGTTTAGGTTATAGAGGTTCTATATCATTTTAAAAGACCTATCCATAGACACGTATAGGTTTGACAATTTTTTTTTTTAGTTTCATGTATGGAAGCATAAACTACTACATTTCATGTATGGAAGCATAATGACCTTTGAGGGGGGGGGGGGGGGGGGGCTCAAAGGTCATTATTTTTTATTTTTTGTATGAGAATCGTAAAGCGTTTACAGGATACATATTCCTACCAAATTACAACAGTGTGTGCTCATAGTTATAAAATAAAATGGCTGTGACATACGGGCGGACAGACAGACTTGACGAAACTAAAAGGGTTCCGTTTTTTGCCATTCGGCTACGGAACCGCGGCGTAAGGCGTGTAAGTGTGAAAGAGAGATAAGTATGTACTGTTGCGGTCCCATGTTTTATTGCCGCAGAAGAAGTGAGCGTTTGATATCACTATAGTATTTTTGTACATGACAATTAATTCATTAACATAAGAGGAGTTGAACATTACTCATTGTTTTTTTTTTCCTATTTTGTATAGTAGAGCTTCCTCTATCTCTGTAGCACTTGTTTTGCAGCGCCCGAAAGTATTCACGGTTCCTGTTCTAACTTTTAATGTGAGATCGATCACAGAAATGTAAAAATTTAAATAGTAATTCAATTGTAAGTTGCATTAAAAATGCTTGCATAGACACAGTTTACCATTTTATCCTAATTGTTGAAATTATCTTTTTAGCAAAAAAAAATGCTTGTGCTAGGGGATTGCACTCTTCCTTATTCACTATACATTTTATGTTTCTACAAAAAAAAAAACTTCTATTGTATTAGAAGTTTAGTAGGTACCTATGTTTATTTATAAGTAATACATTGAGTATCCATACAATTTGGCGAGAATGTATTTGCGCGCGTTAAATAAACTTGTTAATCTTGAAATTAATATTTTATTAAGCACGGGAGGGGGTCACACTATTTTTTTATTGCTTCTTACGTGGGGAAGTAGGCTTTGTTAAACAAGAAAAAAGTCTTAAGTAATAAATGAATAACCTACTAAGTTATACGTTGTTTGCAGGTCTGGTAAAATTGTATGCACAGGAGCAAGAAATGAGCATGATTCATATATAGCAGCTAGAAAAATTGCACGAATCATACAAAAACTTGGATTTCCTGTAAGTTTATGGTATTTTCGACTTCCATGATAGGGATACGTATACAGGGCGACCATTCAAAAAAGACTTGTCGTTAAATGCTTTTTGTAATTTATCAAGAGATAACTCTCGTACCTTTGGGAATATAGCAGAAGATCCTGTGTTCCGCCAACGTAAATAAAAAGTAAATCAGTAAAATACTAGTTCGCCACTATTGAGATATTCTATGAACATAAACCTTGGAAGTTGTTGCAACATTCGCTAGAACCTTGTCAAATTAATAACTTGTAAATCTATTTTCATCATCATCATCAACGAACAATAAATTTAAAAATCGAACTAGTAATATATTAAATTTTTAATTGACTTCAGGAGTTAAACATAAAAAAACAAGGTATCGAAGGAGTTAGCGAGAATGAATAATTTTCGGGGCATAGATCTAAAGTGACACTGGTCACATCCGGGTATGCAATTTAAGTATTTGTTGAGATTGAAGGTCGCATATATAAACAAGTTTGTGCATGAAAGGCCAGCAAATATTTTAGTGTAATTTTATATAATTATATTTTTTTCAGGCAAAGTTTTTAGATTTCAAGATCCAAAACTTTATTGCAACAGCAGATTTGCGATTCCCAGTAAGATTGGAAGCACTACAACAGGCACATGGACAATTTTCTTCTTATGAACCCGAATTATTCCCAGGTCTTGTTTACAGAATGGTCCGGCCTAGAGTTGTTCTGTTAATATTTGTAAATGGAAAAATTGTGTTAACAGGTGCGTATTCCAAAGTACCTAATTTTATTGTGAAGAGTGTTTCATTCAGTTTTTAACTAGAAATAGTCTCCTTTGGGTGTACATCCGGCCGTCTGAGCCAGGCTTCTATAGAGATCTTGCATATCTAGGCTGATAACGAATCGTTAGTGACGCTGATATATCCAGGTTTCATCGTTTGTGACGCAATAGTTTTCTTGGAAAGTCAAAAAAACTAGGCTCAGACAGCCAGAATTTCGCATTTTCTGACTTTCCAGATCTCAACTATCAGAGGGTTTCAGGTCGCTGTTTCTTATAAAATGTGATGTGACGCGTTAGTGACGGTCATCCGAAGTAGTTCCATCCATTTAAATCCATTACTTTTTGAGAAATCGTGATAAACGTGTGGCTCAGACAGCCTGATATCCGGTCGTCTGAGCCAACTTGTTTTTCTCTATATTTCACGAAATGTTACGTTTCGGACAAATGTTTTTAGGATTTACTGATGTGACGACGTTAGTGACAGCTCTCGACCAGATTTGAACCTTCGTGACGCACGCGTTTTGGAGAAATTGAGAAAAAACTGCTGGCTCAGACAGCCGGATGCTGGCTGTCTGAGCCACCCAGTTCTACCACTTCCAGGTGTTGTACGAATCTGAAAACTCATCTAATCTGATGTGACGCGGCCTCTAAGTACAAAAAATCGTAAGTGACGGCTCTATATGCCGCCAATCAAAAGTTATAAGCATTTCAAATGTTTTCCATACATCGATGCATTTGGGTGGCCACACTTCGCACTCTTTATGGAAACGGAAAGACAATTTAGTAGAAAATGTAAGCTTAAGCCCCTCATATCAAAGCGGATGCTTTCTCCTGCTATTTAAATATTTAATTACGTAGTCAATAACTACGCCGATGAAGGAAAATATGTTAATTATGTATGGGGTATTCCAGGTTTTAAGATTACTCTTTATTTAAAAATAATCACTAGCTCCAGCTGGTTACTACAATATAAGACTTTTTCGGTATTAAATACATACTAAGTACTCATTCCTCAACTCGTCCCATATTATCACGGCCCATTTGGGACAAGATGCAATAATTAATTTTAATCATTATGCAAATCGTCTCCTGCTTTTTTGGGTGCAAAATAATAACCATAAAACAGCGCACAAGGTGAAACGCAGTTCTCTGGGACCGCTTATTATTATTACGAACAAAAATTACTAAGCCAGCCTTATTTCACATTCGGAACACGAGACGCGCGCCATCTTTGTGTCCATCTTTGTTCGAACAATATTTCTGATGCGGGGGAATAAAGAATGGAATGCGCTACCGGCTGAGGTGTTCCCGAAACCCTTAATTTGGGCATTTTCAAAAAGAGAATGATTACGCTATTACTGAGCAGACATGACCAATCCTCGACGACATCATCTCATCACTTACCACCAGTTGTGATAGTGGTCAAATGGCTGATCATATATATAAAAATATATAGGTAGACTATAAAATTATGCAGGATGGAAAGAAATCATCCACTTAATATCATTTATTTTAATAAGAAAGTTTAAATATGTATGTTACAAAATGTATACATAATAAATAACAAAGTAACAATGGATATGGCGGTAAGAGAGGTGCGTAGAAACCAACTTACGAAAATAATGAAATAAAATGAAAAAAAAAATATTTTGTTTTGGACCTGTCATGTTTATTACCACACGTTGTAGCGTTTATCTTCTTTTAAAGTTTATGTTCATAGGACAAGTAACAATTATTTTGTTTTAATAAAGCAATGATATAAGTTTTGTGCTCGTGGATTTTTACTTAGTTCGTAGACTTTATTGATTTTATGACGAGTATAGTACACCTATTTACGAGGAGTATTATTCACATTTGACTAAAATTATTTTATCAGATGAATATTATATTTTACTTTGTAATCATTAAAAGGGTTTCCTTTCATACAACAAAATTGTGTTAACTTTTTTGTAACAATATTATTGTTTTTTTTTCTGATTTTACTCATATTGATAGTTTTAACTTTTTGATTACATTAAATGACGTTAAAAATCATTTGATTAAATTATCTGCATCTCGTCCAAAATAAGCTGTGAATTGATGAACTACTATTTGTATAAATGCTACACCAGACACAATTCGTAAAATAACTTTATTATTTAGTAAAATATCAATAACAGGAGACTTCCACATGGTAATTCTTAGACGTTGGGTGATATCAGAATTATCAGTAAACAGCTATCTAAACGCCGAGTAAAAAAGTAAGTGCAAAGCGCTGAGTATGCCTAGTCAGCCTGGAGCCTAGCTTTTTTCAAGAGAACGCTGACTACGCCTAGTAAAAGTAGTAAGTAGTCCAACTAAATACTGCTCTGCTTACTGAGGTCTGAGTCTGGAGCTCACGTCAAAACATGCCTGATTGTTGTCATAAGTTTTTGAGCCCCCTTTTAGTGTAACTAGCCCAATATTATCACCATAAATTTCTTTAAATGCATTTTTTTAATGATTAACTTCGTAAGTGCAGGTTTCCTTGTCAGTACATCAGTCACTATTCAGTAGTGCGGATTTTTTTTCAGCAACTGTCATCACTGTAAATGTCTACTTTTTCGTCTGACGCTACCTTGCATGTCGAATTAACAGTGATTTAAAAGTGTTTTAATGTTCTTATTTACCATATTTTCTTTAACTTGATAGCATATTCCTGATTTTTTAAATGGTAAATAAAATATGAGTCTGTACATGGTCTGATAAACTATGATCTTGGCAAGATCATCTCATTTAAACTAGAAATAAAAATAAATGCCTTCTTTTAAACGTTGAGAAAGTTTAAGAATTACTCAGGACGAGCTGCAGTTTGTAAATATATCTTTGATTTTCCGCATTTCGTCTCAAATATTATATAGGCATGGTGGGACGAGTCAATGAATTACTAAGTTTTCCATCCAAACAAAAAAGGAAACGACTTGCAGGATTAAGTTAGTATTTATATTGATTTTTTGCATCTTGTCCCAAGTGGGGCGTAAAATCACATGGGAAGAGTCGAGTAATATGTAAGTAGTATGTACCTTACCAAAATTCTCTAATATTGTAGTACCTTCGATAAACTAGCGGTTGTTTTCAAATAAATAGTAATCTAACGATTTTTTTCCTTGGAATACCTGAGACCATAAATATCATATTTTCTTTCATCGGCGTAGTTATTGACTACGTAATTAAATATTTAAATAGCAGGAGAAAGCATCCGCTTTGATATGAGGGGCTTAAGCTTACATTTTCTACTAAATTGTCTTTCCGTTTTCATAAAGAGTGCGAAGTGTGGCCACCCAAATGCATCGATGTATGGAAAACATTTGAAATGCTTATAACTTTTGATTGGCGGCATATAGAGCCGTCACTTACGATTTTTTGTACTTAGAGGCCGCGTCACATCAGATTAGATGAGTTTTCAGATTCGTACAACACCTGGAAGTGGTAGAACTCAGCCAGCATCCGGCTGTCTGAGCCAGCAGTTTTTTCTCAATTTCTCCAAAACGCGTGCGTCACGAAGGTTCAAATCTGGTCGAGAGCTGTCACTAACGTCGTCACATCAGTAAATCCTAAAAACATTTGTCCGAAACGTAACATTTCGTGAAATATAGAGAAAAACAAGTTGGCTCAGACGACTGGATATCAGGCTGTCTGAGCCACACGTTTATCACGATTTCTCAAAAAGTACTGGATTAAAATGGATGGATCTACTTCGGATGACCGTCACTAACGCGTCACATCACATTTTATAAGAAACAGCGACCTTGTACGGTCTGTACACTTTTAGGTGATAATGATAGCTTGATAGAAGAGCGGAATGAAAGTCTTTGATAGTGATAAATTGATTGATATATTGATAGAACTGATCTTACGAATAAATGATAGAATGATAATGAGAACGCGCGCTGTGAATGATAGCCGTACACGAACTGATGAAATTATTAATGTATGGTAAAAATGCTGATGCTAAAGTAAGTTACAAAATACTGCGCTTTGGGGAAACGCTGACGCGACGATTGTACGAGCTGGCTCGTACATCCTGCCGGACCAGAAAGATGCGAGATGAGGAGTGAGATGACAAATGAATGATATGAGTAACAAGGTGATAGAACAATTTTTGCTTAAACTTATTACAAGGTGATTGAACAATGATAACTTAGCATAATTAGGTACTACAGAGAACTGAATTCTCTTTCACGAATGGGGGACGTAGCCTTATTTAGTACACGCGCACTTGATACGTTAGCTTTTGCACCTTTGATTTCACTTAACTCAAAAACGCACTGATTATGGTCACTGATTTCACTACACTGATTCACAACACTTCCACTGATACACTGAACCGTTGGTTGGGCGGCGTCCTGGACTGGCACCCGGGGCGCGGGCTGCGGCGCGCGGCGACGACGACCAGGGCGACTCCTCCACAGGCGGCTAGCAAGTAGATGACCACGTAGTGGTGTATGTCATGATATGATACACGATCTGATAAGACTCCTTCTGCTGCGCTAGCTTTCATATCTTGTATTTGAGTATTGATTTCTTCCAGTTCTTTTTGATGGCCGATACTCGTAGTTTCGATGACAGGAATAGGCATTGTCAAATTTATAATGTTGTTGATAGGAGGAATATTGATTTTGATAATATCGGCCTTTTTTGAAATAACGTTAGATGGCCGTTTATGCGGGTAAACTGTAAACGTTTGACTTTTGAGTACGCATTCATTGCTTACAGTAATAATTCCAGCCATGTTCAGCTGTTCAGCTGTAACGTGATCTTCACATATGACTCGTACAGTGCATTGCCCGCAGCAAAAGTATAGGTAAGTATTCATATTACTTAGCTCGGTCCACGTGTTTTTGCAGACGGTGGCAATTGTTTTGCAGTTATTAGATAAATGACTTTTGATGCATAGATTCTCATCCGATTGCATTCGATAAATGGGTTGTTTTATTCGACAAAGGAAAGTCGTAACTCGTAACTAACACAATTCTGTATGTCTTGGTCTTGCATAGGTAGGTACGAGTCTTTTTGTATATTAACGGCTACGTAATCTGATACAGGAAGGATATTGATCATAATGTCTTTGTTGTTTACTTTCTGTGGGATCGGTATGAGCTTATAAACATCGAAATTGTCTCTGCTCACCAAGGGAATATTAACTTCGAAAATGATGAAATTCTTCAATGCTCTCGCCTTCACAGTGAGTAAATGATACATCTTCGATAGGTCGGACTGAATATTGGACAGCGGCAGTGTTAAGTCTCTTGATAGTAACCCAGTAATTATATTAAATTCGTATCTTAGTTGTTCGGGAGTGAGTAGATGAAAGTTGAATCTTCCTTGATAGATGTTTGTGATCGAGTCAACTAATGTTTTTTGAATGTCCTTAAGGTTTGCTAATACGCTGTTGGCTATGATATTGTAAAGTCGTTGGCGTTGAATATCTTTCGAAGTTCACTATTTTGTTTGTTGAGCTCTTGTTCTATTTTGTTTAGGTGTTGATTAAATATTTTGTGTTGTTTGTCTACTGATACCTCCACTCTTTTGATTAAATTAAATTCCGCTTCGACGACTGATGTTTGATTCTTCCATAATAATGCCAAATGTTTTTTATTCTCTCTGACAGTTTCAATATCTCTTTCGTATTGTTGGGCGAAGTTTTCATCCAATACTCCGAATAACTTATTAGCGATATATAGCCGACTCCGTTGATAAGGCCGCGGCGAGCGCGCGCGCGCCGTGTGAACTGCTGACCGAGCAAGATGCCGTTGTAGTGTTCTAACTCGGCGAGCCCGTGATGTAATTGTAGTAGGATGACGTCACACTGGGGTATCCCTTTATTGTTCGTGGTAATCGTACATGATTCATCAAGGTGAGATCACGGACGAGTAAAAAAAGTAAGGACTCCGCACCGCGATATTAGCAAGTGAAGCCACTTCTATGCTGTATGTGTGTGCGTTACTGGGATACCAGTTGATACAAATATTTCTCCTTTTATTGTGTAGGTTTTTATTAATAACAAACAAGAAGAAATAAAACTAAGACATGCTACATAAAAAAAAAAAAAACTTAAAGTCTACCTATTCAAAAACGAAACCATTTCCTTGAGGCAAGGAGGCTATGATGCTGGCTGCGTGCGTTGCCGCGTTGAATAGCTATGCTAATCCTTTGAGCTAGGAACCAGCCAGCTTTATAATTGGCTGTGACAGAATTTAATTTTGGAGCAATTTTACCAAACAGCAATTTAGCAGAGGGTCCCCACGGCCCAAATGTTTCAACACCAAACGGCGCAAACACATAATGAGAATGCAAGTGAGACGTACTTGCGACGCTTGGCGTTTACAGCAAACTCCGCTGCTGCTCCAGCTTTAAGGGCTGATTCTCTGAGATGGGATGGGGCCAAAGTATCGACACAAGTTGCATCCCAAACTAAGGCCAGACCCCGTTCCCAGAGAATAAGCGTGAGGCCATCGGGTCTCTTGCCATCGTCACGGACCAAACCACGTGGTTCCAACGTGGAAGGAACATTAATGGTGGCAAGAGTTCTTCTGATGGCGTCATTAAGGGTAGCGTGACGGGCGAGACGCCCAGCGCTTTGTGTAGGTGTAAATTTTATTGATTAATGCATGTGAGCAATGTGCGTAAAATTTGAAGTAACGTGCGTTTCATAACCACCATTAAAATTTAAATAATGTAAGTCTCCAACCTGTGATCGGAATAGCTAGATAAATTACATACCTGTATTTCTTTTGGTTGGATTTCATTATATTTTTATTTAAATAAAAAGTGCTTGATTCTTCTTTCAATTATTAATACGAATACAAAAAAAAACTTGCTTGATTTTCTGTTACACAAACACTAAAATATATTTAAATGCCAAAAAATAAAGAACTGATTAAATTTTATCATTAAGTAAAAAAAAGTTATGTTTATGAAGTAGAATACTGCTTTAACACAGCTTTTTGTATGGGACCAACAGCGAAACCTCATTTTTAGGGTTCCGTAGTCGAATGACAAATAACAGAACCCTTATGGTTTCATTGTCTGGCTGTCGGTCTGTCCGTCCGTATATCACAGTCAATTTATTCTGCAACTATTAGCATTACACAGTTGAAACTTGGTAGGTAAATGTATTCTGTTAACCGCTTTACGGCTTTCCCACACATGAAACTAAAACCAATTTTTTTTTTGTCTAACCTCATAAGCCTTTTAAAATGACATTTAGGTTCCTTAACCAAAAGACGCTTCCAAAGTGGTAAAATGGGCGTCCCCCCATCCCCCTTTAATCTTTAAACAGTGTACATTTTGAAAATAAAACATGATGTAGAACTTGACAAAAACTTTCAATGAAAATTGGTTTGAACGATATCCAACTTGTAGTTTTTCAGTGCGCGAGTCCGACTCGCACTTAACCCGTTTTTTCGGGTAAAGTCCCTATTTATTTCCCGGCCACACTGGCTGTTACTGTCACTGGCAAATCACGTGGAGTGGAGGTTTTGTGTTCCAAATAAATAATTTTTGTATTTTAAAAAGAACAGAAATTAATGTAATAGGTACTGGGTAGCCTGTGAAAGGTAATTCCTTGGCACTTTTTTTGTAGAAATGTAATATTTTTACACTGTTTAACGACACACGCCGGCATTTTTTTCAATTTTTTATACGCGAAGGTTTGCACTGTCACAGACAATGGCAGAGAGGGTAATGGCTTACTTTTGCGTCAGTGTGTGCGTGGAGGTTCGTATTTACACGTATGCTGGCTTACTTTGGGTGCTTCACTTTTTGTGTAGGTAACGCGGAGTCCTTACTTTTTTTACTCGTCCGTGGGTGAGATATATATTTTTTCAACACACTTGCTCAAAATGACGTTTTTATTCCACCGATTTTTGGCACATAATCATAGATATTAAACACGCGTGCTTTTTTTGTATATTATTGCACTAGTGCCTTTTGTTTATTAACCCGACCAATTTACATTTGTACCCTAGTACCAAGTAGTAAGTAAGAAGATGAAGCGATATAATTTAGTCGGGTTATAACTTACACAACAAACGGTATTTATGCGAAAAATAACAGTATGTACATATTTATTTCAATAAATGGTAAATCCAGCTTTATTACTAAAAATAACTCAAATTCATTTAAAAAGAATGTAATTTGTGTTTTAAATAACGAATTATTACATTTGTAATCTTGGTTGTTGGCCGATCTAGTTCGCGCCTTAACCTTGCGCGCGCATCAGTTTCACGGCAAGAAAAAAAACAACGCGCCATTTTTCGTAAATAGTTGGCGGCTGTGGTGTGACGAAGTTTGGATTAATGGCAAGTGTGTTGAAAAACGTCGTATGATACGCGTGTGCCTGTGACCATAATATACGCGGCTTTCTTATGGCGCACTCGCTTTCGCTCGTGCGCACACAATATCGCCTTGTATATAATGGTCAACTTAGCACACTTGTATCATAATGTACTATTCGAGTAGTTCTGTGCCTTGCCAATATGGAGCCATGTCATAATAAATAATTAATTTCCATTGATCTCGCTCTAGCCGCATGTTTGCGATTTTGTCAAAATAAAGTCCTTGGCTGTTGTTTAAGTTCGATACTTGATATGAAGAATATACAGGTGATATAATCAGAACTAGCCACAAAATTATGGAATAAAGGAAATTGATTTTGTTTGATTTATATGACGATTTTTTGCGACGTTTGTTTTCAGTTATAGTTGCTGCGGAAATTATTTCCTTCTTCTTATGTTCTTCTCCTTGATATTGATCGACGGGTAAAAGTGATATCTTGCTTATAGGTCTCTTTATTTGACCATTTTTAGTTTTAAGTGTGACTACACGCACATATCCATCTTGGCCGGGCGGGGTGTAGTGCCACTATTCTTCCTAGTGCCCATTTGCCTGATGGTAAGTTGGCGTCGTTGATAATTACAATGTCGTCGATTTTTAAGTTTTCTTTCGGCTTGCGCCATTTGCTTCGGGCTGATAGATGACTCAGATATTCATTACGCCACTTTTGCCATACATCATCGAATATTTTCTGAGTTAATTGCCATCTTGTTCTGTGATCTTTTTCTGTTTCTACTATTGTTAATGTGGGACCGCTAGCTAAGAAGTGTGATGGCGTTAAATAATCTAGATCTTCATAATCTTCTGTTAATGCGCATAGCGGGCGGGCGTTAAGACATGCTCCTAACTGAGCTAAGAGGGTGGAGTACTCCTCATAGGTCAGTTTTTGTTCACCAACAACTCTTTTGAGATGGTACTTGAGACTTTTGACGGAACTTTCCCAGAGGCCTCCTGCACTTGGCCAGGCGGGGGCATTAAAATGCCATTGAATGCCCATATCTGTGATCGCTGAATAAAACTGATCGTCTAACGTTGTTTGTAAATCCAGGTATCCCTGTCGAAGGACTCTGTTTGCGCCCACAAAGTTTGTCCCGTTGTCACTATAGATGTGACGCGGCGCTCCTCGTCTAGCTGCAAATCTACGTAAGGCTGCTAAGAATGTTGAAGATGATAGGTCCGATATTAATTCGAGGTGCACGGCTTTTGTTACCATGCACACGAATACGGCGATATAGTCTTTTGATGTTTTGATACCTCGCCCTTTACTTGATTTAATGTCTACGAATCCGGTTAGGTCTACGCCGGTATGATAAAATGGTCTGGACGGGGTGACGCGAGCTGCCGGTAAGTCTCCCATGATTTGATCGTGTTTTACAGGATCGTGACGTCGACACGTGACGCACCTCCGTATCTGCTTTTTGATTGCTCTGTTGCCTCCTAGTATCCAATATTTTTGTCTTACGAATGCTGATGTTAGGCGAGCTCCCCCGTGAAAAACAAGCTTATGAGATTGATTGATGATTAGCTCAGCTAGACGACAGTTATTAGGAATGATGATTGGATGTTTCATTTCCGGGTCTATCATAGCGTTCCGCAGTCTGCCTCCGACTCGCAGAATACCGTCTTTATCTAGGAACGGGTTAAGTTGTAATATTTTGCTTTTAGATGATACTAGTTTCTTTGTTTTTAGGCTTGTTATTTCTTCGGTAAATTCTTGATTTTGTATATACTTGATGATAATCGTTTTTGATTTGTTTAACTCTGATAATGATAGGTAGCTTTGTTTGATTGATTTTTCTTTTGTAGTAAATCTTAAAACCCATGCTAAGATTCTAACAATTTTAATAAATGAACTGTGTTTTGATAGCAATTGATAGATAACGTCATTGTTTACATCATGCTCGTTAACAACGTTTACTTGTTTGGTTTGTCTAAGTTCCAGGTCGGTCGAATACTTGGGTCAGCACTCTGCAGGCATGACGTCGGTTATCTGCTTTACTCTGTTTGAGACAAACATCTTCCACCTATTTGGGTCTCCATTTAGCCATCCGAGGCATATCATGGAATCACACCAGCCATATATTTTGATATTGTAGCCGCTCAAGCACTGTTGAACTTTCGACATTAATTTTGATAGTAAAAGTGCTCCGCTTAGCTCCAATTTTGGAAGTGATATAGATGATTTGGAAGGAACTAATCTTGTTTTGGCAACGAGAATTGATATTTCTGAATTTTCACTTCGATTGATTTTACAATATATGACGCACGCGTGCGCTTTTGCAGACGCGTCACAAAAGCCGTGCAATTCAACACTGTCATCTTCTATTGATGACAGTGTTGAATTGCACGGCTTTTGTAATCCACCGTATATATATACATAATTTAATCCACCGGTCGACTTTTATTTTATTGATATTTTTCATGGCGTCCTTGACCTTTAGCCATTCTGTTTGAATTTCTTTAGATATAGAGTCATCCCAATTTATTTCTGATTGCCATACATTTTGAAAAATTATCTTTAATTTAGTTGATAGTGGTGCTAGCAAGCCTAGGGGGTCAAATAATTTTGAAATTGATGATAGTAGTGATCTTTTAGTGTCAGTCTTTGATGATTGGTCATGTTTTATGGCGAATGATAGTGCGTCTTCTTGTGGGTCCCAACTAAGACCAAGTGTTTTCGTCTGTTCCGTCCGCTTGAAATTAAAGTTCTCTTGATTATTTGATGTGTCATCGTTAAGTTCTGGAATGTTTGATTTCCATTTTCTAAGATTGAAGCCTCCTGATTTTAATAAATTGATAAGGTCACTGCACAATTGCTTCGCAGATTTGATACTATGTTGACCGTAAACAAGGTCATCCATATAAAATGATTGCTCTAAGACATCTGCTGCGCGGCTGCTATAATAGTTTGATCTTGCGTCGGATGCCAGTTGTTTTAAGGTCATCATTGCAAGAAAAGGGGCTGCTTTGGTCCCGTAAGTAACTGTAGTTAATTGATATTCTTTGATAGAATCGCTCATCGTGTTACGCCAAATGATTTTTTGATACTTTTGATCTTCTGAATTCATCCAAATCTGTCGAAACATTTTTTCAATGTCCGCGGTGAATGCGAATTGAAACTGCCTCCATTTGATAATTAATGACTGCAAGTCTTGCTGTAAATTAGGCCCACTGGCCATTACGTCGTTCAAACTACACCCTGATGTTGTTTTCGCAGATGCGTTGAAGACTACTCTAAATTTGGTACTCGTTGATTCTGCACGCTCCACACCATGATGAGTGAGATAACATTCTGGCATAGATTTGCTAGTAGCTGGTTTCATATGACCTAGTGTTAGATAGTCTTCCATAAATGATTTGTAATCTCTCTCGATTGCTTCATTCTTTGAAAATTTTCTTTCTAATGATCTAAATTGCGCGATTGCTTTTGTTTTCGAACTGCCCAAATTTTCTTCAAAATTATCTTTTAATGGTAGTCGGACTTCATACCGACCGTCCTCCCGCCGTGTAGTTGTTTCTTTATAAAATCTGATACATTGTTGATCTTCGGTTGATAGGGTTGTCTCATCGATGATATCTTCTATTTCCCAAAACTTATGTATTTCGTCTAAGTTAGTGAGCACTACGTTACATTGCAGCGTTTTGACGTTCCCGCTTAAAATCCAGCCTAGTCGAGTATTCTGTGCTATAGGTGAATTATTTTGATCTGATCTGCAAATTCCTTCTAGGATGATTAAGGAATATATGTCTGCACCGAGCAGCAGGTCTACAGGGTTACTAAGATTGAAATCGGGGTCAGCTAATGATATGTTTTCTAAGTATGACCAACTCGGTCTGATAAATGAATTGTTGGGTAGATTTTTGATAAGATTTCGCATGATAAGAACATCGGCTTCAAATTCAAAATTGCTATTTAGTGATGCACATTTTAAGTGCAAAGTGCCTTTACAGTTGCTTTCCTTTATACCTACTCCTGAAATAACACCATAACATCTCTGCCGAGGCAGTCCTAGCTGTTGTGCGGCATTTTCAGTGATAAGAGATGTTTGTGAGCCCTGATCTAATAGAGCCCTAAGTTTGATAAAACTTCCATCATGTTTCTGAACTTTGATCAATGCGGTTGGTAAAATGATTTCCGGTAAGTCGGGTTGCAACGTCACGTGCGAGTTACTGCGCGAGCCCTGAGCGGGCTCGGGTTTCAAAGCAGCTCGAGCGCCTGAGTACGATGCGCCGGAAGCATGCTCGGGTTTCTCGTAAGCCTTGTGCAATAAAGTGTTATGTGCCTGATTACATTCGCGGCACCTTTTTTCAGAAATGCATGCTTTTCCTTGATGGCAATAAAGGCAATTTTGGCATAGCTTATATTTGGCAACGGTTGCACGTTTTAGTGATGGCGACATTTCGATGAACTGTTGACAATGAAAAACTCCGTGATCATCACTTTGACATATCGGACACTTGAAGAATTTGGTGAAATAAACGTTCCTGTTAGGTAGAGGTTGCGAAATTGGTCGTCCGGTTGCTTGCAATATTGGTTTTGTAATAACCTTGTAGGAATTGTTATGATATTGAGGTCTCGAATATGATTGATGGTTTTGATAATTTTGGCTGTAGGGACGTGAATTAGGCTTGTTCTCGTTGAATTTGATGAAGTTTTGTTCTTGCTTACGACGCGATGATTCTATTGTAGTAAATTTAGTTTCCAAAAATGATAAAAAGTCTTTTAAATTAGGCACATCCTTCGGGTCTTTTAGAGAAGAAATATATTCCTTATGTGTTTCCGCATCTAGTTTCTGACACATAAGATAAATGAGCAGGGGATCCCACGAATCGACATCTATGCTTAAGTTTTTGATGGCGTTTAGGCTCTCAAGGATGGCGTCGTGAATTCTTTTGATATGATTGTATGTTGATTGTTGTGATCCAGGAATGTTAAGCATAACATCTAGAAGTGAATTTAAAATCAGTTTTTTGTTGTCGAATCTGTGGTTAAGTATATCCCAACAGATCGAGTAGTTATCAGATGATATTGGTAAATGCTGTATAAGTCTCTCCGCCTCACCTTTGACCTTAGATTTTAGGAACTGCATTTTCTGGGCGTTAGATAGTGATGGGTTACTATGAATGGTCTCTGTAAACAAGTCTTTAAATGAGGTCCATTGATGATAACTGCCGTGGAAAGTGGGTATTTCTATCTGAGGGGTCGACTTATCGCGATGAGTGATAGAAAACATTTTTTGATTGATCGATTTAATAGCGTTGTTATATGCTCGCTCGTACTTGAAGAACGCGTCTTCGTAGTTGGGGTCCCTGCCTCCCATCGCGCTGTCTAGCTCCCAGTGAAGTGAGTCTATCGCTGACCAACGAATATTGATAACACGTAGTAAATGATCAAACTCCCATTTCTCTGATATGTCGTCAAGCACTATGTTAGTGATAGTATGTTCGAAAGCTTTAAAATTGCTAGATTGTTTTCTAAGCATCTCATCAGTCTTGCTAGGTGATCCTTGATGAGATTGGTTGGAGGAAAAGGTACTAGTAGATTGCTGGCCCTGCCCGCTCGGGGAGACACCCAAAAGCGTTGCAGGTTTGATGATAGGAGGTTGAGTCTCCTTTAATTCCTTTCTTGGTGGCTCGTAATTTTGAATTGCTGCTCTTATATTGGAAAATCTATCCTTGATATTTTCGAATTGATTAGATGTAAAATAAGCGTTAGATTTATCACCGAACCCACACAATTGAATATGATTTGTTTGATATTCCTGCCAGTAGCCGTCTAATGTCGTTAATCTTCGCTTGATATAGTCTGCCGTTTTTCTATCGGCAGGGTCTTTTTTAAAGTTTATGTATACTTGCTCGATAGCCGCTGCTGTAAGTTCTTGATTTTGTAGTAGGTCCTCCATGGTGGTCGTAATGATAAAGAGATAGAGAGAAAGTAAATAGGAAAGATCTTACTTGTGCTCTCGGGTTGTTGATAAATGGTGGTCGCAAACGCTGCTGCTTACAACCTCCTTGATAGCTTGATGTTGATGATGATAGCACTGCAATCCTTGATAGTTTTTGATAGTTCACCTCACTTGTAAAACAGAGTCACGATTTATGTCCACGTAGTCACTGTGTCACACGCGAGGTCCCTCGATATTGGTTGAGCATCCGGCTCGAATAAAAATGTACGGTCTGTACACTTTTAGGTGATAATGATAGCTTGATAGAAGAGCGGAATGAAAGTCTTTGATAGTGATAAATTGATTGATATATTGATAGAACTGATCTTACGAATAAATGATAGAATGATTATGAGAACGCGCGCTGTGAATGATAGCCGTACACGAACTGATGAAATTATGAATGTATGGTAAAAATGCTGATGCTAAAGTAAGTTACAAAATACTGCGCTTTGGGGAAACGCTGACGCGACGATTGTACGAGCTGGCTCGTACAGACCTGAAACCCTCTGATAGTTGAGATCTGGAAAGTCAGAAAATGCGAAATTCTGGCTGTCTGAGCCTAGTTTTTTTGATTTTCCAAGAAAACTATTGCGTCACAAACGATGAAGATTCGTACAACACCTGGAAGTGGTAGAACTGGGTGGCTCAGACAGCCAGCATCCGGCTGTCTGAGCCAGCAGTTTTTTCTCAATTTCTCCAAAACGCATGCGTCACGAAGGTTCAAATCTGGTCGAGAGCTGTCACTAACGTCGTCACATCAGTAAATCCTAAAAACATTTGTCCGAAACGTAACATTTCGTGAAATATAGAGAAAAACAAGTTGGCTCAGACGACCGGATATCAGGCTGTCTGAGCCACACGTTTATCACGATTTCTCAAAAAGTACTGGATTAAAATGGATGGAACTACTTCGGATGACCGTCACTAACGCGTCACATCACATTTTATAAGAAACAGCGACCTGAAACCCTCTGATAGTTGAGATCTGGAAAGTCAGAAAATGCGAAATTCTGGCTGTCTGAGCCTAGTTTTTTTGATTTTCCAAGAAAACTATTGCGTCACAAACGATGAAGATTCGTACAACACCTGGAAGTGGTAGAACTGGGTGGCTCAGACAGCCAGCATCCGGCTGTCTGAGCCAGCAGTTTTTTCTCAATTTCTCCAAAACGCGTGCGTCACGAAGGTTCAAATCTGGTCGAGAGCTGTCACTAACGTCGTCACATCAGTAAATCCTAAAAACATTTGTCCGAAACGTAACATTTCGTGAAATATAGAGAAAAACAAGTTGGCTCAGACGACCGGATATCAGGCTGTCTGAGCCACACGTTTATCACGATTTCTCAAAAAGTACTGGGTTCAAATGGATGGAACTACTTCGGATGACCGTCACTAACGCGTCACATCACATTTTATAAGAAACAGCGACCTGAAACCCTCTGATAGTTGAGATCTGGAAAGTCAGAAAATGCGAAATTCTGGCTGTCTGAGCCTAGTTTTTTTGATTTTCCAAGAAAACTATTGCGTCACAAACGATGAAACCTGGATACATCAGCGTCACTAACGATTCCTTATAAGCCTAGATATGCAAGATCTCTATAGAAGCCTGGCTCAGACGGCCGGATGTACACTCGTTTGGCTAGGCCCTAAACAAATGGCCACGTCGACAGATTATATGCATACATTAAATTATGGTTTTATAAATAAATCATAATTATTTATGACTTTGTATTTTAACAACACCGTTATAATAAAGTGTAGCTATATTGTAACTTATGTTCTTTTTTCTTTCTTTCAGGAGGTAAGACAAGAAATGAGATTTATGAAGCCCTTGACATAATTTACCCCATATTACGAAGTTACAGAAAAAGTTAGTAAATCATTACTATGCATAATTATTAATGTAGTTTTATATATTTAATGACTTGTTAAATAAAGAGCATTGTTTCAGTATAATTAAAAGATTTATTGTATAATTGATTATTACACAGCAGTCCTTAAACGAAAGTCGAGCACGCACAACATAAAAATTTTCAAAAAACTTGTACCATACTGCAACAAAATAATTATTACTGACCCGAGTCGAGTGCGTGTCGAGCCCGTTTGGAAAAAACACAGAGTGGCGCGTCACGAGACCCGGGTCAGAGGCAGAGGCTAATTTCAGCATGCGTTTAAAGGTGAACGCACATTTATCAGTCGAACGCACCGAACGAATCGAAGTCACGCAGGCCTCACACACTTAGCCACTTCGGCCGAATCGACCGCGTCGAAGAAGTCATGAGATAGCGCCATGAGCGACATCTAAGGTGGGAGTGAGTAAGAATTGAATACCCGGCCAGTCGCCCGAGTCGACCGCATGAGCTGCGCCGAATCTGATGACGTCATCCGAATTGGTCTAGGATTTCAGGGTTCTTCCAGATTCGGACGATCAGACGCGCGCGTGTGCGAGGTTTCATTAGATTTCATATAAATAATTCTAAAATTCGTTTCGTTCGGCGCGTTCGGCTCGGGTAAATGTGCGTTCACCTTAAACAGTACCGTCCACACGCGCGCTTGCAAGTACATACACACGAAGATACATATCTATAGGTAAATCGCTTCATACAGACTTCACCTGCAGCGGCGAGAGCGCGAGAGAGAGTCTCAGTGAAGCGGTCTGCCTATAGCGGGCGTTTCACGCCGCGTTTGAACTGCTGCGTGACTACCTATGAATCGCCCGCTAGTATCTATAGTTGAGCCATATGTGATCGCTGAGACGTCATTTCGACAATTCTAGTAATGTATGTAACACAATAAAAATTAGCCGATGTTTTTTGTAAAACATAATCCTTTAGTATCTTACTTTATTTTTGGAATTTAATGTTTTGTATTTTGCGTATTTTAACCCTTTTCCAGGCTCAGGATATACAGAGACCATATTCTTTATAATCTTATGGACTCATTCTGGCAAAAACAAGTTAGTATTAATTTAAACAAATACAGCCTATTTAATCGATATCTACCATATCTTTTATGTTGTTTTTATCAATAAATATAGTGATTGATCATAACGGCCATATCGATTATTCAGACTCGATTTTAGACTGATTAAGTTGTGTCAATCACTATAGTAGAGTTCCACTCCATGCGTAATTTTAGATTTCTTTATTTAAAAGGAAAATTACAAATCTATACGGTGGATCAAAATATATGTTTATATTTAATAAGGCGTTGCTTTGTTATAATATTTTGAAATCAATATAAAAAAAACTTTTTAAAATAGGATTTTCATTCTTGGAATGTAATATGAGTAGAATGTAAGAAAGTGTCATGTAAAAAATGTCTCAGCAATCATCATAAATAAAAGTGGATTATAGTGTAATATCAAGCGCGCGCGTACGGACCGGATGGCGCTGTGAAACCAGCCTTAACTATCGAGACACGCGCGGCAGGGCAAGTTTTTGCATACAGCCCAGCACTTCGACAAGAATAATAATTAACGTTACATTGTGATAAAAAAAATCGTTTGTGAATGTATCATGGTGCTTGTTTATAAAAGTAAAGCATAATTTTTAGACGCATTTTATACTTAAATTATAACTAAACAGTCTATTTATCAAATGTTATGACCCACAGCTCAGGCACTCGTCTTTATTCTGCAATGAGCACGTAATGGCCGCCATGTTGGCTTCGTCTGTTTCGGTTTTTCCATTTTGTGCTTTGGTTTTAGCCTTCGCCTTATCTACTGTAAACTGAATAGCGTTTGCCGCCGGTTTAGTGCGCAAATAATACATTCCGGTTTTCAGACCCATTTTCCAAGCGTAGAAATGAATTGATGTCAGTTTACCATAGTTTGGCGTGGCGACATGTATGTTGAACGACTGACTTTGATCTATGAACGCTCCTCTATCGGCAGCCATTTGAATGGTTGTTTTGACGGATATCTCCCAAACGGTTTTATACAAATCTCGGATGTCCTGGGGTATAGCTTCTATATTTTGAATCGAACCATTATTGTGGATAATTAAATTCTTCATGTCTTCATCCCATAATTCCGCTTCAGTTAAATCCCGTAACAAATGATGGTTGACAACTTGAAATTCGCCAGACAATACTCTTCTTTGATATATGTTCGATGTGAAGGGTTCGAAAGACTCATTGTTACCCAGAATCTGCGCGGTGGACGCTGTTGGCATCGGAGCTATTAACAAAGAGTTTCTCAGACCATGTTTAGCAATTTTCGCTTTAAGAGCGGCCCAATCCCACAGATCTGAGGGAGTCTTGTCCCACATATCGTACTGCAGTATGCCTTGGCTGGCGGGACTACCCGCGTAGGTTTCGTAAGTTCCAAGTTTCTCGGCCAATTCACAACTAGCTTCCAAAGCACCATAATATATTGTTTCAAATATTTGTTGATTTAGTTTTATAGCTTTTTCGCTTTCATACGGTATGCGCATCAAAACAAATGTATCGGCAAGTCCTTGTACTCCGATTCCGATAGGCCTGTGTCTCATGTTAGATCGTCTTGCTTCAGGAATGGGGTAGAAGTTAACATCGATAATTTTGTTTAAGTTTTGAGTGATAGTTTTAGTTACCTCTTTCAACTTGACAAAATCGTATGTTTTATCTTCATTCAGGAACATGTTGAGGGCAACCGAGGCTAAGTTGCATACTGCCACTTCATCGGCTGAGGTGTATTCTACAATTTCGGTACATAGATTGCTACACTTGATAGTGCCCAGGTTTTTTTGATTACTTTTTCTATTGCACGCATCTTTATACAGCATGTATGGTGTTCCAGTTTCTACTTGAGCTTCGATTATAGCTTTCCATAAAATTTGAGCTTTCACTTGCTTAACAAACCGATTTTCCTGCTCATATTTCGTATATAAAGCTTCAAATTCATCTCCCCAACAATCTGCTAAGCCGGGACAATCATGTGGACACATGAGACTCCAATCTTCATTTTTTTCCACTCTTTTCATAAATAGATCGGGTATCCACAGGGCGTAAAATAGTTCCCTAGCGCGAGTTTCTTCTTTGCCGGTATTCTTTTTCAAATCTAAAAATTCGAATATATCAGCGTGCCACGGTTCTAAATACACAGCGAAAGCTCCAGGTCGTTTGTTACCACCCTGATCGACATATCGTGCAGTGTTGTTGTAAACCCTCAGCATCGGAACAAGACCGTTCGACACGCCGTTCGTTCCAGCAATGTAAGACCCTTTAGCGCGTATGCAATGAACGTGAACTCCTATACCGCCCGCAGACTTGGATATCAAAGCGCACTGCTTCAGCGTGTCGTAAATGCCTTCAATGCTGTCATCTTTCATGGCCACAAGGAAACAGGACGACAGCTGGGGGCGAGGCGTGGCTGCAGCGAACAGGGTCGGGCTGGCGTGGGTGAAATATTTTTCCGAGAGTAAGTTGTACGTGTTAATAGTGGCGTCAATATCTTCCCCGTGAATCCCTATAGCGCACCTCATCAGCATATGCTGTGGTCGTTCAGCAACCTGAAAGACGACGAATATTTTATAAATAAATAGGAATGCTTTCGGATTTATGTGAAATCTATAGAACGGTTCTACACTACATCCATGTGATACTACTATCCGTAACGTGGTATGAGGCACCACAAAATGCTTGATCTAGTTCTAGTTCATAAAAAAAAGTCCATTGAAAAATCTAAGATTACAATACGCCAGATTTATCTTCCGGTTGCTGACTATTTATTCGGGTACACCACATAAAATGTTAGTAGACTGGATATAAAGTTTTATTTCAGTATTTTGAAGTAAGGTTTGTATCGAGTGTGTGATATAACTGAGCTTTGATGTTCGCACGCATCCCTTCCTTGTAAGAAGCGATAGCGTTACCACCGTAAGTTAAAATTAATGAATATCACAGATCTGAAGTTTTGTAACGTTGAAAAATGATTTGGTTGCGCGCGTGCACTATGTTCACCAGATCACAACTGCTTTTGCCAAATCTGGACGCATAACACCCTCCAAAACGAAGTGGATAATAAGATAATCTTACCTTATTATTGATCTTTAACAAGTAGGATCTTTCCAAAGTTTTGAAACCAAAGTAGTTGTATTTAAAGTCTCTGTCGTACACGATAGCAGAGTCTAAACGTTCCTTATTCTTCATGATAATGTCGTAGTGAAAATCAGATATCATGGGAGCACGTTTTTTAGTGTGTGGGTTCACAATGTTGTACAAATCAGTCATTACATCTATAAAAGAAAAATGAATTAAGTGCATAAATTAACAAGAATCTATTTATGTGACATGCATGGTTATTTTTTAAAATGATAAAAACACCTGAGCATGGCACTAAAATTTGGTTCTGATTAGTAATGTGCAACAGGGTAAGTATAGGAGTGGGAGTTGTAAAGAAAATTTCGCGGGTTCGATTCCCGCAAGGGGCAAATGTTTGTCTCAATGAGCACCAACATTTGTAAGACACTTAAATAATAAAATCTTAGAGTGTATTTGTTCGATGCATTTAGCTACAAACTCTTCATATTTGGTAACTAGCGGTCCCCCGCAACTTTGTACGCGCGTTTTGAGTTTGCCCCCTTACCTCGCGCCGCAGTGTGATGTTCTATAGCCATAAGCAATCCTCGATAAATAAGCTATCCAACACAAAAATAAATTTTGAAATCAGTCTTGTAGTTCCCGAGATTAACCGTATTCCGTTCAAACAAACAAACAAACTCTTCAGCTTTACAATATTAGTATCGATTCAGCGTGGATAGGTGCGCGCTATTCTTGACTCTTCACAACACAAGTAACAATTTGCGTGTGTGACAAACCTGAGAAATGCTTCTTTGTTTCTTTGTGCAAATTGGATATAGCTAATCGTGCAGCTAGCAAAGCGTAATCGGGGTGATCCGTGGTCATCGTTGCGGCAGTTTCAGCAGCCAAGTTGTCCAATTCAACAGTCGTAACACCAGAATATATTCCATTTATAACTTTTAATGTTATGGACACCTGCAAAATAAAAAGGAAGTTAATAAGGAGCATGAAGTGTCGATAACAGGGTTGGAAAAATATTTTGAAATATTTAATAAAACAGACATAAAACACTTTAAGACTTTACTGTAGTGTTGCCGTAAAATCGATTGTACATCGATTATTAATCGATTGTGTAAATGGGCCCAAATAATCTAATAATCGATAGCATCGATAACATCGATATAATCGATAATATCATTTCCTGTTTTTATCCAATATAATCGATTATACTGCGTAGTCAAAAAAATATTGTCGATGATATCGATCTAATCCATTTAATTGACCTATCGGCTTAGATAGTAGAGATGAGTAAGTAATGCTTGTGATATTACTCGGATGATATCACGCGACGGAGTACTGATACATTACGCATCACTCGGCCGCACCAAACATCACACCATCACTCGAAACATTACTCGATACTATGCAATTCAATATGCATCAGTATCCGCAATGAAATCGTGTTTTTAGGTAGCTAAGGTACTTTTTAGCTTATCATTAATCAGTCTGTTGTGTATCTTTGTTTTCTAAGTCCGACCGAATCAAACCGAACACAGTAATTTATTTAACTAATTACGACCTTTTTCTTTAAGTGATTAAACCTTAATTCTTTTGAAAGAGATAATTAAAGCGACATTTCGGAAATTCCTGGAACCTTTTTTTATTTCAATGAGATAAACAAAAAGACTACTAGAACTAAATGTTGATATTTTGCTCTAGTAGTCAGTCAGTATACAGTTCAATAACATAACGTAATGCTTAATATTACTCCCGTTATGCCATGTCCTTAAAAGCATTTCATTACGTTATTTTACTGTAATAATCGCATCACAGTAATATTTCAACCATCGCAATATTACTAATATAACGCATTATTACCATTACCCGAAACATCACTACGTACTAAACAGTACACCGAGTGATGTTTCGGGTAATGGTAATATTACAGAGTGATATCACTTTTCATGAAAGGTGATGCAATATTACATTACGCGGCAGTGCACTGTTTTGCGCATGTCTATTAGATAGATAGTATTGCTATGAATGTACAGTTCCGGCACCAAGTATCAATCTACCCAACTTTCCTATGACGTTTTGTGAATAAAAATAAGAGTAGAATAACTTTTTTAAGGTTTAATTTTACAGTACATATCTAAGAAGAAAGAATATTAATGACGATTAATGAAATAATTGCAGATTGATAGATTGCAACATAATAATCGATACAATCGATAGTATTGGCTTGATTCCAGTATCGATTTAATCGATTAAATCGATATTATTGTCTAATATAAACAATTATATTCTAATAATTGTAAGTAATCAATCTTATCGATACTATCGATAGTCCAATCGATTTTAAGATTATTTAGGTTGGACACAATCGATTCATCGATAATCGGTTATGCGGCAACACTACTTTACTGGCGGGGAGTTTAACGGTGTTGTTTTGGTCAGCGAAGAGCGACTTAGGGGTGGTTCTACAAACAATACTGATGCAAAATATATATATATATATATATATATATATATATATATATAATAATAAATATATTTAATTTAAATGAAAATAAACCCAAAGAATCAATTTATTAATGCGATACAGTGAGCCACTCAAAACTACCAACACTGTAGCTTACTAGCTACAGCATAGTAGTACACTTCTGGACACATCTATTGGCCCACCTTAGAGTTTGGGTTTCGATGGCCCCTACCGAAATGATTGCTAGATTAAACAAAAACTGTTGATGCAGTTTTAAACCTAGCGATACAGTGAGCCACTCAAAACTACCAACACCAGGTACACCTTTGTAGCTTACTAGCTACAGCATAGTAGTACACTTCTGGACACATCTATTGGCCCACCTTAGAGTTTGGGTTTCGATGGCCCCTACCGAAATGATTGCTAGATTAAACAAAAACTGTTGATACATTTTATCATCTTTTTCGATCGTATTGTTTTCAATTTTAATTCAGAATACCATACGACATGGAGCTACGCCTAACAAGTCGGATATGCGCCTTGTTAAAGGCAATTGATTTTTGAATAAAAAACATGTTTTATCAAATAACGGTTTAATTTAATAACGCGTGTTGCCTTCATGGGCATCTACCACAGCTCTCATACGATTAGGCATAGAGTTTATCAACCGCTCTATGAAATTTTGAGGGATCATCTCCCATTCCTCTTCTATGGCAGTTTTCAACTCCTGCATCGTCTGGGCAACTGGCTGCCGAGCCCTAACACGTTTTCAGTTCGTCCTACATGTGCTCAATGGGGTTCATGTCTGGGCTTCTGGCTGGCCAGTCCATAACTGTGATGTTCACATACTGAAGATATTCCCTGACGATGCCGGCCGCATGGGCTCTTGCATTATCATGCATAAAAAGGAAATTTGGGCCCACATTGTCCGCGTATGGTATCACGTGAGGTTCTAAGCACTCACGAATGTACCTTTCAGCATTTAATGTTGGCAGCCGTGGTCCTGTAACAACCTCAAGTTGAGTTTTGCCACAGAAAATATAATAGTACTACGTACAGAAGGATCACTGTGCTAAGAATGATTAAGTAAAAACAACTTTCGCTGCAACGCAATGAAGTGCAATTCACTTCGCACGATTTTAATGCAAGGTTGTTTCATCTACCTATCTATACCTGTCTCTTTCTAACACGTAACGCTTTCCCTGTTTCGCGGCCTTGAATGTGTCAGGGTTGCGAGCGGCGCGTGGCGTGAACATACGCGTAGGTACACAACGCGCTACTCAAATAAAATAAATAGTCTAAAGGACCTAGCACATTTCTTGACTGTGTTCTATCGGAGAAAGTAATTGATAGTGCCAGCGTTCGTTTAATATTAAAATAAGTGTTTACTCTGTCTAATTTAATTATTTGGTACAAAATTACTGAATTCGGAGAAATGAAAGTACAAACTAAACACACATGTATGTACGGACAACAGCACGTCAAGGTAAACACTGCGGTATCTTATGCAGTTGTAATAAGGGCTAGTTTACAACAAAAGTGGATAACCTGATGTGCTGTCGACTGTACATCACACTTAACCAAATAAAAATGTATAGTAAATTTATTTTCTCCGTGCAGTTTGGGTCATAAATCATAGCTCGGCCTCAGCTCGGTTAGGGCGGTGAGTATGTTGCGCGGACCCACCGCGTTTTAAAATTTATATTATTTAAAAAATTTAGTTTACTACAAATAATTTCATTAAATATACAATTTTATATTAATTTATTTTTTTATAAGAAAATATATAGTACATTCGCCAGCATCTTTGGTTACACTCACTTTTGTTGCAAACTAGCCCTAATGTCAACTGCATAAGATACCAGTGTTAACCTTAATTTGCTGTTGTCCGTACTTAACTACAAAAAGTGACTTGTTTATGTGAACATTATCTATCGTACCTTTATAAATGCAATTAAAATCGAAATTAATTTTATTGGAATACCTAACAAATTAAGGGTGGTATTATATAGCTAACGTAAAATAATGAACTGTAGCTCTTGGACTATTAGATTTTGGACTACATAAAATCCTAACACAAAATTACTTAAGTGATTTGGTAGGTACTTATAAATATTATGCTAAATTTAAAGTAAGTTTATTGACCTGTTTCCGTTTATTTTAAGTTAGATTGACGTAAGTAACTGGGTAGGTATCTTAAACTCAAACATATTTCTTTGAACAAGAAATGTTGAATACCTACCTTCAAAATTTGTTTTGATAAATAATGTCATAATTAGGAACACATATTTCAAATTATTAATAGTTATTTCGTTGTAACGAAGTCAGTCACAGGCTGAGAAAATAAACACATTCACAGGCGCGTGGCGCGGTTCGCGAGCGGCAGCCCCGCGCTCTTTTATGCTCGGCGTACAGAGTCGCTCAAACGTACCTAAACTTCGGAGTGACACCCCCCTGGTTTTGCCGCTCGCGGATATACCGCCCCAGACAGTCCACGAGCCACCGCCATAAGCAACCCTCTCTTCAAAGTAGCATTGTGCGAAACGCTCTCCCTTACATCGGTAGACCTTCTTCCTTCCATCATTGCCATGTAACACAATTTTAGACTCATCAGAAAAGAGTCCACGGCTCCAATCTTGCTGTGTCCAATTTAAATGACTGCGTACGAAATGAAGGCGCGCTGTTCGGCGGGCTCGCATTAGTTTGGGCCCATTAGCTGGCTTATGTGGTACCATATCGCGTTCTTTGAATCGATCCTGCCTTTCAGTTGTGACCCGAGATCGTGGCCTGCCTTGGCGACGAACAAAGCCGCCAGTCTCTAGGTACCTCCGATAAACATTTCGGACCGCAGATCGACTTAAATTAAGTTGAGCACTCACGTTTCTTTGGCTGTGTCCGGCCTGAATAAGTGCCACAGCTTGGGTGGCGACTTCAGGTGAAGTATCCATAGATTATTGATAGAACCTCACCTTAATGTTAAGAATAAGTAATGTTTGTTGCAGAACCAAAGATATCAATCACTTTTTCAAGAATTAAATCCAAGTAAACCAATAAAACCGAGTTTTCTTAGTATTCGATTGTTTGATATCAACAAACAGGCTCCAAATTATCTTTTGTTCCTTTAAATTCTGTGTTCGAAATTCAAAAAAAGACTATTGAATGAAATTGTGAATGTGCCAGGTTCAAAACTGCATAAAAACTTTTTGCTCGACCTAATATAAAATTTCAGCTAGGACCAAACGAAACTGAAAATACAAGGTGGGACAATAGATGTGTCCAGAAGTGTATTTCGTAGATAGATACGCGCTAGCTACGCGCGAGGGTGTGAGTTTCTCCACTCGTTTTTTTTTTTTTAATGTTGTGAAGAGGTATTCTTTTATAAAACTTGCATGTAAATTAAAGATAATATTTTTTCAGAATAAGCATAACTCATCTATCATATGATATGATCCCTGAGTTGGATACACTGACCAAAACAACACCCTGTATGTAACGCAGTGTATAGAAGGGCCGACATACTGGGGGGGTTACCTATACAATGTATACCACACAACCTGTTAGAGACTTTGAAGTTAATTTAAAGCTAGTTAATGCTTCAACACCCGAGCGGTTGCATTTGCATTGTGTCTCGTTCACATACGCTTGAGGGATTAAGGTGAATATGTAGTATTCACTTGTTTGAATTTATTAATTTATTTATTCCAATTATTAGCACAAAAAAAGTTTTAAACACTGTTTTTTTCTTTGTTTATGTTTCAAACATTGTATAAAACATGTAAACAGTCAAGAACATACTCATTTCCAGACACAAAAGCTAATTATTTGTTATCACTGCCCATGTCATGTTGTTGGGGTTTGAATACTTTGAATTAGTTTATATATTTTGAATATTTTTATTTTAAACGGTTTTAAACACTATTTTAAAACAACTTGTTCACATCATTTCAAACATGGTTGATAGTGTATCAAATTGGCTCATGTTGTACAATCAAGCTAGAATAACACAAAACAAAGAAATTTATACTCACAGGATCCACAAAGTCCATATTTAATCCATAGCAAAGTTTTTTGATTCTTGATGTAATTTTATCAATGTGTACTTCCTCCATTCTACCTCCTAAAAAAAAGTATTACAAGTTTTACTTTTCATTGAAAGCAATTTTTCTTTAATCCACAAGGGATAAGCGGGCCATTCCCAACACAAGTTTTTAGACTTCTTAAAGTGTCTTTCCAATATGTTGGGAGTAAGATTATTTTAATTTACACAAAAAAAAAACTACTTGATTGTAGACTACCCTACGTATGGGGCATTCTTCTAACTAACTTTTGTTATCAACTTTTAGTTATTCTTCATATAAATCTTTAAAAGGTTTGCTTGGTTGATTGCATCTCTTTTAATCACACATTATTTTTCATGTCTTTTGATTATGCAGATGGATGTGGCTGACAGGTAGCGTCAGTATTTAAAGAAATGGTAGCACCTGATAAACATTTTCCTACAGCAAGCAACTACAAAACTGCATAAAATTTGATTTTTAATAGTACATTATGATACAAGTGTGCTAAGTTGACCATTATATACAAGGCAATATTGTGTGCGCACGAGCGAAAGCGAGTGCGCCATAAGAAAGCCGCGTATATATTGGTCACAGGCACACGCGTATCATACGACGTTTTTCAACACACTTGCGAGGAAAAAACAAGACTCTTCATTTACTTAGTTTTGAATTATTAAAACATTTAGTAAAAATACATTTCACTCGATTTTGATGGCAAAGACTTTCGCACGCGTTTTTTGCCTCGTTACGTATGTCCGGCGGAGTTATATTTATAATAGGTTTTCTTCATTTTCTTCACTTGAAGCAGACATTTTCATTAATATGAAACTTCATAATTAATCCAAACTGCCGTCACATCACATCACAGCCGACATTATTATTTACGAAAAATGGCGCGTTGTTTTTTTATTCCTGCCGCGATACCGATGCGCGCGCAAGGCTTAGGCGCGAACTAGATCGGCCAAAAGCCAAGATTAAAAATGTAATAATTTGTGTTTAAAACACAAATCACAGAAAATGTTAAATGAGTTTGAGCTATTTTTTAGTAATAAATCTGTATTTACCATTTATTGAAATAAATATGTAGATACTGTTATTTTTCGCATAAATACTGTTTGTTGCTAAAATAAAAGTATTGTATAACCCGACTAAATTATATCGCTTCTTCTTCTTACTTACGACTTGGTACTAGGGTACAAATGTTAATTGGTCGGATTAATAAAGTAAAGGCACTAGTGCAATAATATAATAAAAAAGCACGCGTGTTTAATATCTATGATTATGAGCCAAAAATCGGTGGAATAAAGACGTCATTATGAGCAAGTGTGTTGAAAAATTTATTATGGTTCATAGTCACTTCAAGTTGATTCATTGGGTACATGTTTCTTGTGTTTTTACTTAACAAGTATTATTTAGCAACAAATTGTGCATAAGATTATATTTACAGATTACCAAAAAAAATTCAAGACACTGCGCACTTGTACTTCACCACCGTGAATGCAACGAAGGTAAGCTATGCAGATATGCGCATACTTTCTCAGCCTAAAGGTAAATTTATCAAAATGGTTACAGCTGAATCCGACTGAGATAACTTTGTTTTTCTATTATATGTTACTTGAAGGATTATAATAGTATCTAAATGAACAGACATAATTGCTTGATGCTTTAGATATCCATTAGTAGAGCAGAGCTGAGTTACATTATTAATAAAAATAGGAATAACATTGAGAGGCACAAGACACTGATGACTTGCATTCTCTATACAAACAGAAAGCAATTAGCAAATAGGTTGACAAAATCAAATACCATAAATATAAGTTGTCATCCCTTCAATTCTGTAGCTTCACTTGAACAATGTGGTTCCCACCATGAGGAAATAGGTAATTTGAAAGGAAGGCTACAGCCAAGTCGAGGGGCATCTAAACAGCTCTCGGTAATAACAACAAATAAGAAATAAAAGGCTGAATTTAATTACAAAAACCGAAAGAGCATTACTCATGTCTAACATGACCATAACCCAACTTTAGATTCGGTAGGGATTAGATTTTGCAAGTATAAGTACCAACTTTGAGCTTTTAAGACTTCGTTCAAATTGACTCTAGTGATGAAGTACTGCAAAGATGCCGTTAATGTACCACATGACGGTGAAATAGTTATTACTTTGTAGGTAGGCAAGTGCGTTCAAATTCTTACCTCTCTTCAGAACATAAAGCTTATTGGACTTTCCAACCATGATGGTAGATAGTGATTTTATTTATATTTTCGAAATAAACAATGTAATTCTTATCCAAAAAAATAACTCAAGGAAAAATAAAAATATGCACTGCGAACAAAAGCGGCACAAAAACGATAATAAATTGACTTTGACATTGAATTACGCGGGAAAAAATATTGACATTTTCTTTCTTTTAATGGCTGGGAGGGACGAGGGAGTACTAGGCATCGATAAAAATACGCTAAGTATTCTCTGATTTTTAGGGTTCCGTAGCCATTGGCAAAAAACGGAACCCTTATAGTTTCATCAAGTCTGTCTGTCTGTCTGTCTGTCTGTCCGTCCGTATGTCACAGCCATTTTATTCTGCAACTATAAGCATCACACTGTTGAAATTTGGTAGGAGTATGCATCCTGTTAACCGCTTTACGATTCTCATACAAAAAATTAAAAAAATGACATTTAAGGGGGGGCATACATGAAACTAAAACCAAAAAAAAAAATGTAGTCAAACCTATACGTGTGGGGTGTCTATGGATAGGTCATTTAAAATGACATAGAGGTCCCTGAAACCATTTTTTTTTAAAGTCTAACGTTTCATAGTTAGACGCTTTCAAAGCGGTAAAATGGGCGTCCCCCTCTATCTAACTTCTAAACTAAGCGAGTGTAAATTTTGAAAAAAATATGTAATGTAGATCTTAACAAACACTTTCAACGAAAATTGGTTCGGACGGGATCGAAAGAGAAGTTTTTGAGATATAAAACATTTTCAACAACCGCAAACATAACTTTGTACTTCATACAAACACTATGAAAAACAAAGTTATATTTGCGGTCAACCAAATATTGTGGTATTTCACTAAGTGGAAGTAAGTGGTTTCCCTAATTCAGTTAAAGTTGGCACGGAACCCTCAGTGCGCGAGTCCGACTCGCACTTGGCCAGTTTTTAACTAGATAGACCAAAATGACATTTGGTGGGTGGCCACTTTTTCGTAATTTAAAAATAGTGTTGTTCCTAAATAATTGAAAACTTTTTATTTTTTTTATTTTTTATATATAAATTAAGCTACATTTATTCATCAACGTAATCAATAGAAATATTATACATACTTTATTTATACCGTAAACTAAAATATACATCTATGAAATAATATATACAACTTAAAGCATAGAAATTATAAACTACAAAATAAAATAAAAAGTATTACAAAAGGGATATTAAAATAAAATTATAAAAATGGCCCTTGTGTTAAGGTGCCCAAAATGCTGGCAGCATTGCCTCGCTGAATGGCTATACTTATACGCTGTGCGAGGTAGCTGCCAGCTCTCGGGTCACCACTGACGTCAGTTAGCCTCTTAGCAATTTCCCTGTGCAAAGAGATAGCGTTGGAACCCCACGAACCTAATGTCTCGACTCCGAACGGTACAAAATGATACCGGGAGTCGATCAGGCTGTATTTTTTTGTTTTATTTTTTTCTGCGCTTGACGCAGCCAAACCAGCACCACGGGTTGTACTTGGTAGATGGGAGGCTGCCAATGTGTCGACACAGGTAGCATCCCACACTAGAGCCCGACCCATCCGCCAAGGAACAAGTGACATGCCATCCGGCCTCTTGCCGTCATCACGCGCGATACCGTTCGGCTCAAGAATAGCCGGCACGTTGATGGAGGCAAGAGAACGACGAATGATGTCGTTGATGCTGGCATGGCGGGAAAATCGGCCTGCGCTTTTAACACATGAAAGTCCGTGGTGTCCCAACGAGCTGACTTCAAAACCACAAGGACATCTTGTACAATTCTTGATAGGTGTAGAAAAACGGTATCGGCATCACCTCCTAAGGTCCCGTCGTCCAAATACCAAACATTAAATTTTGAAAATAAATTTTGTATATATGGGTTGATGCACAAGCTAACAATGGCAGGCCCGAGAGTGTCTCCTTGTTGACAGCCAACAGCAGAATCAATTTCATGACTTTTGTAAAGCAATTTAGATGGGTTATAGTAACACTGATTAACAAAATTAAAAATTTCTTGAGAGTTTATTTTCACTTCATGCAACAAGAAGTCCCTGTGAACCGAATTAAAAGCATTTTTGAAATCTAATTTAAGCAACACCTCCGTCTGATTTTGTGAAAGAAGAGTACGAAGCGCATGAACAGCGGCTTCGCAGCCCCCCTTGGTACAAAAGCCTAACTGGTGTGGTTCAAAATGATCGCGTAGTTTATAAGTGAGGAACTTCACACATAACTTTGAGCATATGCGCCGAAAAGTGGAACCAACCGCAATGGGTCTGACACCGCCATCTTTCTTAGTTAGCGCAATTAGATTTGCGCCATACAAAATGGGGACGATTTCAGAATTTACTTTGCCAAAAAGCATAAAATTACAAAGTTTTGTGATGGCTGAAAGTAAACTTCGACCAGCATCACCTGCCTGAAAGGAAATAAGGTCTTTCAAGTGCTGTGGCGACAAACCGTCCAGACCAGCAGCTGAACCAGGCTTAAAAGATAATATTGCTGACAAGACTTCCTTATCGTCCACTTGCAAGCAGAAAGATTCATCAGTCAGTGGTTCTGAAGGAGGAGGTGTTGCTGGAGCTAGAGGTTTTTCGAAATAAGGGCATTGAGAGTGTCCTGGCTGTCAGATGATATCACGTCGCTAGAGAAGAGGAGTCGCGCGGCGCTTTCCAAATCACCATCACTTACTTTATCTTCAACTTTTCTGAACAAATTAAAATTACTAAACGGTCGGTCGGTCGTGGCTGGGCATGGGATATTAGCCGCAATGCAGTTATTTTTTTATAATTTGGGTAAGAGATGATTGGTTGGAAGAAAGATCACGTGGTGCATGCAGAATTTGGAAAGAAAAAGTTAAGAGATTTTCCCATGAAGAGACAGAGTTTTGGTTAATATAGTCTAAGATTACGTGCGTTAATTTAGTCGCAATGGTGATTCTGGCACCGCGCGGAATCCTCTTTACTGTAGGTTTTGATTGCTTTAAGCTACTTAATTTAATTACAAAATTTTCTTTGTTGGCAGATTGGGCTGCTATGGGGTTAGTTGATGGGTGGTGATTGTTATGTATACGTGGAATATAAATGTTTAAACCCCTAGATGTTGTGAAATGCCTACGGACTAATAGATTCATCTTCTTAATCTCATGCTTTTTTAGTGTTTTTTACATAAAAAACAGCTTTAAATAAATTGATTGATTGCTGACAAATCAATGTCAAAACAAAAAAAAATTATTCATTTGCTGTTTTAATCAATTATAAAATATTCAAATAAAAGTTCATTATAAAAATCATGATTCCTCATTATTTTATCATGATCATCATTATTTCTAATAATTTATTTATTGAAAATATTTAAAAGGTAAAATAGGTAAATTCATACATGAATATTGCTAATGGAGGAGAAACTAAGTTTTTTTTTACTCATTACAAAAACTGTTTTATGTATTACATTTATTTGTAGCTTAATGCAACGTTTTACAAGGTTTATTTGTTCGAATTTGTAAAATCAGAAGTTCAATTAATCGCATAGAATTTAAATGTTAGAGCAATATTCATCGAATCCAACTCGGCTGGGCAGCGTTTGGGAAATTGCGCAAGAGCGTCTTCTCGTCTCAATTACCTCAGTGTCTGAAGACGAAAGTCTTCAACCAGTGTGTGTTACCAGAGATGACATACGGATCCGAAACGTGGTCTCTAACTATGGGCCTCATAAAGAAGTTCAAAACTACACAACGAGCGATGGAGCGGGCTATGCTCGGTGTTTCTCTACGAGATCGAATCAGAAACGAGGAGATACGTAGAAGAACCAAGGTAACGGACATAGCCTTGAGAATCAGTAAGCTTAAGTGGCAGTGGGCAGGGCACGTAGCGCGAAGAACTGATGGCCGTTGGGGCAGGAAAGTTCTAGATTGGAGACCCTTCGACCAAAGACGCAGCGTAGGACGTCCACCAACAAGATGGACAGACGACCTTAAAAACATCGCAGGATCAAACTGGATGCGGACCGCTAGTGATCGGTCGCTGTGGAAAGCCGTGGGGGAGGCCTATGTTCAGCAGTGGACGTCCTTTGGCTGATAATGATGATGATGATGAGAGCAATATTGGAACTACACTTACAACATTAAAAAATAAAAAGTTAGATTAAAGTTGTAATTCTGCCCCCTTACTCTGGACATGAAACCCGATCCAATGAATATAGCCATCCCTGTCACACGCGTACACGGCCTGGTATGAGTGACAGGGATGGGTATATTCATTGGATCGGGTTTTGAGTCCAGATTGTACCTAATTAAAAATCAGAGTATAGGTACAAGTCGGACTCGCGCAAAGTGGTTTCCGTCAATACTTACTAAGTACCTATGTAATGTAAGCATTTTTATTGATATGTCTTATAAAACCTGATTGATATTGTCTTAAAAGCTTGAAGCATTATAATTTCCCCATTATACGACAGATCGCTAAATAATTCAAACTCAGAGTTTTAATACTAATTTAATTTAAATTTATACACTATTATTATCAGTCTACTGAAAAATTGAACGTAGATCGCTGATTTAAGGGATGAGGAAGGGGGACGAGACGATGAGGGGAACCTTACCTTTTGGGTAATATAGTTTTTTGTATGGCAAGGGGGTTCCGCCTTCTGAACCCCCGCTTCTTTGCCCCTACACTAGATTATTGGCCCCAGCACAGAAAATATAATTGTACTACGGCCCCAGTGGTGTCGTGCCTCAAACTTATGACTGGTACCATTTTTTACTAGGTTTTCAAAGTTCTTACCTAACCTTGAACCGAAGAGTTAACAAATCAACATGGCGTCGTAATTTACTTTTGCAGGAAGACTATTTAGCCCTAGACCTTTATATACAGTGAAGTGATTTTTAAGGTTTTTCAGCGATGTTTTATGGAAAAGCAAGCTGGGTGCATTTTATCGAATTTGGAGGATGTTTATGGCCGAACAGCGGCTATGACGGGAATGTTATAATGTTTATTGTTCGTAGTAATCAGCATAAAGATAAAACATTTCGAAAACATACACTTTCTAGTCTAATTATACGATTATACAATACGATTGTTTACATTGGTCATTTTATAGGTTATATTTGAAATATGTAGCACAAAGTTATAGCGTGACCAAAGCAAATCAGAACTTTGTATTGCAAATATTAGCATTCAAAAAATATTCATTACATTGAACGACTAGGTACGTAATCCTACTATAGTAGTATGTACTTGATGTTAACTTATTTGTATATTTTACTTGTTTTTAGGAAAATCGGATAGCACTGTCAGGCGGATTGTTGATGAAGGCTTTAAAAACGATGAAAAATTCAGCACTCCCGGCAAAACAGATCTGGCCGCCCAAGTAAGGAAATGGATGACTTTACCATATGTTCACTACGTCATAAAATATAGTTTTTATATATAGGAAGTTGCTGATGGTTGCAAAAAATGAACTTGAGTTTGACTGCAGGCTTGAGCATTTGCGTAAAATATTAAAAACTATTGGGGTTTCATATAAGAAATGCCGAAGTTACAGAAAAGCTTTAATCGAAAAACCGCATATTGCAGGAAAAATAGTGGTATTTGAATATTATTATGAATAATCGAGATTTGCCAAAAGAACTGCAAAATAATATAATTTATTTAGACATAAGCTATGTACATTCATCATACAAAGTAAAAAAGTGCTGGCAGTCAATTATTATCGAAGGTGTAACATAAAGTGTGTCAAAAGGCAAACGTATAAAGGGAAAATGGCGATAATTATTTTGGGGTGTAGAATCTTTGGAAACGGACTATGATAGTGATGTTGACAATAATTAACTATAGTGCTTTTGATGTTCAATAATAAATATATTTTCTTTTATTTCCTTGTTTTATTTAAATGGATGTCACAAATTCATCCATCATTCATCTGATTATAACTAATTGATATAGTAATGGTAGCTTATTTAGTAAGTCAATTGAGCAATTTTTTTAACAGATTTTGTTTAGGCAGTCTTGTCATTTTTATAAAAAGTAAAGTCTGCAAGTATCAAAATCATTTTAGTCACCCATACGGGGCTGCTACATACACAACACTAGCGCCCTCATTTTAGTTCAAGACAAGCCGCCCCGTCGGCCAGCCTAGATACCGCTGGAAGGAGGCCTGATGGCGTTTTCTTGTGTCGGAGGCCAGAGACACACTTTGGGTTGCTGCGCCGTAGGAGTAAGTAAGTTGATATTTGACCTAGGTGCATCCTGCAAACTGAGGCCTTACTCTGGACACAAAACCCGATCCAATGATTATACCCATCCCTGTCGCTCATACCGGGATCGGGTTTAGTGTCCAGAGTAAGGGGGCTGGTCTGTTTTTTTTTTACCTATTCGCCGCGCACTTACATCCTCCTCTACTCATATTATTATTTGTAGGATTTTTAATTATATATTTGTTACCAAAGGTAATCTGGAAATTCACGCACGCACTGCACAAATACGCGGGCATATACACTGTGGTGCAGTCACACAGGGCTTTGAATACCGTTAAAATTCAGGTATCGTTACCTACGCTAGACGAAGGTAACGTTAATGGCAAAGGTAACGTTATGCTTGGTAACGATACCTTAGATGACCTTTTACCGTTAAATTGACCTAACGATATCGTCAATTTTATCGGTAAGTGATAATGTTACCATGGCCTAGGCTTAATAACGATACCAAATCAATACCACAAGTATCGTTAAACTTACCGTTATCATGAAGTATACTACAATAAAATCAAAAAAACTTGCCACGAAACACTAAGCACGTGTTTGCGAAACCAAATCATGTGTTTGCATCTATCTACGGGCTGATGATGTTGCCATTTCGCCGATCGGCCGGCCTGCGTAGCGTGGAATCGCGCACGTCGCCGCGCCGGATAGCAACTACGCTTTATGTAACGATAAAAGTATCGATACTTTTAACGTTACTTGTTAACATTATTATACCGGAATCAATATTAAACTACCGTTACCTATGTAACGGTTAAAATTGTATCTTTATGAAAATATCGTTATTTAACGATAATTATAGTGTGAATTTGGTATCGTTAACAAGCCCTGCAGTCACATGAAAACTATTTTGTCGTATGTCAGTCATATGTCATATTGACAGTGTCAAACTTGGTAAAACTGTCAAAAAATATTAAATTGGACTGTGTTTTAGCTAACTCCTTGAAATAAATCCAATTAAATCCTAACTTTTAGCTAAGAATTTATAAAAGTGATTCTTAATAAAATGGCTCCGAAAGCTGGTGGTGATTCTGCCAAGGTTAATTCAGCCGTTTACAAGGATAAAAGCAAACCTACAGACATTCGTCTGAGCAATATAAATGCCGCAAAAGGTAGGTACCAAAACATCTGTTCTCTAAATTAGATGTATTATTTTATTCTTAAGTAATTGTACAATTATTGGTGCTGTGTATGAATATTTATGCTTGAACATAACCAATAATATCGATAATTTTGATGATCCCGGAGTCTATAATATTATGTGGCTTCAATGTTATTGTCTGTAAAAACACCAAATTAGAAAAGGATTAGGCTTCATTTAACTATTTTGTATAATTTCTAGCCGTGTCTGATGCTATTCGGACAAGCCTTGGACCCCGTGGCATGGATAAAATGGTAATTTAATTCATCAAATTCAAGTAAGATATTTCATTAGTCATGTGACTACAGCTGCTAACTCTACATTTATTTTCAGATACAAGCAGCAAATGGAGAGGTTACTATAACTAATGATGGAGCTACCATTTTGAAACAAATGTGTGTGGTTCATCCTGCAGCTAAAATGGTACTACCTACTTACAATATTTTTGGTGACACTATTACTGTGAACTTGTAATTTATTTCCAAAATTCATAATAAAAATACAATCATGTATTTGATTTAGGTTTTTCCACTGCACTGTACCATACCAGACCGTTTAAGGTTAGAAAGATATTTACATATTTGGCTGGTGCTGGCACATTTTTTGTATGGCACGCAACAGTGTTGGTGTCAAAGTTTATATACAAATAATATTTTTTTTGCTTGACATTTCTCATTGTCATGGTATGTTATGGTATATCGTGCCATAACCTGTAAAGATGGAACCTAAAGGAGTGTAGTATATCCAAAGCAATGATGTAATTTTCCTCATGAAATAATTTTGACACCTTCTGTCAAGATTGTGATTTTTTTCTCCATGTCAGTTTGAATCTTTCAGGGATTTATTCTTCAGACCTGAATTGCTTATGTAAAGTGTAGCCTGATTTTAAATAAGTAAAAAGTTTTTCTAAGCATTTATGCATTTTGATAGTTCTGTTTGATTTCCTTAGTAAAAGTTTTTTATTTTAATTTCTTGATGTATCTGTAGGATCATTAAGTTAACTATATCATGATTTTTATTTAAAACTTAAAAGGCAGGTCTATGTGCTACTGAGTTCCAATAAGTTGATAATTATTTTACTACCATTCCAGTTGGTTGAATTGTCCCGTGCTCAAGACATTGAAGCTGGAGATGGTACTACATCAGTAGTAGTCATTGCTGGTGCATTGCTTGATGCTGCAGAAAAGTTACTACAGAAGGGTATCCACCCTACTGTGATATCAGATGGTTTCCAGAAAGCTTTGCAGCTCGCTTTACAAGTAAATATTTTTCAATATAAAATAATACATTTCATCATCTAGCATTTTTTGTAACATAAACTTTTCATTAATATTATAGCTATGTACTTTTATGTTAAGATTTATTTTTAAATCAGTCTACTCTGATTTTAATCTTTTTTCTTCTTTTTGTTAAAAAATAGGTTCTTGTGTACATATCTGGTTATTTATGTAAAATATATTATGTTTAAGGTTGTTGAAGGCATGTCAACACCTGTGGACCTAGCAAATGAAGATGCTTTACTGAAAGCTGCTGCTACATCTCTGAACTCAAAAGTGGTGTCTCAGCACTCAACAATTTTAGCTCCTATTGCCGTACAAGCTATCCGTGCAGGTAAATTGTCGTAACAGGACCATCAACTCAGGCGCGGTTGCAGCCTGAAATTTTGGAGGGGGTCACTCTAAGAAAAAACCGGCCAAGTGCGAGTCGGACTCGCGCACTGAGGTTTTGAGCCAACTTTTAACTAAATTAAGGGTTCACTTACCTCTACTTAGCCAAAATACCATAATATTTTATTGACAGCAAAAATAACTTTTATTTTGAATTTTTAGAATAAACTGACACATAACATTATAAGAATATTTTTAAATAATCTCCTTATCACAACAATGCAAATATATTGATTCTAAACTAGATGTAATTTCCAAGTTATTTTGGCCATCATATGCAGTTACATGATACTACATGTCAGCAAACTATAAGTTTATTACTGTTAGGGGATAGCTATTAATTTCCTTTTGTTATTTGCCTTTTTTTTTAGATTTTTCAATTTGACCTTAGATTTTGGGGGGGGGTCATGTCCCCTGTGCCCCCCCCCCCCCCTTCGGACCGCGCCTGCATGTATCCTAAATTTGAAATAAGATGATCTGTTTTACAGTGATGGAACCCATTCCTGGAGGCATTGGAGCACGTGTTGACTTGCGTGACGTAAAAGTGATTGAAAGGATTGGAGGTACTGTAGAGGACACAGAACTGATTCAAGGCTTGGTCATCCCACACCGTGCATCCAACGTCAATGGACCTCATCGCATTGAAAAGGCTAAAGTAGGACTCATACAGTTCTGCATATCGCCACCAAAAACCGACGTAAGTTTTGGATTGAATTTTATTTATTGACTGACTTCTTTTTCACCAGAGATATATCTTTGAGTGACTTATTTTTAAAAGCACTGAAATTGGCGCGACCGCAGTTACAGATTGACAGCTTGTGTAGGGCATAGGATGGCAGGAGGCCATCACTCAATTGCTAGTACCGTTCCATGCTTCTCAATTATCTACTTGCTACCATTTTTAACCAAAGTCCTTTTATTATTTTTCAGATGGATCACAATGTTATTGTATCAGACTATGCTGCAATGGACAGAGTTTTGAAGGAGGAACGTCAGTACATATTGAATATTGTAAAACAAATTAAAAAAGCTGGTTGTAATGTTCTGTTAGTTCAGAAATCAATCCTAAGGTATGTATAATCTAGAAATCCATTCAGCTTATAAATCACATACTAAAGTAAACAATATAAATTGACTTATCTTATTATTTAAGCCTGTAATACTTTGTACAGATATAAAATAAGCATGATAATAATCTGTGTAATTTTTATTTGCAGGGATGCGCTCAGTGATTTGGCAATTCATTTTCTTGACAAGATAAAGACCATGGTTATAAAGGACATTGAGCGAGAAGACATCGAATTTGTCTGCAAGACCCTGGGATGTCGTCCGATTGCCTCTCTCGATCACTTCACTGCTGAGAATCTGGTCAATGTTGATTTGGTGGAAGAAATAAATGAACCTGGCGGCAAGTACATCAAGGTAAAATGTGGTTTTTATATCGTTAAAACGAATGCCGCTAGTAAATAAACCATGTTTCGTGCAGAGGTCAAGCGCTAAAGTTCTTCAAGAAAGGCGATACTGAGAAAATTGATTCTTATACTTATTTTGATAACCAAATGAGTGAACATACAGTACATAAACTTAAGAACTTGTATAGTGTTGAAAATAACTATAGTGACTGAATTTGACTGTCATTTACGGTAAAATTTGTTAAAATCTGTCAAAAGTGGTATTTTACTGTCATAAATGGTCATATTTCATTTTGTTGTCTGTAATATTTTATTGAATTTTTTGGGCGATTCGGTCGGTCACGTGAGTTCCGCAAAATTCTGTTCTTTACATCTTATTTGAACCTTATTTACAAATTGTTAGTCGAAAATATTTTTTAAAGATCGAATATTTAAAGTACAATACGTGACTTACAATGGTGGTGATAAAAGTAATATTATCCTAATTACGGAGAAATCAAGTTTGGAAATTTCTAATCTCTTTGTTCGATGTAGATATTTGTTAGTGTGTACATACAATAAAAATACTTTATGATTTATTATAACTAATTTATACGACACAAATTGTGATTACGTTTTCTTTTGCGAAACTTAAGTCAAGAAATTTAGGTTTACGGTTTATCACGCATGGTTAAATTTACTTAATTTGTCTGGTTATTTAAGTTTTATGACCATTGGGACTGGTTAGATTCAGTTATTTTACAATACTATGCTCGTTTATACGGATGCAGTGCTGGTCGCACTATCGTTTTCGCACTTGTAACTGGAGTTTTGCGCGGGAAACGAAAAGGGAAGGACGGACCTTATTTCTTCGTTTTAGTAATTGTTTTTTTTCGGGTCAATTATTGCGATTGTGTGGTGGAATTATCATGATAATTTGTGCTTTTGAAGAAAACAATGCAATTAAAGAGGGGAATTAAGTGAAGCGATCTGATCGCGCCGTCTTACCGGGATCGCTGTTCCTGCGCTAAGCTTCCTTGTTGAGCATTGAAATGTGAACCACCCCGCATTTCAATGAGTTAGGTTAAGATAGGCTAGTTTAGTGTTAGTTTTAGTCAATAAGTGTAAAAAATGAACATTATTTACTGAAGAATAGTCTGTATGACATAGAGCCGAAGACGTAAAACTTGTATGAAAAAAAAAGCACTTGTAACTGGTCCCGTTGTGCGTCGCAGATGACGGGGTGCGCGCAGGGCGGGCGCACGGTGTGCGTGGCGGTGCGCGGCTCGAGCGGCGCCGTGGTGGCCGAGGCGGCGCGCTCGCTGCACGACGCGCTGTGCGCCGTGCGCTGCGTGGCGCGCCGCCCCGCGCTGCTGCCGGGCGGGGGCGCGCCCGAGGCCGCCGCGGCCGCCGCGCTCGCCCGCGCCGCGCTCGCTGCGCCCGGCGCCGCGCACTACTGCCTGCGCGCCTTCGCCGACGCGCTCGAGGTCGTGCCCTCCACGCTCGCCGAGAACGCGGGTGAGTGTCTAGCGTAGTGTCGGTTACCGTCTGCGGGGGGGGGCAGCCGCGGCCGCCGCTCTGGATGCTCGGGGCTGCGCACGTTCGCGGAAACGCTCGAGGTCGTGCCTTCTACGCTTGCGGAGAATGCGCGTGTCGTGTACCGCCTGGTGGGCGAGCGCCAGAGGTCGCGTGCGCACTACTGCCTGCGAGCGTTCGCGAACGCGCTGGAAGTAGTACCCACCATGCTCGTAGATTTCTTGATTCAATATAAGAGGTGTTTTGAAACAATCTATAAAGAATAAACGGATCTACACAGAATCAGTAACTTAACATTTTTCTCCTAAAAACGTAAGTTGAACAGCTCCTAAAAAAAACTGCTTTACTAAACCGGTCATGTGACCAGACTTCAAAAGGATAATTATCAATCATGATAAATATCGTGATAATATAACCGTTCTCCAACCCGAAGGGAAGACAACGAGTATTTCAGGTCTTGCCTAGTGCGAGGCGCGGTGCGGCAACAGCGCGCCCGCGCTTCTCCAGTACCTATCCGGACCTGATCGAAGATCCCTACTGATGGCAAGGGACTTGCTCCAGGTCAAGTTAAGATGCTATATATTTTCGGGATTAGCGGTGGTGGTGGAAACACCCATGCCAGGTTGTAATTCCACTTCCTCGAGAATGCGTTCACATACTGCGCATGTCTGTCCGTAGCATCTATCGTCACGTACTTGGGAAGAACTTTGGACTTCGATGTGGCGAACAAGTCTATTTGTAGGATTCCCCATCGTTTGAATACCATCTGTGTAATTTTTTTGCTCAAATGCCAGTCTGTTGCGGTTGATTCGCGTGACAGACGATCAGCTATTAATTTCCCGGGAATCTATACTAATATTATAAAGCTGAAGAGTTTGTTTGTTTGTTTGTTTGTTTGTTTGTTTGTTTGAACGCGCTAATCTCAAAAACTACTGGCCCGATTTGAAAAATTTTTTTTACGTTGGATAGTCCATTTATCGAGGAAGGCTTTAGGCTATATAACATAAAGATACGACTCATAAGACCACAGCAGAAATGAAAAATGTTGCGAAAACGGGAGAAAGATATTCCTTTTGAGAGCTTCCGCTGCATACGCTGCGGAAACCGCTTAAGTTACACAAAAATCATGTATGACAGGATTGTTCAGCATTAAAAGTTCTATAATAAAGTCCGCGACAGCATATGTCTATCTTTTATGGTTGACTTACTACAACCTTTATTATGTTCATAAATTTGTAAAAAAATAATGCATTATTTTAAGAGGTGTATTATACACACAGGTATTTATTCTTATCAAAATAAATACATTCATCATCACGAGCATTTCATTTAGAACCAAGTTGCCCTTTATATCATTTGATTTCAATAAATATCTTAGGAGCTATCACAGTTTTAACATAACTCCGCACCAAAATAATGTTCGCAGCTTAAGTACAACGTGCCCTTGCGCTAATATATTATAAAGCTGAAGAGTTTGTTTGTTTGAATGCGCTTATCTCAGGAACTGCTGGACCGATTTAAAAAAAAAACTGTGTTGGATAGCTTATTTATCGAGAAAGGCTATAAAGGAGGGGAGAAGAAATGATAAGGACTGTATTTAGTAGTTACAGAGTAAAGCGTGTATTAGCGAAATATAGTTAAAAACAGGAAAAATTAAATAATCTTTCGTACAAACCAAGACGTAGCAGAAACACGACAGGACTTATGTCATAAAAACAAAGAGCTTTCACACAGAAAAAATATAAAACTGCATAAAAAAGTATTTGCTCCGCAACATCTCTCCCTCTCTTTCAAAACTGACAAAAATATAACGAGAGAGATAGAGAGAGAGAGCGGGAGAGAGCTGGCCTTTAAACAGGCAGTCGCACCAGCTTTTTGCAGGGACGGCGAAGGACTCCTCCTGCAGTAGAAACCTCGGCTACTCTCACTAGCCCATCTGCACCGGGAAATACCCGGGTTATACGACCACGTGGCCATGTACCTCGCGGTAAGTTGCCATCGACCACCAGCACGAGGTCACCTACACCAAGAGCAAGTCCGTCACCGGTCCTGTCACCTCGCCTAGGTGTCAGAGTCGAGAGGTATTCTCTAACCCATCGGTTCCAGAATAAATCTGTAAGCCGCAATGCCTTACGCCATTGAGAACGCCCCCATAAATCCTGCGGCTCTGTCTTACCGTAATGGTTAGCCGTGGATGCTGTGCCGATAAGGAAGTGGAAAGGCGTCAGTGCCTCTTCATCATTTGGGTCAGTGGGAACGTAAGTTAAGGGCCTTGAGTTGACCACAGCTTCAGCTTCCATCAAAAGGGTCGTCAAAACTGGTTCCTTTGGGGCTCTCTCTTGCAAGGTTACTTTTAAAGCAGACTTCACTGAACGCACGAGCCGCTCCCAAGCACCACCCATTGACGGTGCTGACGGTGGTATAAAGATCCAATCGATGTTCTGGTTGGTTGCAAACTCTTGAACTGCAGGGCCGTAGAGTTCTCGCATGAATTTGGCAGCACCGACGAACGCAGTCCCGTTGTCTGACCAAATCTGTTGAGGACTTCCACGACGGGCCGTAAATCGACGTAGGGCCATCAACGCTGCGTCGGTTGAGAGGTCATGGACTACCTCTAAATGTACAGCACGCGTCGTGAGACAGGTGTACAAAGCTACCCACCGCTTTTCGTGTCTTCTGCCAACAGTAATCTGCACTGGACCGAAGTAGTCTAGGCCGACGAAAGTGAAGGGTCGACGATGATGGGCGAGTCGAACCGTCGGCAGGTTTCCAACAGGGGGGTTCAAAGGGATACTCTTCTTTATCTTACAGTATTGGCAGGCATGTGCTGCTGCTCTGACTGTACTTCTTAGCTTCAAAATCCAGAACTGCTGCCGGAGTTGGTTGACAACAGTCTCGTTATTGCCATGAGCAAAGCGCCGGTGGTAATAGTGAGTCAAAAGTTTAACTGCTGGGTGGCTTCCATCAAGAACAATAGGGAAATTAGTAGCCTCAGTAGATTCTGCAACTGCTCCGATGCGACCCGATAACGTCATTAAACCATCACTTCCGAGAATAACATGAAGCTTTTGTAACTTGCTGTGGCGTGGCAATGGCTCTCCCAGTCGAAGCGCAGCTAACTCATCAGAAAACGAATCATTTTGGCATTTGATCAAAATATGCAGCTGAGCTAGGCGCAAATCTTCCGCAGTAAGAGGCGTAAGCTGGGCGACAGAAGTTCTTAGCCTAGAGGTACGTGTGTGCGATGTTGAGGCCTTAGCACTCGCTCTACATCTCAAACGCCTGATGTACTGATGTGCACGCGCCGTCGACCGTAAGAAACGCAACCATTGGCTGAAGCGGGACGGATCTGCCGAAACAGGATGGATGGGAATGGTGCCTACTTGAATGAGATATGAATGAATTTTAGCACTTGGTTTCAGCTCATCTTTGTTAAGGCTAGTGTTGTGTGGCTCAACTGGCCAATCATATTAGGATGTCTGCTAGCCTATGTGCGACGAAAGGCAAAAACGAACGTGCGTCGCTGCGGAGCCATCCTAGAACATTCTTAGAGTCGGTCCATAGAAACCGCCTAGAGGGTTTAAACTTATGAGCGTCGCAGATAGACGTCGCTAGACGAGCTGCTACCGTGGCTGCCTGCAGTTCGAGGCGAGAAATGGTGACAGGAGTTAGTGAGGCAACTCGGGACTTGCTACATATAAACGAAACCTGCACTGTTTTGTCAGGCAGTACCAAACGCCAGTAAGCGACAGCGACATACGCGTGCTCACTTGCGTCACAGAACACGTGCAGCTCACGCTCTATGAGATGAGCTTGGTTGGGAACATGAGCGTCTCTCAGGTGCCAGCGTGGGACTCGAATGTCTACAGCACAAGATATATCAGCAAGCCACGCTTTCCACTTAGTTCTTAGGTCCTGAGGAAGTTCCTGGTCCCAATCAATTCCTCTGCGCCAAACTACTTGGAATATAATACGAGCTTTTATGGTAATGGGAGCTAGTATACCTAGCGGGTCAAAAACTCGCATCATACTAGAAAGTGCATGACGTTTTGTGATTTTTTGAGGCAAAGCTAGCGACGTTTTTAGGGCGACCGTGTTAAAACCTAACTCATCAGTCGACGGATACCATATTAGGCCCAAAGTACGCACGCTTTGCGGAAAATGACCAATATCTACGCCTGTGCTACCAGAATCTAGTCTCAAATTTGGTGGTATAAGAGTGAGCGCATCGGGTTCGTTAGAGACCCACCCGCGAACTTCAAAGTGCGCTCGCTCTTGCACCTCTACGATGTCTCTAGCTAATTGCGCGGCTTCATCTGGCCCTTCCATACTGCCAATGAAATCATCCATATATGTATCTTGGACAATTGCATGAGCAGCCTCAGGATATAAATCTCTTAACTCTTCGGCATTTTTGTTTTTAAGATAGAGTGCTGTGAATGGGCTAGAAGCAGCACCAAATATCATTGATGACATTCTATATGTCAAAAGAGGCAAGTCGGGAGAATCACGCCATAAAAACCGCTGCGCATCCCTGTCTTCAGGCCTGATTTTCACTTGCGGAAACATTTCTTTTACGTCAGCTATCATGCCGATCTTACCCTCTCGAAAACGATAAATAATATTTAAAAGAGAAGGCAATAAGTCAGGGCCGGTCAACAAAAGGGAATTCAAGCTAACTCCCTGAGAGCGGGCTGCGGCGTCATGAACCACGCGCAGCTTTCCTGGCTTGTTGGGGTTTACCACCCCAAAATGAGGTAGGTACCACACCCTAGTTGAATCAGAAGAGATGTCACATGGCTCGGCGTAACCTTTGTCTATCATAGCGTGTATATTTTTGCGATACTGGTGGGCGTAAGCGGCGTCTTTACGAAAACGCTTTTCCAGACCATTAAAACGCGAAAACGCTAGCGGGTAACTATCTGGAATGTCAGTGACATCTGATTGCCATAATAAACCGACCTCAAACTGTCCATCTGGTAACCGACGAGCAGTGTCTTCGAGAATTTTCGAGGCGCGCTCGTCTGCGGCAGAACGGACTCGTTGCTTCACAATACCAATCGACTCTAACTTAAAGTTGTCCTTTATAAGACCCTCAATCTCCGAAAAATCATCTGACGTTGTGCTATGATTGACAAAAGTCACCGGTTTAGTCCTACTGGAAGTAAAGCCAAATACAGCCCAACCTAAAGGCGTTAAACAAGCAGCTGGTTGTCTGTTTGAACCTTGGCGCACCTCTCGTGGGGTCAACAGATTCCAGTTATCGATTCCAACTATCAATTTTGGCTCAGCGTTGTCGTACGTGATATTAGGTAACGAAAGATGCCTAATATCGTCTGGGCTGACTGACTGGCGTGCAATACCTAGCGCCGATACAGACCGTGCTCTATATACTTTATGCTGTTTGGATTCGTGCACGCCTTTAATATAAAAATCTACATACTCGACTTCGGTTAATTTAGATAGTCCACCCATACACTCTACTCTAATTTGTGCCTTAGGGCCGACTGCGCCTATATGAGCTGATACCTCATCGTCAATAAAAGTACTAGACGAGCCGTCGTCCAATAGAGCATAAGTATTTATAGAGCCCTTAGGTCCGCTTACAGTAACAGCGACGACTTTCAAAAGAGCTTTCAGGGGCCCATTTGAAATAGCGTGAGCTACAATCTCGCTTTCAGGCTCAATCGGCATAGTCGAACAACTAGGTTCGGGTTCGATTCCGTTCGAGAGCGTTTCAGTAGTTGTATGGGAATTAACTGATTCAAAGTTATGCAACAATTTATGATGTTTGTATTTGCAGCCTTCCACATTACATAACGTCTTCGGATTACATGTCCTATAGCGATGCGAACCTTTTTTTAAACATCTGTTACAAACTTTTTGGTCGCGGGCCCAATTCAACCTAGCCATAAAGTCAAGACGAATAAATTTATCACAGTTGTCAATCATGTGCCATTGTTGACAATATAAACAATCTGACTTATTTTGTTGTGATTGTGAATTTGAATGATTTTTATTTTCAGCCGACTTATTACCTGAGTGAAGATTATTTTGTTTTGAATTCACCACGTTAACCTGAAACATTTTTGAGCTATTTGGCTGACTTAACAAGTTGGCTTCCGTAATAACGCCAAACTGGAATTCCGTGGTGACTTCCTCAGCCAAAAAATCAGCTAGCAACTCTAATTTCGTTCCTACAATTGGGTTAAAGCGAGGCTTTGCGTAGTCTTTCCAGCGTGCTCGCATTGCAGGAGTCAATTTCAGAAGCAACGAGTTGTAGAGCTCCGGTGACTCTAAATAGGACTTATTATCAAGATATTTCATAACTGCAATGCAACTGCGAACACGGCCGGCAAAGAAATGCAAGTCCTTGCCCTCAAAATTCACTTTAGGCAAAGCTCGCACAGCGGCAACCTCCTGGAGAACGATGAGCTCCGGTCTACCAAACTGAAGTTCGAGAACAGATATAATATCGCCTGGACTATTCGCTGTAGAAAGTAAGGCACCGACGGCCTCTCGTGCCGGGCCGTACAGCGCGGCATTCACCCGTGATAAGTTGTCCATTGAAGAATAAGACGCCTTAGACACGTCATAGGCTCTTTTAAAAGCAAGCCAATCTAAGGGTTTACCATCAAAACTAGGCAGGCGACTCTCCATTTTACCTTTAGATAAACTTTGTATGGCTTGAGCCAAACGATTAAAATCAGAACCATTTTGGTTACTAGAAATATTTGTAGGTAGGGTACGTAGGCACATAGAGTCTTGAACGTCACCTGTAGGTCCGCAACAGGGCCTGGGCGGTGTCGGATCGAGCGCTAGGCGACTAGGTCCAGCAGTGGGATCGCATGTCACACCGCGGCCGGCGGAAGCAGGAACTTGAAGGTTAAACGCAGCGACCGGATGAGTCGGGCTGCCGGGACGCACGACAACAGGGACGTCCGCAGTGGCAGCGGCGAAGGGCCGTCCTTCTATGAGCGCACTCGTAGGAACCGCAAGTGTGGGGCTACCGGGACGCACGGTTCCAGGGGCATTCACAGTGGTAGCACCACGGGTATCTACAAAAACGCATTCATTAGAAGGTGTCATAGTATCCAACCACTCTACTACGTTACCTCTACTTAGGCGGCTACTGTCGTGATGGCTGTTGGCGCGACTATTGTCGCGACGGCTCGAGGCGCGACTGCTGCCGCGGTGATTACTGCCTTCAGCCTCTATTTGAGCTATTTCTGCGCGCATTTCCATTTCTAGCGCTCTACGCTCCGCTTTAGCAGCTTTCGCTTCCGCTTCAGCAATTTTTCGAGCATATAAGGCCTTAATATTAAGCGAGCGTGCACGAATAGTACTGGACGACTTGGATGTACCTGAAATAGACTTGTCATCCGCCACATGGACGGACCCGACAGGGTCGAGCACGAGAGCGGGGGGCGGAGGCACCACATCGTTAAGCGTGCCGGAATCCGGCTGCGGAGCCTCGCCCGCACTCGACTCTAACGCTTTACTTTGCAATCTAGTTAGCATACTGGTTACTTTCAAACAAACAAAAAATATAGTTATTTGTAGTAAGGGAAAATTATCGGAAGAAAAATTTTACAAGAAAATTTAAATTTTGAAAGTAAAATTTACTGAGCGAAAAGGACCAAATATAAAGGAGGGGAGAAGAAATGATAAGGACTGTATTTAGTAGTTACAGAGTAAAGCGTGTATTAGCGAAATATAGTTAAAAACAGGAAAAATTAAATAATCTTTCGTACAAACCAAGACGTAGCAGAAACACGACAGGACTTATGTCATAAAAACAAAGAGCTTTCACACAGAAAAAATATAAAACTGCATAAAAAAGTATTTGCTCCGCAACAAAGGCTTTAGGATATAAAACATGACGCTGCGACGGGAGGGGAGGGAGAAAATTCAAAACGCGCGGACGAAGTTGCGGGGGACCGCTAGTATAGTACATATTTCTGTATTTCATTTCTTGGCTAACAGCAGGATCTTTTTCGTAAGGATGTAAAGTGGCTGTGACTTCGTTCCTCCTTGGTTGCGTAGGTATGCGACGACGGTACGATTGTCGGCCTAAATCATAACCACCTTGTTCTCTACTAGAAGATGGAACTTCCTCAGTGCTATGTATACTACGTAAAGCTCTTTTAAATTTATATGCCATTTTCTCTGTGATAGTCCACACACCCGATTGATGAACCTCTTCCAACTGGATACCCCAACCAGCGTCTGATGCATCGGTTGTCACAAAAAGGCTGGGTTCTCTCTGGAAGATCAAACTGGGTTCCGCTAGATGCTTTAACCACCAAAGGCACTCTGACTTTGCAGGTTGAGGCAAAGGAAACCATTTTCTTGGCTGGTGTTCCTTTAAACTTTGACTTGCTCTTTGGAGCTGTCTGCAAAAAAGCCGGCCCAGTGGCACCATTTCTGCTGCGAATTGAAGTTTGCCCAGAATAGACGTTCCTTGCGTCCAGTTCCACTGTTGACTGCGCACGACGTTCCTTAGAGAACATTTCAGGTCTGCTATTTTGTTTTTTGGAAGAGATTTCAAATTTGTTTGTGTATTGTAGGTTATTCCCAAGATAACTACCTCCTGCAACGGAACTATCACAGATTTCTTCCAGTTTATTTTCCATCCTAATTCTACTAGCAGGTTTATTGCAAAATCGACCTGACTCTCTAAAATATTGGCATCCTGGTGTGCAAACAAGAAATCGTCGAGGTACACTAGAACACGAATTCCTTTCTCTCGAAGTACGTTTGCGATACAGTTCGTTATTCTGGAGAATGCCAAAGGTGCACTTGATAGCCCTAATGGAAGACAGGTCATTTGATACAATATGCCGCGATAACTGAGTGCGAGGAACCGTCGGGGACCTTCTTTTATTGGCACGTGTAGGTAAGCCTGAGAGAGATCGATCTTGAACAAGAAGTCGTTTTTCTGTAAAAATTTTGGCACCTTTCTTTGGTTTATTAGACGGAACTTTCTCAGATTGAGGTAAAAGTTCAGACGGCGATTGAATATTCGACGCTTGCTCCCATTTTCTTTCTCGATTATAAACAATCTCGACATAAACCCTGTTTTCTGTGAAGTCCTCTCGATAATTTTCTCTCTCTCCATTTCTAATATTTCTGCTGTCATTTGATCTGATTCTGAAGTTGCGAATTTTTTGATATTTTGTTTCGAAAAACGAACTAGGGGTGGTGTTTTGACAAACGGTATGACTTATCCTAATATCATTTTGATGATTGTTTCCGGGGCGTTGAGTCGTCTCCAATAGTTAGGGAGGCGAATAGGGGAATTTTCGGTAATACTCGAGCGTGGCAGTTTAAGATACCTTGGACCTAATAGAACAACCTTGTAAAGTATTTAGCTCTATATATAGTGACGCGCGCCTAGGATAGACGATCAGATTAGTAAAAAAAAATCGATAGTCTGTAATATTGATATTGATAAGATATTGGGGGTTGATTTTAGTGTTTTAAGACTAAATTTAACTAATCTGACGATAAGTCCTTGACGCCGCCGAGTTATAGGGTCGCGAACTTGTAAAAAAAAAAGTTAATCCGGCATTCTCGAGCGCGTTTTTTTTTTTTTTTTGAAAAATATAATCTAAAACGTTCTAAAAATACAAAATCTGCCGGTTTCCGCATGACCAGGAGTATGGAGGAGCCATTTCGTCTTCCGAAAAACGCGTTGCGGCATATAAGTCGCGAACGATACATTTTACAAAAAAAAAGTTTAAATAAACAAAAAAGGTAATTTTATTTTACACAAAAAAGGTCTCTTTACATTTTTGTCCAAAGTTAAAACTTTTTAACTTGAAGCATCATAAAAAGTTCATCACATCACAATCATTTTTTGAGTATATCTTGAAAACTGAGGGTGTTAAAAAAAAATGATATGAAATAACGATGATTAAATTATGTTACTTTAATCTCAAAAAAAATTTTTTTTTCTAAAGTTTCTCGACAATTTTCGTCGACTTGGAAAAGGTTACGCGTATCTGTATACAAAAGTATTATTAACATGTACAGTTTCATGTATGTATATTATTCAATAGCCTGTTGATCCTCAAATTGTTTTTTGGACGTACCGTCAGCAAAACGAAGTGAAGAATAATTAAAAAACAAGAAACCAAAAAACCTTTCCGGTCAGATTAAGAGAACCCACCAACATTTTTGTCAGATTAAGAAAATATGCTTTCAGGATACCGAGATGAACCTCCCCTATGAAAATCTGACGCGCTCGAGTATTTCAAAATAACTATTTTTTTTTGCATTTTCAAAAATTCATCATAACTTATGGTCACGCCAAAATCGTCAGTTTTTTTAAGGGAGCTTCCTTGGGGCCTACTTAACACCCCTTCCAAAAATCTGACGCGCTCGAGTAATTTTTTTTTTTTGCATTTTTGACTACTTTATATGCCTACCCCCACCACGCAAACCGGCAGATTAGTATACCGTTGTTATCAGAGGCACTTGGGGCATACGTAGTATGAATATCTGACGCGCTCGAGAATGCCCAAGTAACTGTTATTTTAAAATTTTTGAAAAACCGTACACGCCAAACCCACCGCTAAAATGGTTTTTACCATACGAGCTTTTCTTTTCGAAATTATTTTATCTTTCTATTTTGATAGGTCTCGACGGCGCCGTTGAATTACGCCATTTAGCTACCTCGCCTCCCTAACTACAACGATGTACAAAACGAGCTAGCTGACCGCCGATGAAGGGATGATAGTCAGTAAGACGAGGGACGATCCTTTTTGAAGGTTGGTGCCTCTTGGTGTTGTTGGAGTTCGTTTTATTTTTGTTACTCTTTGACTGAGTTGCTGATGTGGAATTTTGTGGTTTCTTACTATCATATCGCTTGGGTTTTTGCTTTTGGTCGTACTTTTGTCTATCTTTCCTATTTTGGTGTATTTACAGACTTTGAAGCGGCTTTCTTGTGGCACCGAAAACTCGAAACAAACCACCTTGCTTCGCAACCAGATCATCCAGACGTTGCTCATCGAAAATATGTGTTTCCGATGGTGGAATTTCAGCTAATTTCGTCGCAAGGAAGTCATAGACCGGCTTAAATGCTCTTCTGCGCATATCAATGACCTCTGCTCTACGGGAACATGTATAGTGAAGTAAGTCATCAGATACCTCTCTTACTGGTGAATTAGTACTGGCTAACAGATCCCGAGCATCATCCCGCATCTCTGGATGCTTAGCTATTAGATTTCTGACTTGTTGCTCTAAGGCCTCTCTTTGTGCAACCCATGGCAAATCGTGCCTAAAGTTGTGTCTGAAGTAGCCAGGTGTCCTTGATAGAAATTCTTAGTAGCCATACTACCTAACTGGCTATTTATTTTTAATGCATCAAAATCCGGGGTCACCCGTAATTTCTTTTGTACCTCTTTGTAACGGATTCTGTTCCACGACGGCGAGCCCAGTTTTTGACAAGCCATCCCCTGACTTCTCAATTTTTCAGATGGAGCCGGAATCAAAGGATCTGCCTCCTTTACCAGGGGAGCAAAACTTATCTCATCATGCACATCACTTTCTGATTGATTGTTCTCAAAAGTAAATTCAGGACCCTGGAATTCGCTGCAATTTTCTATGTCCGAATCATCTTCAAGTCGGTTATCACTTCCAGTTTTTGAATCAGCAGAGTCATAGTCATGATGTGGTGAACAAGCCGAAGGTCTAGCCTTTTGTTGGGGAATCATGGTAATGAGGTTATCCACTTTCTGTTCTAAATTGTCCAGACCACTACGCTTTGCCGGGGTTTTCAAGTCTTCACGGCTCTCCTCTTCTGACTCTGGACTGGCTGGCTGTAACTGGCGACATACCTCTCTTCTGGACAAGATGAACCGACGAAACGGGTGAATGGCATGAAGAAATATCTCGGCCTGGGCAGCCGAACCTTTTATTTTGTTGACCAGTGCAGGCGGGCTTATTATTAAGGCCCTACAGAACTCCCAGTTTAGTAATGAGACCTTCAGGTTCTTAAACATCTTTTCTCCTACGAACTCTGTATTTGGAAGCAGAACGCGGACCAACTCAATTTGGACGGATTTTATTAAGTATCTGAGGGTCCAATGTGTCCCCGAAGAGCTCCTCCATGGACGGGTTTAGTCTTCCAATTGGTCCATCCTTCTGGTATAAAACGGCGCGCGACGTCTTTTACCTTGTCGAGTAAGTCATCTTCTTCCTCGGTATCTCCTGAAAGCTCCATCAGCTCCCCCATCGTCATGAACGAGGACGGGTCCGCCATCCGTGTGCCAAAAGACACTTTTAAATTTTCGAAAAAAATAAGACCACAAAAGCCAATCGTACGGCTACGGCTGCCGAGTTTTCCAAAGGCTGCGGGCCAACGAGCCGTTCACGGCTGCGAGCCAGTGAGCCGTCCAACGGCTGTGAGCCAATGAGCCGTCTAACGGCTGCGGGTCAACGAGCCTTCTAACGTCTGCGGGCCGACTAGCCTTTCGAACGGGAAGGCTGCGATAAACGAGCCTTCGACGGCTGCGGCTAGTTAGCCTTCCAACGGCTGCGATTAGCGAGCCTGGCGGGCCTGAAAGGCTGAAGTAATGCCGAATCGGTACCAATTTGCAGGCATTTACCGTGCAAATATAAATAATTAGCGGAGCCGGAAGGTAGCGGGTAACGTAAGCGGGTGAGGTAATAATTATTGTTATACATGGCTAAAACACTGTATTAAATACATAAAGTGACACAAACCGTAGGTTCATGCTATACCTATAACTATACAATAGAACTTGACTGTAAAAATAAATAAAAATAGGGAGAACTAAGAGTTGTAACAATTAAATTACTTTTAAAAGCGATCCAACGATAGCATCGTTTACAGGATCGTAAACTAATACTTCTAACCATTACGTAACACCACAGAACATAAAAAACGAGTAGAAGTAGTAAGTAGGCGGGCCCCGTGAAACGACGCATAGGCCAAGCTTGGCGCATCTCATGTTTCCGCCCCCTTCCACGCGCTTCAGACGGTGACAGTTGCTAAAACAAGTAAGACGTTTTGCTGTACGGACAAAAAACTTTTAATATGCCGACCTGCACTGTGTTAGAGTGCAAAAACACAAGCACTAGAAAGAATTTATCCAAAGGAGGCGTAACATATCATCGGTAAGTAATATTTTATCATTATTTCAATAGAAATTGTAAATTTTGTAGAAAATAACAATCCATATACATTACAACCTAAAACCATTCCACTATTCATAGAGATAAGGTCGGAACTATATTTTGACTTTTACTTATTTTCGAAATTCTACTCATTTAGGGGATGACCAAATCAAAATATCGATAAGTTAGCTATCGATACTTGTTTTTGTATGACATAAAAAAGTAAAGCTTTTAAAAGTTTGATAAATTGTATTTTTTATAAATGTAAATATAATAACTAAATACAAAAAAAAATATAGTGAACCACGTACTAAGTTTAAGAAGGTAATTAAATATACAGGATCTTTGGTACATCGCGTGCCAAATTAAAATGACTTTTGCTATCGTTTCCTGCCATATATTTTTTATGCCCTCCAGCTTCAGAGATTTCCTTTTTTTGTTTGTTTTTTTCGTATATAATGAATAACTTATCTAAATAAATTAATAAACATATTTAATTAATAACTCAATATTATTTTCTTAAGGTTCCCTAAAGATCCATTCATAAAAGAAAAGTGGATTGAAGCAACCGGTAGGCAAAATTGGTTTCCCGGAAAAACATGCACCATTTGCTCAGAACATTTCTCGGAAAACGATTTTGAGATAAAGAAAAGCGGTAAGAGATATATAGTCGATTCGGCTATACCAAGCCGTAATATTTTACATTTTGTTGAGGTAAGTTTTCCTATCTGAAATTTATTTCGTTAAAAACTATACTATGGCACTCACATTATGTGCAACTCGTCACCACACCTGTCTGAGCACATAATGTAAGTGAGTTTCACACCTTTTGCAGACTTTTTTTATTTGGAAATGAACATTTTATTTAAATAATTTTGATATTGCAGACAGAGTTACAAAACAAGCCCACAACGAGCTCTAACACAACATTCGATAAAACTCAACTAAAACGCAAACTCGAATCAGATTCTACAACAGAAGCTTCTTTGCCGAAACAAAAACCGCAAGAAGAGCCGTACCTAGATTCACAAACATGTACACCCCGCAAAAAAAAATGACTTTAGCATTGCAAAGAAAAGAAAAAATAATAAGGTCAAAGAGTTTAAAGATCAGGAGATTAAGAGCTCAAAATTGCCGGTTGAAGAAAAAAATTTCAAACATTTCCCCTATATTGGCTACATTAGTTATAGATGAAATGGCTATACGTAAGAAAATTGAGTGGGATGGGGAGAGATTCCATGGATATGTCGATGTAGGAACCGGCTTAGATGGAGACGAATTACCAGAGGCCAAGGAAGCCTTGGTTTTTATGGTTACTGCCTTAAACGCACATTTTAAAATACCTGTAGGTTTTTTTTTAGTAGACGGTGTTACCGGGGCACAGCGGTCTGAGCTTGTAAAACAATGTCTGGAACTTGTCCATGATACCGGCATAAAAATAATTGCACTAACATTTGACGGTTGCGCAGCCAATTTATCCATGGCAAAAAATTTGGGCTACGAGCAGCCCAAATTTTTTGCCAGGAAGGCAACATAAAATTTGAGCATCCGATATCTAAGTCCCCGGTTGTGGTTGTGTTAGACCCCTGTCATATGGTAAAATTGATAAGGAACGCATTCCAAGCGTTCAAGACATTTATTGATGAAGATAACAATGAAATTAATTGGCAGTATCTAGTAGAATTAAACGAATTACAAGAAAGTGAAAAGTTTCATTTGTCAAATAAATTAAAACATAGTCACATTAACTTCCAAAATCAACGAATGAAAGTAAAACTGGCCACTCAATTATTCAGCCAAAGTGTGGCAGAAGCTATGGAGTTTTGTAGAAAAGAATTAAAAATTGCAACTTTTGAAGACAGTGCCGCTACTGAAAAATTTTTGCTTCTTATTAACAACATGTCTGAATGAAAATAATGCCACACAGATTTTCGACTTTTTAAAATCGGCGTGTAGTTACCTGTCCAATTTAAAAATGGAAAACAATACTCTCTTTAAAAGCTAGTTCTCGAAAAACTGGATTTTTGGGATTTCTGTGCTGTGCAGAGGCACTTAAACAACTTTACGCAAGTTTTATACAGGAAAAAATTATCGTTTATTTGCCATTTTATAAATTGAGCCAGGATCACCTGGAACTTTTGTTTTGTAACATACGTGCACACGGAGGTTCCAATAATAATCCCACAGCGCGACAGTTCGTGGCTGCATATAAGAAACTTTTAGTCCACGTTGAATTAAAAGATTCTGGAGCGGGTAACTGCACTGCCTTGGAACAATTATCGATACTAAATTGCTCTTCAGCAGTAGATAGGATTAATAAAACGACAAGACGTGTTACGGAAGAAGAAACTGAACAAACTCAAACTGAAGAACATGAAGTTGGCGAACTCCTTCAGCATGTATCTGAGTTTGGTACTCAAGCTATAGCTTATATAGCAGGGTACATCGCTCAAATTTTAATAAAAAAAATTCATTGCGATATTTGTGACGACGCACTGCTGACGAAGGACAAAAATTCATTGCACAAATTTATAGTAGCAAAAGACAAAGGAGGTCTTAAATATCCATCAGCGGATGTAGTAAAAGTTTGTAAAGTCACAGAGAGCATTCTTCGAACTTATGACAGCCGTACGTTTAAAATACAAAAAAATATCGTAATATCCACAATTTTGAAATCCTTTATTGGGGAAAACATTTTTCAAGACATCAGTTTTCATGACATAGGTGGATATCCTGCATCAAACCATGTAGTTGATTTAATAAAAGCCATTGCCGAACGCTATATTAATGTAAGAATACATCATATACTAAAAATACAAGTCAAACTATCAAAGAGACAGCTTTTGAATAAATATGTTTTATTCCAAGGGCAATAAATGGAATTTTAATAAGAGTATTATTTAAGTTCGGTAATGGCTTTTGTGAAAATAAACCTATATCGGAAGTTAAAATGACTATGTTTTAATTTATTCCCGTAATTTTGATGTAAAATATTAAAATCTAGTCAGTATTTTTTGGATGAAGGAGAAAAACATCTAGAACCTTCATCAATAAAATAATGGTTTAAATGCTTTCCTAACTAATTTGAGATTTGGAATTGGATGCTCAAATTTCATTAAGTGAATAAATGTAAATTAAATGTCTCTTGTAAATAAATACAGATTTTTCTTAAACGTGCGTTTTTCTCTTCTCATATGAACATTGCCTTTAACTCATTATTCTGGTATTTTTTTGTCATTTATAGGTTAGAATAAAGAAGTAATGACAATTTGTATATTTTTTAAAAAGATGCTATGATGTAATAATTAAGAAGATAAGAGAAACATCGTTAAACATAATGCTGTCTCATGTCCCATGGCAAAAATATCGACATATGAATATCGTTAATTATGTCCCACCTCTAGCTATCAATGATTCTTAAAAAGCATCTATCGTCAGGTAGCGGAACTATCTGATAGTGAATAAGAGGCATTTAGTGTCGGGTAGCAAAACTATCTGACAGTGAAAGGTAACCAATCGCTACAAGACATTCTTGGTGTGCGTGATAATGTGATTTAATCACAAATGTGTTACTTTGGTCACACTGGTTTTGATACAAATAGGAGTTAATACTACTTCTATCGTTTTTTATGTTCTGTGCGTAACACTCACTCTCACTTGATAAAACGGTAAATGAATAAATAAAATCCAAAACTTACTATTTTGCGGTTACGCCAAACACATGACACATGCACAAGGAACGAATAACAATAGCGTACTGGAGAAGCTGTCGCAGTCACTCCCGGCTAGTGTGGACAAAGGGTGTTTAAAAGGTACTAATATTCGAATGAAATAAAGAAATCCGGGTATAGCATTTGGCAACAAAAGTTTATTCAAATTTGCTATTACACATCTACCTTTTAACACCTTTAAACAAATCAAATACAAAACTTAATAGCTCAGAATACAGTAGAGACTAGGTTAGGTTCTAATTTAGTTATCAATATCTATACTATTACAAATCTTAATGTTCACAAATTTCTAATTAAATAAAGATAAACCACCAATTTAAGTGTTTAATTACCTAAATAAATTCCAAAATTTATCCTCAAAGGAATTCCTAAATTATGCCTAAATTAATAGCTAAATTATCCCACTTTTCCTAAGTTAAAGTAAATACAAGAAAACCAACCTTGGATTTCAACGGAGGTTACTATTTCAAATCTTTGTTGCATCAAACTACAAACAATTGTGCAACATTACCCCAAAATTTCACCAATACTGATCCATCCTCAAAACAGCAGACAAGAAGCAAATCAATCCATACGGAAGTTCTGACTTCAAAAATTAATCCAAATGAGGTCTAAGTAAGGTCTTAGTAAGGTCTAAGTAAGGTCACTGAAAAGAATTTACAAAAGGTTAGTTCAACGCACAAACCAAAGTAAAAGTTAAAAAACACTAACTTTTCATAATAAATATTTACCTGAGGTTACAACATGATCACCAAATTGTGACTGTTCAACTTACAGACACATATCAAAAGCGAAACCTAGAAATAAAAGAAAGTTCTAGTTAACAACCAATTTTTTTTTCTAAGTGAGGGTGGTTATACTTTTCATCACCCTATTTATGAAATCTATAATAAACCAATTTAATACCTGCAAAAGCTGGCTCGCCATATAATTTCTGAATTAATTACTAAACATTTATGCTAATTTTTCTATTTGAGACCTGAAATGATAAAAATTACAACTCTCAATACAATATGACCAGATGTAGGTAGACTACATTTTCTTTACAAGGATTTCCAAAGGGGTTTTCTCCACATACTTACCATTTTTCCAGTCATTTATATCAAATCATTTTCGGATTTAATTCATCCAAATTGACATGTTGGCGGCGTCTGAAACGATAAAAAGAACCATGTGCTCAGACTCTCAGAAATGTCTCGCAACAAACAAAAATCAACGCAAACCTTTCTGCAGATACTTACCAGGAATAACTATCAAACTACAAAATAATTTGGGGCGTGCCCCATTATAATTTTCACTTCTAATACATTATTATAACAAACGTTCCACTCCGACGCACGACCAACAGTGCGGAACCGGAAAAACGGCAGCTGTCACACTTGACAAATGTCAGTGTCACCATCCATCTTATCTATGCCAAAATATGGACTGGAGTCCTACATCCATTTAGCTTTTCGTTTCACGCGAACTTAGACAAAAATATACAACGTTACAATACCCCCCTCCCAAAGAAAAGAGGTTCACTACAGTGAACCGAAAGCTGTCCCCAGCTTCCGTAACTGTAAAAATATGTACTGTTACCAAATGCCAAAATAAAACCAGAATAATTTCCTTCCACTATCCAACAAGTTCAAACTGACACTAATAGGGCAAACAATTTCACAAGAAGGATTCAAACTATTACTGTAGATCAAAAGTATATACCTACCAAAAAAATGTATACCAAAAAAATATGTCCCAAAGGACCTCAAAAAAAGCTAACCTATGTTATTTAAGGGTGCTCTGCTAAAATTATTCAAAAGATCTACAAATAGAAACTCAAAATCAACGCTATTTAAGAATATTCCATTCCAAAATATCGACGATACCTCAAAAAAATCTTAACTCAAAGCTATTTAAGATTTTCTGTTCAAAATATCCAAAATAGCTACCTGAAAATATAAACTCAAAAACGCCGTTTTAATTTTTTTTCCAACTAAAAACATTCATAAATACCTAAAGATCTCAACGTCAACGCCATTAAAGATTGTTCTGTTCAAAATAATCCAAAAGCTCACAAAAAAAACAAATCAACTACATTGAATGTTCTGTTCAAAATTATCCAAAAGCCCTCAAAATAAAATCTCAATATCAAAGTAATTTCTTTATATTTTCTTAATTTACTCATAAAGTTAATTAAGTCCAAAATCGGGCAAAAAAAAAACACATTCAAATAATTCCAAAACGACCTCATGCTAGACAACAATTCAAAATCATAAGTTTCAAGCGACTTAACTTAAGGGTTTCCGCTAAAACATACCCACAAACAAATTAATTTCATTCTTCCACAAGCAAACTATCTTATCAACCTCGCCTTTCATACTTCATCATACAAAAACTAAACAGTTTTATTTCTCAATCTAAATAAAACTGAACCCTTTCACTTTTGTGTTTAGAATTTTCATCAATTTAAACACAACCAAAGAAACTCTAGTCGAATCAAAACTTATGTCTCAATATCCTTAAATGCCACGAACCGAGTGAACGACCATCCATAGCCTCCAACTCGTAAACAAGATGGTGAAAAATACCTCAGTGATCCCACACCAAACAAAAAACAAACAAACTGGTGCCAAATTGGGCATCACTTGAGTGTAGCTGGACTCCCAAACTACATCACCAACCAAAAATCAAAACGCATTTCTGCGCCCTAAAACAACAAAATTTGTGGCATGTCTAGCACGGACACTAAAAACTTCAAAAAATATCCTTTAAAAAACCGAACTCACCGACATAATACTCCTTAGGCATATTCACTGAATACTCCGCCTCGGTATCCCTGTAGAATGATCCGTTGATGACTGGTTCCCTAGCATGTACTAGGAAGAATGGAGAAAACCCAGTCGATTCGTTGACAGCACTATTGATTGCGAATTGTATCTTGTGCAGGTGTCTGTCCCACGAACGATGGTTTTCCTGAACGAAAGAAGCTACCGCAGTCATCACGGTTTTGTTGTACCTTTCCACAAGGTTTACCTGGGGCGTGTATCTGGGTGTGTAATGATGTTTCGGAATGTTGTAACGAACCAGTAACTCCCTAAATTCTGATCCCGTAAATTGTGTCCCGTTATCCACAATCACGGTTTCAGGAACTCCATGGGTTAATATAACATGATTTTCAAAATTTTTTGCAACATTCGCACTAGTAGCCCGCCTAAGTGGAAATAACAAAGTGAATTTACTAAAACAACACGTCACAACTAACAAAAAGGTAAACCCTGATTGTGACCTGGGTAGAGGACCAACTAAATCAACGGAAACCACTTGGAATGGTCTCTGACAAACCTTAGGATTACCCATCAACCCCAGAGTTCGCTTGGTGGAGTGTTTATAAGCAGCGCAAGTATCACAGTTCTTAATGAATCTTTGCACGTCAGCAAACATTCCGGGCCAAAAATATCTCAAACAAAGTTTTCTGTGCGTTTTAAATACCCCTAAATGTGCTGCTGTCGGTACTGAATGATTCTCGCGGATAATTGTTTCTCTGCGATCCTTACGAACGACTTCCTTCCAATCAAACTCTGACGTCAAACTGTACTTACCTTTACTGTACCTGTACAGTATACCATCCTTAATTTGGTAATTTGGGACATTGGTCGGGTTATCCTGACAATTTTTAAACAAACGGTCATACCAAGGATCCTCGACCTTTTGTGACGTTTCTACATCATTTATGACACTAACAGGCAAAAGTCTAGATAGTGCATCAGGGACTACGTTATCCGTACCTCTCCTATGCTCTATCTCAAAATTGAACTGGGATAAGCGACAACCCCAACGAGCTAATCTTCCCGACGGGTTTTCAAGTTTAAGAAACCATTTTAATGAGGAATGGTCAGTAACAACCTTGAATTTCCTAGAACCCAAATATGCCTGAAATTTTTCAACTGCAAAAATAACCGCAAGAGCTTCCCGCTCGGTTGCACCATAGTTTTGCTCAGCTTTGTTCAATGACCGGCTAACGTAAGCAATAGGATGTTCACGGCCATCAATTTCTTGAGCGAGCATACCACCCAAACCGTACGCAGAAGCATCGCAGTGTACCGTGAAAGGTTTACTGAAATCAGGCACAGCCAAAATAGGTGCCGTAACTAAAGCATCCTTCAGCTTATTGAAGGCTTCTTCGGCTTCATCAGACCATTTAAACGGAGGTGAATTTTTGCCCTTCGAAGTCAACCTGTTTAAAGGCGCGGCTATTGTTGAAAAGTTCCGAATGAATCTGCGATACCATGAGCACATTCCTAAAAATACTTTAACATCATGAGCTGAAGTTGGTGTTCTAAATTCCATTATAGATGCTACTTTACCAGGATCAGTTCTTAACCCATGCTCATCAATAACATATCCCAGATATTTAAGAGATTCTCTAAAAAATTTGCATTTTTCCCTGTTAATTGTCAAGTTAGACATTTTAAGTTTTTCCAAAACTCGATTTAACAACAAAAGATGACAAGAAAACGAATTTGAACAAATAATTATATCATCTATGTAACAAAATACTTTACCGCCCTCTATATCACTACAAAAGTTCTGATTGAACAGCATGTCCATCAGTCTTTGCTGTCTAGAAGGAGCTCCACAAAGACCAAAGGCCATAACTTTAAATTTAAAAGAACCTCGACCCGGAACTGTAAATGTTGTCTTTTCCTGTGACGCAGCATTTAAAGGGATTTGCCAAAAACTAGAAGATAAATCAATAGAGGACAGAAACCTGGCTTCCTTTAAGCTGTCTAAGATTTGAGGAATATATGGAATGCCATAAGAATCACTTTTAGTGACAGCATTTAACTTACGACTGTCCAAACAAAATCTCCATTCATCGTTTGGCTTTGGGACCAAAAGTACTGGATTGTTCCATGGACTTTCACTTGGAGCTACCACATCAAGGCTCAACATCCTGTCTAACTCCTTGCCTAAGGCTTCCTTTTTCTCTGGAGACAAAGGATATTGTCTGGCCTTAATAGGTGCAGCATCACCGGTGTCAATCACATGTTCAATCAGTGTTGTCCTACCTAAACCTGCCTTTTCAGTTGAAATTTCCTCAAACTTGTCAATCACAGTAGCTGCAAGCTCACGTTGTTCTGGAGTCAAATTGCCATAAGGTGTTATACAGTGAAACTGATCTGAATTTGTCAAAATGTTATACGAAAAAATATGTTCCGGGGATCTTCTATAATCAATACGTTCAAAAATTTCAGGGGCCAAGTTAAATCGTTTCCAAAAGTCACACCCTAATATCACATCAGAAACTACTGACGGAATAACATAAAACTGAATAACATGAGTTTGATTGTTGAACGTCACTGGCAAATAAAAACGTCCAATTGTTTCCAACTTACAACCATTCGCAACACTACACGACATATTTTGTTCATGCACGAACGTAAAACCCAAATTTTCAAAGTGTGTATGCGAATTATTTCCTAAAATTGAAACACAAGCACCAGAGTCCAACAAACCAATCGTTTCCAAATCCTGAATCTTAAATTTTAGATACGGCCGAACATCATCCTTATTTGTTGCAAACCGGACTGTAGCAATTGAGCTAAAACTGTAGTACTTCCTAACTGAATCTAAGCATTTATTATTTTCTACAATGTTATTGTTACAGTCCAAGCTGCCTAGTTTTTTGGATCTTTAGCCTGTTCGCCTATTTTATTTAAGCAATTTCTAGCAAAATGACCATCTTTACCACACTTGAAGCATGACAATGGTTTAAAATTTCCATTTGTGTAGGTTTTGCACAATTTAAAATTGTGGTTAGGTTTACCACATTTAAAACAAAGTTTTTTACCCTTGGTAGTACCGGAAACACTCGAAACATTGCTGTCACTTTCCACATTATTTACTTTCAAATCGTGTTTGACACTTTGCTTCGAAACACTAGCTACCGAAGAAGATTGTGACTGCTTTTTCGGTTTATACAAAAACTCAGACGTAAGTACCGAAAACTTTTGTTTTTCCGGTTCAGAAAAATCCAAACAACGCTGACGCGTAACCTCAATGACCTTGCATCTACGCAACAACTCATCTACCGAAGTAACCTCAACAAAAGCCAACTGCTGTGAATAAAATGGTCTAATATTACGAAGTAAAATCTCTAATTTTTCTGTTTCAGGAAGCTGTTTTCTCAACCTGTCAAACATACACTTCATTATTGAAAAGTAAATATGAAGCGGTTCATCCGTTCCCTGTGTGCGAAGACGAATCTCACCTAAGAGCTTGTAATCGTAATCCACAACACTAAAATCCTCCAACAATAAAGATTTAAGTTCACTCCACGATGACACATTTGAACGCACTGCCCTATACCAAATCAGTGCCTGGTCTACAAAAAGTCGTGCTGCAGAATTTAAAAGTTTCTGGTCAGAAACCCCGTCAGCTCTTTGCAAGTCTTCAACCCGATCAAGGAAAGATCTCGGATCTGAAACACCATTGAACCGAACGTTCCACTTCGAAACACATTTGTCACCAACTTGACTGCAATCTGTAACAGCCAATTTTTCTACCTGAAGATCCCTGACTTCAACGTCTTCCTCCTCTATGTTGCTAGAAGTTGTTTGTTCCAACATGGCAAGTAAAGTTTTTAATGAACCGAAACAAAAACTTACCTTTTGTTTTATTGAAACATCCTCCACTGCAACCCTCTTCAACCTGTAATGTAAGTGGCAAGCTAATGTTTTTGATCTATTTAGTGAAGAACCAGAAGGTGACCTACTCTGTTTAATGATATTTTCTTGTAAATCTTTAAGTTTTTGTTCAATGACTACTAACTCCTCTTTTGGATCCAAATCAGTTTCTGATATTTGATCCGAAGGATTATCATTCAGCAAATTTCTCAATTGTTTTCTAAGAGCATCAACTGTACTTTCTGGTGTCTCCTCTCTAATTTTGACTTCATATACCAATTCATCTTTATTTAAATGTGACGGAATAACTTCCTTACAAGCCATTTTTAAATTTCAATTTTTTCAACTAATTTGCAATGCAAACTTATATAAATTACACTGTTATATCACTGTTAAATCAAATTATTTACTATTTCTTTTGGTGGTTTATATTTTTACAAGTTGTGACCTAGGCAAATGTTTTCTTTTTACAACAAAGTTATAATGGTTAAAATAGGTGTGAAAATATCACAATCAAAACAAATACAAAATATACCTCAATACACATACAGGTTTAGAGAATTTCATTAATGCTAGGTAAAAGCAAACAAAAGGTTTTGGGATTTCACAAAATAAGGTTTACACCATAACAATAACTTTTATTTGGTTAGTAAATACAAATTGTTTGATGCAACACTAAACTTGTGGGATAATTCCTAACCAGTTAGTAACACAGGCAAAATAAACCTAAGCTAAATAATATGGTGGTTAATTAGCATTCCAAAAAAATTCTAACAACAAAGTGCTCAAAATTGTACTAATAACTAATTCTAAAGTTGGGCGCCATTTGTCGCAGTCACTCCCGGCTAGTGTGGACAAAGGGTGTTTAAAAGGTACTAATATTCGAATGAAATAAAGAAATCCGGGTATAGCATTTGGCAACAAAAGTTTATTCAAATTTGCTATTACACATCTACCTTTTAACACCTTTAAACAAATCAAATACAAAACTTAATAGCTCAGAATACAGTAGAGACTAGGTTAGGTTCTAATTTAGTTATCAATATCTATACTATTACAAATCTTAATGTTCACAAATTTCTAATTAAATAAAGATAAACCACCAATTTAAGTGTTTAATTACCTAAATAAATTCCAAAATTTATCCTCAAAGGAATTCCTAAATTATGCCTAAATTAATAGCTAAATTATCCCACTTTTCCTAAGTTAAAGTAAATACAAGAAAACCAACCTTGGATTTCAACGGAGGTTACTATTTCAAATCTTTGTTGCATCAAACTACAAACAATTGTGCAACATTACCCCAAAATTTCACCAATACTGATCCATCCTCAAAACAGCAGACAAGAAGCAAATCAATCCATACGGAAGTTCTGACTTCAAAAATTAATCCAAATGAGGTCTAAGTAAGGTCTTAGTAAGGTCTAAGTAAGGTCACTGAAAAGAATTTACAAAAGGTTAGTTCAACGCACAAACCAAAGTAAAAGTTAAAAAACACTAACTTTTCATAATAAATATTTACCTGAGGTTACAACATGATCACCAAATTGTGACTGTTCAACTTACAGACACATATCAAAAGCGAAACCTAGAAATAAAAGAAAGTTCTAGTTAACAACCAATTTTTTTTTCTAAGTGAGGGTGGTTATACTTTTCATCACCCTATTTATGAAATCTATAATAAACCAATTTAATACCTGCAAAAGCTGGCTCGCCATATAATTTCTGAATTAATTACTAAACATTTATGCTAATTTTTCTATTTGAGACCTGAAATGATAAAAATTACAACTCTCAATACAATATGACCAGATGTAGGTAGACTACATTTTCTTTACAAGGATTTCCAAAGGGGTTTTCTCCACATACTTACCATTTTTCCAGTCATTTATATCAAATCATTTTCGGATTTAATTCATCCAAATTGACATGTTGGCGGCGTCTGAAACGATAAAAAGAACCATGTGCTCAGACTCTCAGAAATGTCTCGCAACAAACAAAAATCAACGCAAACCTTTCTGCAGATACTTACCAGGAATAACTATCAAACTACAAAATAATTTGGGGCGTGCCCCATTATAATTTTCACTTCTAATACATTATTATAACAAACGTTCCACTCCGACGCACGACCAACAGTGCGGAACCGGAAAAACGGCAGCTGTCACACTTGACAAATGTCAGTGTCACCATCCATCTTATCTATGCCAAAATATGGACTGGAGTCCTACATCCATTTAGCTTTTCGTTTCACGCGAACTTAGACAAAAATATACAACGTTACAAAGCGCGGGCGCGCTGTTGCCGCACCGCGCCTGGCCGGCACCTCGCGCGCGTGGGGCCCAGCCTCGCGATCGCTATCTCACTCTCACTTGGACGGTAAGTACACGCGCACATGAAATGGATACAATAGCAGAGCTGAAATAACAAAATATGGATAACTAACAAATTGTCGGACGATCAAAAGTATGCAAACGGTGTACCTATTTATTATAATCTGTATGCACACGTATCTGGAACATCGTTGAAACTATCCTCGTCGCCAGGTCTGAACCCGATCGAGACGGTGACGGAGCTGCGCGCGGCGCACGCGCTGGGCGCGGAGGGCGGCGCGTGCGCGGGCGCCGGCGTCAACGTGCGCCGCGGCCGCGTCACCGACATGCGTCAAGAGCACGTGCTGCAGCCGCTGCACGTCACCGCGTCCGCGCTCGCGCTCGCCACCGAGACCGTGCGCGCTATACTCAAGATCGACGATATTGTGAGTGATGCACACGCTTTTGTTTTATATTTACTTATTTATACAGGGTGTCCCAGAAATAGTGAATCAAACTGCTATGGGAGGCAGCTTGACTAATGTCCTATCCATAAAAAATATTTAAAAAAAACGCACATGAACTTCAAAAAAAAAAATATCCAAAAAAACGGGAAAATCATATTTTTTTTCTAAGTTTCCAGCTCTAATTATCGCGTTTTGGGATAATTTGTATTTTTTTTCCTGACAATATTAATTTTTAGAGGTTGCTTCGACTGATTGTTAACATTTTACAAAAAAAAATGATGTTCCCGTTTTTTTTTATATTCATTTTTTTTTGATGGTCATGTGCGTTTTTTTTTTCACATTTTTATGGATTGGACATTAGTCAAGCTGCCTCCTATAGCAGTTTGAATCAACATTTCTGGGACACCCTGTATATTCTTAGGAAGATTTACAGTTTTAATAATCACTATATCTAAATAACTTAATGCTAACATCAATACTAATAATAAATCTCCACATATGAGTAGTCAGATATCAAGATAAGGTCCGATTGGGGCAATCCAAAGGAAAGAAACAATAATCTCTTAATACAAGAAAAAAACAAAGTAAAAAAATAATATATCTAAGGAACAATGGTGTTAGTCCAATTTATCACGAAGATTGAGAATCTCAAAATATGATTTAGTCATCAATCGCTTAATAGAGGTAGTGCTTGCTAGAACAGGTCAATGTTGATAGATAATTTAGAAAAACTTTTACAATAACTACGGATCAGAAATGCGTTCTGCCTGTAATTTGCATGGACTAAGGGTACATATAGTATTGGACGTGATCGGAACCTTAGCATATTGGTGTTTAATGATATTTTCGATAGCAGTTCTGGGCTATCTATGACACCGGTGGCAATCTTTAATATAGTTAGTACTCACACTGGAGTCGAATGTTGTGTTAAACAAGTTTCTGATTACGACTCGAATCGATAAACAGTTTCGAAATATTCGAATTACATGAAATAGTGAACTCGACACATCCCTAGTTACGGCCTTTCCCTATATGCAAACTATAGTCAAAGGTAGATAGCTATCCTTGACTGGAGATGAGATTTCCTTGATAGGAGATAGGATTTCGTATTGCCAGAAGTTTTATAGGGACAAAAATCTAAAGGTAGATAACCATTTCTATCTCTAGTAGAGCAAAACCAGAGTACTTATGTACTAGATTAGTTTTGCTTCTGCCCTTCCGCATGATGTTATGATTTATCAGTCCAGACATTCTTTAGATGGGCGCATTCAAACAAACTCTTCAGCTTTCTAATATTATTTATATTATATGGTATAATTAAAAATACTTCTTTTTTTGTTTCAGATAAACACAATGAATTAATATAATAGGAGATGACTAATGCTTGCTTGAAGAATCAGCATTTATGGTTCCGTCTAATTTAGCTACACAATTATGTGTATTGATTTATCTTCAAATAATATTTTAAAACTAAGTCACAATAAATGTGCGATTGTAATTTGAATTATTTTCTTCTTATTAATATTTTATCACACTGATGCAAAGATGTTGTGTGCCTGTGCTTATCTTTACTTACATATTAGTTAATAACAAAATAAAGTATTAATAAAAATTCAGTTCTTTTATTTCATTGTTTATACAATTACACTATACTTATTTATACTTATGTTATTTGTCAACTCACCATATACTTCGACTAGGGGATAAAAATAATAATAATACTTGCTTACAATAAAGTTGTATAATTATTATTTATCACTTCATGATTAACATTAGTTTAACGTTGATAGGGATGAATTTGGTTAGCAGATTTGATGTTGGTCTTGATAGCGGATGGTGCTTTGGGTAGAGTAGGCGCAGCAGGGCCGGGCTGGGGCGTGGGCCCGCGGGAAGGGCCCATGCCGAGGCCCACGCCCGCCGGCACTATTCCCGCGGGCATCCCCGGTCGGAGGCCTTTGCCTGTTCCTACTGCTGTCACCAATGCATGTGTATCGGCGAGAATATGCGTAGGCTGCATTCCTGTAATCGTTTTTTTTTCATTTGAGTGTTCTCTATGGTATTATTTATAAGGCAAACTAGAAACAGGCAGGCAAAAAATACCAACCAGCGGCTCTCATGGATTCTCCTTCCCAATCTTCTCGGCCTTTTGATATTATTTCCCACACATGGCTTACCACTTTTGCAAATTGAGCCACTTGTTTCTGTAAAAATGTGTTACTGAAATGATGCCATGCATTTTGGGAAACAAATGAAATATGATTGAGAGGACCTAGACATAATTTCTGAAATTTCTGAAGACTCCATCATAGTGGTGATAAGTAGATGAGGACAATAAATGCACACCATTCCAACAGTAAAAAATCTTACTACTAGCAAGGAAATTTTATTTTTGCTATCAAAGTCTGAGAACCACCTGTAGATTTACTTACCTGTGCCGTATCATAGCTTAGTGTACTAGCTTTATGATTGAATTGCTGAAGTCTTTGCTCGGGTTGTGGCTCAGGCTTAGTCCGTAATAAGTCAGGGACAAGATCATGGGTACATGCTGGCACACGGCCCTCAGTCAGTCGGGCCAGAGCCTCATCACGTTCACAACCCAGTTGCAAAGGTAAAACAATACGGGATCGCAAGGACAGCGCTATTTCTGCTTGTAAAATTTTACTTAATCCAGTTAACTGAAATAAAAGATGAATGATAAGTAATTGAAAGGCAAATTCAGTAACTCAAATGTAGACAAACTTACATGACCAGACAAGATGGCATAGTTATCTAAGAATGTTGGCCAGTTGATGGTTTCATATTCAGTTTCTAATTTTGTAATCAGAGCCTGTATTGCAGCTTTTAAATCATTAACCCGGTTCAGTATAGCTTGTATAGTAGCTTCTAATTGTTTTTCTTCTCTTTGTTGCATATTCATATTCATGTTCATTTTTAGCAAGTTAGAGTCAAATCAAAAGTGGGATTCGATGCGATTCTATGTAATCGTATGAGATCCTGGGGGGTCAGCAAACCACATTCACATTAAAGATGTACTTTTTGTTTCAGATTTAAACTTATTTTAACACAAATGCACAATAGTTAGACATACAACTATAATAATAGGTAATGTTACTGTGTGATAGATAAATAAATAAACACTGAAATAGGAAGGTACCTATTTTTTGAGTTTGCAAAGCAGCCGTACACAGCGATCAACTTCTTTTTTTTTTCATACAAGTTTTACGTCTTCGGCTCTATGCCATACAGACTATTCTTCAGTAAATAATGTTCATTTTTTACACTTATTGACTAAATCTAACACTAAACTAACCTACCTTAACCTAACTCATTGAAATGCGAGGTGGTTCGCATTTCAATGCTCAACAAGGAAGCTTAGCGCAGGATTAGCGATCCGGGTAAGACGGCGCGATCAGATCGCTTCATTTAATTCCCCACTTTGATTGCATTGTTTTCTTCAAAAGTACAAATTATCATGATAATTCCACCACACAATCACAATAATTGACCCGAAAAAACCAATTACTAAAACGAAGAAATAAGGTCCGTCCTTCCCTTTTCGTTTCCCGCGCAAAAAAAAAACACGCCAACAGATCGGTACGAAACAACGAAACATAGCCTTTTTTTTCATACATGTTTTACGTCTTCGACTCTATGCCATACAGACTATTCTTCGGTAAATAATGTTCATTTTTTACACTTATTGACTAAAACTAACACTAAACTAGCCTTTCTTAACCTACCTAACTCAATGCTCAACAAGAAAGCGTAGCGCAGGAACAGCGATCCGGGTAAGACGGCGCGATCAGATCGCTTTACTTAATTCCCCACTTTAATTGCATTGTTTTCTTCAAAAGCACAAATTATCATGATAATTCCACCACACAATCACAATAATTGACCCGAAAAAACCAATTACTAAAACGAAGAAATAAGGTTTGTCCTTCCCTTTTCCTTTCCCGCGCAAAACTCCACCAAACAGCCAAATTGACATTGACAGTGTCTATTTTTAAAATAAATGATTGACTGTCTTTTTTTTATACAAGTTTGACGGCCTTGGCTCTACGCCATACAGACTATTCTTAGTGATTTTTCATTTATATCACGTATTATAATGTAACGTTGTATATTTTTGTCTAAGTTCGCGTGAAACGAAAAGCAAAATGGATGTAGGACTTCAGTCCATATTTTGGCATAGATAAGATGGATGGTGACACTGACATGTGTCAAGTGTGACAGCTGCTTTTTTTCCGGTTCCGCACTGTTGGTCGTGCGTCGGAGTGGAACGTTTGTTATAATAATGTATTAGAAGTGAAAATTATAATGGGGCACGCCCCAAATTATTTTGTAGTTTGATAGTTACTCCTGGTAAGTATCTGCAGAAAGGTTTGCGTTGATTTTTGTTTGTTGCGAGACATTTCTTAGAGTCTGAGCACATGGTTCTTTTTATCGTTTCAGACGCCGCCAACATGTCAATTTGGATGAATTAATTTCAAAAATGATTTGATATAAATGACTGGAAAATGGTAAGTATTTCGGGGAAACTCCTATGGAAATCCTTGTAAAGAAAATGTAGCCTACCTACATCTGGGCATATTGTATTGAGAGTTGTAATTTTTATCATTTCAGGTCTCAAATAGAAAAATTAGCATAAAGGTTTAGTAATTAATTCAGAAATTATATGGCGAGCCAGCTTTTGCAGGTATTAAATTGGTTTATTATAGATTTCATAAATAGGGTGATGAAAAGTATAACCACCCTCACTTAAAAAAAAATTGGTTGTTAACTAGAACTTTCTTTCATTTCTAGGTTTCGCTTTTGATATGTGTCTGTAAGTTGAACAGTCACAATTTGGTGATCATGTTGTAACCTCAGGTAAATATTTATTATGAAAAGTTAGTGTTTTTTAACTTTTACTTTGGTTTGTGCGTTGAACTAACCTTTTGTAAATTCTTTTCAGTGACCTTACTTAAACCTTACTTAGACCTTACTAAGACCTTACTTAGACCTTACTAAGACCTCATTTGGATTAATTTTTGAAGTCAGAACTTCCTTATGGATTGATTTGCTTCTTGTCTGCTGTTTTTGAGGATGGATCGGTATCGGTGAAATTTTGGGGTAATGTTGCAGAATTGTTTGTAGTTTGATGCAACAAAGATTTGAAATAGTAACCTCCGTTGAAATCAAAGGTTGGTTTTCCTTGTATTACTTTAACTTTAGTGAAAAGTGGGATAATTTAGCTATTAATTTAGGCATAATTTAGGAATCCCTTTGAGGATAAATTTTGGAATTTATTTAGGTAATTAAACACTTAAATTGGTGGTTTATCTTTATTTAATTAGAAATTTGTGAACATTAAGATTTGTAATAGTATAGATATTGATAACTAAATTAGAACCTAACCTAGTCTCTACTGTATTCTGAGCTATTAAGTTTTGAATTTGATTTGTTTAAAGGTGTTAAAAGGTAGATGTGTAATAGCAAATTTGAATAAACTTTTGTTGCCAAATGCTATACCCGGATTTCTTTATTTCATTCGAATATTAGTACCTTTTAAACACCCTTTGTCCACACTAGCCGGGAGTGACTGCGACAAATGGCGCCCAACTTTAGAATTAGTTATTAGTACAATTTTGAGCACTTTGTTGTTAGAATTTTTTTGGAATGCTAATTAGCCACCATATTGTTTAGCTTAGGTTTGTTTTGCCTGTGTTGCTAGCTGGTTGGGAGTTATCCCACAAGTTTAGTGTTGCATCAAACAATTTGTATTTACTAACCAAATAAAAGTTATTGTTACGGTGTAGACTTTATTTTGTGAAATCCCAATTTGTTGTGTTTGATTTTATTAAGCATTTAAAATACTCACAATCTGTTTATAGTATTGTGATATATTTGAGTTGTTTTGGTTGTAATATTTTGGACTCACTTTATATTGTTTTGTATGAAAACTTGTAAAAATATAAACCACCAAATAATAGTTAACATGATTAATTAATGTTACTTAACAGTGATATTACAGTGTAATTTATATGAGTTTGCGTTGAGAATTAGTTGAAATAATTTTGGATTTTAATTATTGCTTTTGTTTTGGTTACATTGATAAATGAGTTATGAAGTAAATGTAGGGTCATTGTGGTTACGAGTCAGCGTTATTGGAGTTGTTCTGAAAACGAATTAAATTATGTTTCTTGCGTCTGTTTTGTATATAAACCCAGAAATCAGTTACAATTTTCTTGGTGTAATGCATTGTTTTGGTAAATTGACTCTGTTGTTTCCTATTAGGCGTGCTACTGGTACGGATGTTGCCAAAAATTTTAGAAACCATTTATAGTGATTCATGAGTTAATGAAACCGTGATTGTGGTTAATTGGACACATATTATGGGATCGTGATTCAGGGAGGCACTGGTTTGTTACAACATTCCTTAACATAATTTTACAGGGATACCGCGACGGAGTACGCAGTAACTATGCCTAAGGAGTATTATGTCGGTGAGTTCGGTTTTTTAAAGGATATTTTTTGAAGTTTTTAGTGTCCGTGCTAGACATGCCACAAATTTTGTTGTTTTAGGGCGCAGAAATGCGTTTTGATTTTTGGTTGGTGATGTAGTTTGGGAGTCCAGCTACACTCAAGTGATGCCCAATTTGGCACCAGTTTGTTTGTTTTTTGTTTGGTGTGGGATCACTGAGGTATTTTCACCATTTTGTTTACGAGTTGGAGGCTATGGATGGTCGTTCACTCGATTCGTGGCATATTGAGGTTATTAAGACATAAGTTTTGATTCGACTAGAGTTTCTTTGGTTGTGTTTAAATTGATGAAAATTCTAAACACAAAAGTGAAAGGGTTCAGTTTTATTTAGATTGAGAAATAAAACTGTTTAGTTTTTGTATGATGAAGTATGAAAGGCGAGGTTGATAAGATTGTTTGCTTGTGGAAGAATGAAAGTAATTTGTTTGTGGGTATGTTTTAGCGGAAACCCTTAAGTTAAGTCGCTTGAAACTTATGATTTTGAATTGTTGTCTAGCATGAGGTCGTTTTGGAATTATTTGAATGTGTTTGTTGCCCGATTTTTGACTTAATTAACTTATGAGTAAATTAAGAAAAAAGAAACTACCTTGATATTGAGATTTTATTTTGAGGGCTTTTGGATAATTTTGAACAGAACATTCAATGTAGTTAATTTGTTTTTTTTGTGAGCTTTTGGATTATTTTGAACAGAACAATATTTAATGGCGTTGACGTTGAGATCTTTAGGTATTTTGGATGTTTTTAGTTGAAATATTTTTAAACGGCGTTTTGAGTTCTTTTTTGGGTGTTTTGGATATTTTGAACAGAAAATCTTAAATAGCTTTGAGTTAAGATTTTTTTGAGGTATTGTCGATATTTTGGAATAGAATATTCTTAAATAGCGTTGTTTTTTTGTAGGTCTTTTGAATAATTTTAGCAGAGCACCCTTAAATAACTTAAGGTTAGCTTTTTTTGAGATCCTTTGGGACACATTTTTTTGGTATTTAATTTTGGACCTACAGTAATAGTTTGAATCCTTCATGTGAAATTGTTTGCCTTTTAGTGTCAGTTAGGACTTGTTGGATAGTGGAAGGAGAATATTTTGATTTTATTTTGGCATTTGGTAACAGTACATATTTTTACAGTTACGGAAGCTGGGGACAGCTTTCGGTTCACTGTAGTGAACCTCTTTTCTTTGGGAGGGGGGTATTGTAACGTTGTATATTTTTGTCTAAGTTCGCGTGAAACGAAAAGCAAAATGGATGTAGGACTTCAGTCCATATTTTGGCATAGATAAGATGGATGGTGACACTGACATGTGTCAAGTGTGACAGCTGCTTTTTTTCCGGTTCCGCACTGTTGGTCGTGCGTCGGAGTGGAACGTTTGTTATAATAATGTATTAGAAGTGAAAATTATAATGGGGCACGCCCCAAATTATTTTGTAGTTTGATAGTTACTCCTGGTAAGTATCTGCAGAAAGGTTTGCGTTGATTTTTGTTTGTTGCGAGACATTTCTTAGAGTCTGAGCACATGGTTCTTTTTATCGTTTCAGACGCCGCCAACATGTCAATTTGGATGAATTAATTTCAAAAATGATTTGATATAAATGACTGGAAAATGGTAAGTATTTCGGGGAAACTCCTATGGAAATCCTTGTAAAGAAAATGTAGCCTACCTACATCTGGGCATATTGTATTGAGAGTTGTAATTTTTATCATTTCAGGTCTCAAATAGAAAAATTAGCATAAAGGTTTAGTAATTAATTCAGAAATTATATGGCGAGCCAGCTTTTGCAGGTATTAAATTGGTTTATTATAGATTTCATAAATAGGGTGATGAAAAGTATAACCACCCTCACTTAAAAAAAAATTGGTTGTTAACTAGAACTTTCTTTCATTTCTAGGTTTCGCTTTTGATATGTGTCTGTAAGTTGAACAGTCACAATTTGGTGATCATGTTGTAACCTCAGGTAAATATTTATTATGAAAAGTTAGTGTTTTTTAACTTTTACTTTGGTTTGTGCGTTGAACTAACCTTTTGTAAATTCTTTTCAGTGACCTTACTTAAACCTTACTTAGACCTTACTAAGACCTTACTTAGACCTTACTAAGACCTCATTTGGATTAATTTTTGAAGTCAGAACTTCCTTATGGATTGATTTGCTTCTTGTCTGCTGTTTTTGAGGATGGATCGGTATCGGTGAAATTTTGGGGTAATGTTGCAGAATTGTTTGTAGTTTGATGCAACAAAGATTTGAAATAGTAACCTCCGTTGAAATCAAAGGTTGGTTTTCCTTGTATTACTTTAACTTTAGTGAAAAGTGGGATAATTTAGCTATTAATTTAGGCATAATTTAGGAATCCCTTTGAGGATAAATTTTGGAATTTATTTAGGTAATTAAACACTTAAATTGGTGGTTTATCTTTATTTAATTAGAAATTTGTGAACATTAAGATTTGTAATAGTATAGATATTGATAACTAAATTAGAACCTAACCTAGTCTCTACTGTATTCTGAGCTATTAAGTTTTGAATTTGATTTGTTTAAAGGTGTTAAAAGGTAGATGTGTAATAGCAAATTTGAATAAACTTTTGTTGCCAAATGCTATACCCGGATTTCTTTATTTCATTCGAATATTAGTACCTTTTAAACACCCTTTGTCCACACTAGCCGGGAGTGACTGCGACAATAACTAAAACTAACACTAAACTATCCTATCTTAACCTAACTCATTAAAATAGGAGATGGTTCGAATTTTAATGCTCAACAAGGACGCATAGCGCAGGAACAGTGATCCGAGTAAGACGGCGCGATCAGCAATCGCTTCACTTAATTCCCCACTTTAATTGCATTGTTTTCTTCAAAAGCACAAATTATCATGACAATTCCACCACACAATCACAATAATTTACCCAAAAAAAACAATTACTAAAACGACGAAAAAGGGTCCGTCCTTCCTTTTTCGATTCCCGCGCAAACTCTCTATTGACTATCTTACCCACCCTTTAGTAAATTGTTTTCTGTGGTTTACCTGACAGTGCCTATCATAAATTGCTATCTACACTACACGCACACTTGGTGGTTTCACATCAGCAGCGGCTGGCGGGCAGCCGTTGTGTGGAAGTGAACCTTCGTTTGTCGCATCGTTTCCGTGATGACTTGACATTGACATTTGTCATTATCAAAAGTCACTAAAGTCAGCCAGTGACAGTTAGAGGAGGCGATTTTTCGCAACTTTGTTTGTTTCCTCAATTTCCTCATAATATCCAATTTATCCTGATATTTTACAGGAACTCGATGTTTGTAATAGGTTAATGAATCAAATGAATAAAAGGTCTTTATGATTATATTACACGGATATCAGTAAGATCACATTGAACCCCATAAAACGATAATAAAGTTGTGTCGAAGTTGAGTTTGTTTTCCAGTGACCAACTTTGCAAAATGAGTAGCATGGATGAAATTGAGGAAGAGGCAAAAGCAGCTGCCGAGAAAATGGTTATGAATATGATGCAAAGGCCAGGCCAGCTTGAGAAAGTAAGTCCAACTGCTCTCATATTTTATTACATTTCTTCATTGACTAAGTTTTTTAGTAGGTTTTTACTGTTTTTCATGGCCTGTTTTTTTAGAGAAATATGCACTAAGCAGGGCTTCCCAGAAAATAAAAAGATATTTTTGTAACCGTCTGGTTAATGTGTGGGGTGTGCTTCGCATCAACACACACAGAGTTTTCACCGCAATTAGTCCAATTGCCCAATCGTGAGACTGAGAGTGTTGCGTGTGTAGCCCTATAATTTTGGTTAATGTTTTATCCTATACAGGTTGAGCACTATAAAAAGAGAATAACACACAAAAAAGCTTCTATTGAGGCTCAGTTGAAGTCTGCAGTTCAAGGCAAATTGGATGGTGTCAGTGTGGGCCTCAAGCAGCTGCAAGAGTGTTTGGACGATGTCCAGCAAATAAGTTTAAAGTAAGGCCTGTTCATTTTGATTGTGTTTGTAATAGGTTTCTTGATTGATTGTTAAGTTGCTATTTTTTCTGCTATTTGTATTTTCCACAGAATGGATGAATTAGAGGAGTTGCTGAAAGGTGTGCCACCCTTGGTAGCATCACTCCAGGCAGTGCGGGAGGAAGACTCAAGACATTCACAGTATGTAACTGCCATGGACAGTCTGAAACACATCTTTACTGTTCCTGAGAGTGTTGCCAAAACTAAGCAATGGATTGGAGAAGGGAAATTGTTACATGCCCATCAGGTACCAGTATTTTTTAAATTATTTGCGTGTTATGCGCTGGGTCTCAAAAATAGTTACAAGCTGAGCCCTAGTGAGAATTTACCTCTACACTTTGGCTTGACACTATTGTTGGGTAGGCAGTCATAAATTAAAATTTCATTATAAACCATTTTTTTTTTAACTATTTGAATTTATTTATTAATTATTTGTTTGATTATAAAGTGATATTATTTTTCTAGTGCCTAAATGATTTGGAAAACTCTAGGGATGATTTGTTGTATGAATTACACAGACTGCCTAATCAGTCTTCTCATGACAAGATAATGTTAAAAGCCTACTTTGAGGATGTGGAGATGGTGTCCAATTTACTGGAGAAGCAAATAAAGTTAATTTTAGCCAGGACTTTGAATACTGTCCGTAAGGAGCCTACAGTTATTGTTACTGCATTAAGAATTATTGAAAGAGAAGAAAAAAGAGATCAAATGGCTTTGCAGGTATTATATTATTTTTCTATTTATTGTTTGTAAGTAATGATTTGCAAATTATTCATTTATCAATTTCTTTTAGAACTACTAACTTTACTATCATACTGTAAAAACCTTTTTAAAGCAATTAACTGGTAAGGTGCCTTTGCTATTACTGAATTGTTTCTGATCAGTTCAGCAATTGCCAGATAGTCCCAAACCACCAATCAAAGCAAAATATTTATTTTTAACACAGGTGTTTAGACCATAAGATGGGCAGGGTTCAAAATTAGCATCACAATAAAAAAAAAAATGTCATATTGTTTTAAAAAAATGAGAGCTTATGTATAGAGTCCAGTACTTGTTGCAAATGTTGCCATATGTTTTTGGTGCTGATTGTTGTCAAGTTTTCCATTTGTAATTGCATAAAGCATTGTGGAACATATATAAAGGTATTTTGGCGCAATCACTAGTGGTCGTTGTCAAACTGAACAGACAGTTTAATAATTATATATGTGAAATAACACCCACCACTAGACATATGCGCGGAAATATTCGTACAAATACTTTGAATAAAGTTCCCTTTCCCAAGCATATTTTCCAGACTTCAGAATAAGTGTGACTAAGGCCCGATATTACCAACCTCAAATAAGCAGTATTCGCCAGATTTCGCCAAATGTAATACAAAACGCCTTATTTGAAGATGTCACCTAGACAGCAATCACATTAGTTATACTTTTTCAGTTGGATAAGTCTTATCTGACATTGGTAGAATCGGCCCTAAGTCAGAGTAAAATAACCGTTATACTTAAAATTTGTCCAATTCAGTATGATTTATTTACATCTACAGCAACAATCACAAACCGGATTTTTGCCGCCCGGCCGTCCTAAGAACTGGCGCACGAAAGCGTTCGAAGTCCTGGAGTGCGCTGTCGCTCAACGCATAGAGGGCACGCGAGTGGACGAGCGCGAAGACAACAAGCTATGGCTGGTGCGGTATCTTGAGCTGACACGACAGCTGATCTTGGAAGACTTGAGAGTCGTCAAAACACTGTGTGTCCCTTGCTTTCCACCGCATTATGATATAGTCAACAAATATGTCAACATGTACCACACATGTTTGTCTTCAAGTGTATGTGTCCTTACTTGCAATTTCTATTCAGATTCATTCCAAATATTCATATTTATTTCTATACAATATTATTTCAATTTTCAGCTCCAAGATGTGGTCCAAACTGGCATAGAGGGAAATGAATATGTCACGGTACTTTCTTGGATCTTGAACACATATCCCGGGCAGGAGTTGATGGGCAGCTTGCAACTCAACATAGATGTCTCTAAGTTGCCTCCGCTGCTCAGTGAGGAAATGATGCAGAAACTGCAAAATGATTACTTGCAGGTACTTTTACATGAAACCCTAGTTTCATTATTGTTACATGTCAAAGCAAACGGTTAGCATTAGCAAGCACGTCGGCGGGTTTAGGCCATTTGCCATATTTGTGCCATTGAGGGCTTCTTAATTGCTATATTTGTTTTTCGCCTTGAAGTATCATCTGCAAACAATACTATATCACAAAGATTGCCTACAAATTGCGGGAGGTCATTTTTATATATTAAAAGTAAAAGAGGTACCAATATCGATCCCTGGGGCACACCCATTGATAGAGGTGCTCCAGAAGACTCAGTTCCGTTTACACATACTCTTCGCATTCTACCTGAGAGATAAGAATTAATGAAGTTTAATGAGTTCAATGATGCCCCATAATGACGTATTTTGTTTAAGTAATGTTTCGTGATCCGCACGATTAAACGCTTTGGATAGACTAAGATGCTTAAGGTATTTTCGGTGCCTCCGATCCGAAAGAAGCAATTGGCTTTTTAATTGTTTAAAATAAAATGTTTCTTGAGCAATAACATTTAGTTTAAAGTCTTTTGACAACTACTTATCATGTGACATGTCACATATTCCGTATTTTTTTAACGGTTATAATCATGTTCCTCATTCGCGTTCGTACAGAAAATGGAGTCCAACTACATGGAATGGATGGAGAAGACGCTGGAGTCGGAGCGCGCCGAGTGGAGCGGCCAGAAGCCGCCCGAGGTGGAGCCGCACTCCAGCGCGTACCACACACACGCGCCTGTCATCATCTTCCAGATGATCGACCAGAACTTGCAGGTAACGTGGTGTAGCGACATCTATGAGCAACCACTGTCACTACATTTCAACGCAGTACGCTGACTCGGCTCGACGCGACTAGATGGCGCTATAGTCGAAGTATGGAAACTGAACCGCGTTATTAAAGATTTAGAGCGAACTAACTACATATGAATAAACCAAGACGGTGATCATCGGACCTTGGTCCCCGACCATAACACCCGGTCGCTAGGAAGCGCTTCCCTTTGCCTTCCTAACTCAGCTGCGCCAAAGTGGTATTGTTGCGCTAGAGAGCGGGTGCGGTGTGGAGCGGACAGCGAACAAAACAACATCGCTTGGTTATTCGCTATCGGCATTTTTAAGCCCTTGGTCCATCGAATCGTATTAAAATCGTATTTGGACACCAATCACATACATTGCTCTGATCCCAAAGTAAGTATCTAATGCACTTGTGTTATGCAAATCAGACACAACGGTGGTACCACAAAACCCAGACCCGAGAAAATATAGAAAATTTTGATTTCTATATTGACCCGATCGTGAATCGAACCGGGACCTCGGAGCGGCGATGCCTTGAAACCAGCGTGCTTAGCCACTACACCACGAAGGAGGAGGCCCATTACACCGTGCCATACCATGATCCTGCTAGGAGCGTATCACTGATACGGTAACGGTATCAGACACGAAAAGCGACACAATACGCTTTAAGGTGAACGCACACATATCCGATTTGGCCGAATCGACCGAATCGGACGAATCACCGCGTCGAAGAAATCATGAGATCGCGCTATGAGTGGAGTGGGTAATCTTCATACACACTATGAAGATTTGATCCGGCGAGTCGTCCGAATTTTCCGAGTCGACCGCATTTTATTTAGCCGCACCGAACCAGATGACGTCATCCGAATTTATCTGGGATTTCTAGGATTCTTCCAGATTCGGATGATTCGACGCGGATAAGTGTACGAAGTTTCATGAGATTACATAAGATATCGATTTGGAGGCCGATTCTCGCCGATTCGAACTTTTTTCGTGTGGTAATTCGATTACGAGTTTAACCGTTTTTCCTGAAAAAACAAGTTAAATATCTTCATGTAAAAAACTATCGCACGAACAAAATCTAAATACATAGAAATCATGACTATGAGAAGTCAAAAACTATTTTTTTCTTCGACAAAGAAAATTCGATCGGTGAACTTTTTTCGTATACGAATTGTACGAGAATTAGTTATATGAAGCGAGAGCGTATTATGCCAGTGCTGACATGCTCCGTGTATGGCACGCTACGGTGTTGGTTGGTAACGGAACGGCCAAGTGGGAAGGTTGCCATAGTTTTCAATACATTTTTTTTTGTTCGACACGTTCCTACGTAGCACGTTCGTGGCATGATACGGTGTAGTGGGCAGAAACCTTTAAACAAAAATTGTACGGACAACAGCACTCAGTTTTCACTCAGCATTCAGTTGTAATAAGGGCTAGTTTGCAACAAAAGTGGGTAACCTGATGTGCTGGCGACTGTACGTGGTTTTGCGAAGGCTTATGTCAATCCCATAGATTTTAACGAAGTACGAGTATTAAAAATTAGTTAGCCAGATTTTTCACTTTTTTTTTTCATCACAAATTTAATGTGTATTATAAATGTGACTATAACCGCTCAGAGTGCGGTGAACACATTGAATTTTAATAATGTTTTGATTTCAGGTGACGGAAACAATAAGCAAAGAAATCACCTTCAAAGCGCTGCTGTTGAGCATAGATCAAGTCACTCGATACGCAAATATGTATAGAGAAGGTGTCATTCAGTTCAAGGTAAGAGCTCAAGAGCTAACCCATATGAAAAAATATGAAAGAGCTTTTATTATTCATTAATTTATAACAATGTCATAAACAAAAGCCGCAGCATTCATTATAATGATAAGTACAGATCACTAAGGTGCCCGTAGCGCAGTGGTAGTAGCGCTTTGGTAGTTTGAAGCAACCCACAGCGCGGTCGTGTTTGGATGGGTGACCATTCCGACCATATAAGTATATATAAGTGACGTATATTTATTTATTTATTGGCACATTGAAACTTGGGCGGTGCTTCAGTCTCTGCCTCGGGGCCACATAGACTATAGGTATATAGAGGTGTTAAAGTGCCTTTATAATAACGCCACCATGTCGGTCCGAGTACAGGAACAGAACACGAGGGCGATTCCACTGCGGAGAGGTGTGAGACAGGGAGATGTCATATCTCCGAAACTGTTCACAGCGGCATTGGAAGACGCCTTCAAACTTCTGGAATGGGAAGGAATCGGCATCAATGTTAATGGCGAATACATCACACACCTCCGATTTGCCGATGATATAGTTGTTGTGGCAAAGACGCTGGACGATCTTGGCACTATGCTCGAAGACCTTGACCGAGTATCCCAACAAGTGGGTAAAATGAACATGGAAAAGACGAAAATTATGTCGAGCTCCCTTGTTGTACCCACTCCAGTATCCGTTGGAAACTCATCTCGAAGTTGTCGACGAGTTCGTCTACCTGGGAAAAGTGATCCAATTGGGTAGGTCCAACTTTGAGAAAGAGGTCAATCGACGAATCCAACTCGGCTGGGCAGCGTTCGGGAAATTGCGCATGACTGTCTTCTCATCTCATCTACCTAAGTATCTGAAGACGAAAGTCTTCAACCAGTGTGTGTTACCAGTGATGACATACGGATCCGAAACATGGTCTCTAACTATGGGCCTCATAAAGAAGTTCAAAATTACACAACGAGCGATGGAGCGGGCTATGCTCGGTGTTTCTCTACGAGATCGAATCAGAAACGAGGAGATACGTAGAAGAACCAAGGTAACGGACATAGCCTTGAGAATCAGTAAGCTTAAGTGGCAGTGGGCCGGGCACATAGCGCGAAGAACTGATGGCCGTTGGGGCAGGAAAGTTCTAGATTGGAGACCCTTCGACCAAAGACGCAGCGTAGGACGTCCACCAACAAGATGGACAGACGACCTTAAAAAGATCGCGGGATCAAACTGGATGCAGACCGCTAGTGATCGGTCGCTGTGGAAAGCCGTGGGGGAGGCCTATGTTCAGCAGTGGACGTCCTTTGGCTGATAATGATGATGATGATAATGATGATGATGATGAATCATCTAATAAGGATCCGAAACATGGTCTCTAACTATGAACCTTATAAAGAAGCTCAGAATCATTCAACAAGCGATGGGGAGGGCTATGCTGTGTTTCTCTACGGGACCGAATCAGAAATGAGGAGATACGTAGAAGAACTAATGTAACGGGCATAGCCTTTAGAATCAGTAAGCTCAAGTGGCAATAGGCAGGGCACATAGCGCGAAGAACTGATGGCCGCTGGGGCAGGAAAGTTCTAGATTGGAGACCCGTCGACCAAAGACGCAGCGTAGGATGTCCTCCGACAAGATGGGCAGGCGACCTTGTAAAGATCGGAAGATCAAACTGGATGCAGACCGCTAGTTATCGGTCGCTGTGGAAAGCCGAGGGGAGGCCTAGGCTCAGCAGTGGACGTCCTTTACAATGATGTTGATGATAATGACATTGAAAGAAACAAACGTCGACTCGCTCACGCGTTCAGGTCAATTATGAAGTTGGAAAACAAACAACAAGTCACACCGTCAACTGGATGTTTCATCGGCATTTGTGTATGTACTGCGCACATATTAAAAATTTGCTTGTGTGCGTTAATGCGATAGTGGGGCGCGTCATTTCAGCTTAAACAAGCTCTACTAGTCAGACATGCTTTAGTTTTTGTATAGGAATCGTAAAGCGGTTGGCACGATGCACCTACCTACCATGTTTCATCTGTGACATACGGACAGACAGACACAATTGACGAAACTATAAGAGTTCTATTTTTTGCCATTCGGCCACGAAACCCTTAAAGCGGCCTTAGAATATCACCGTGTAGTCCACCGATTTCAGCGCTTTGTCGTTCCAGAACTCGCACTTCGCGGACCGGTCGCGCGTGGCGTACTTCACGCACCACATGATAACGATAGTGAACAACAGCGAGCAGATGGCGCGGCTGGCGCAGCAGACGCAGGCGCGCCACTGGCCGCCCGCGCGACACGACCTGCCTGCCGAAGCCAAATTCGAGAATATGCTGGCCACCTTCCAGGTCAGTACCGGTGCAGTTTACTTATAGTTCATTATTCTTTCTCTTCCACACAATTTACAACATTTCATTTTTGAAAAGGTATGAAAATTCGAAAACCATTTCAAGACTTAGCGATTCTTAACACGTTAAAATTTTTTTCCGATTTTTTGGCGCTTCATTTTTAAAGTTAAATGAAAAAGACTAAAAAGAACATAGAAGTTGGCATTTCACAGGTTACGCCTTTGCAATGACAATTCATGCAGAAAAAAATTTGCTTTTGAACTTTGAGCTTGTTGTCAGCTGTCATTTTGACATTTAGTGTTGTTGTTGTTTCCGGTGTTGTATTGGACATTATCGATAAATTACGATATGATAAAGGACACGTATTTTGTCCATACATTTTGGCCAAAATGTTGTACCTAAAGTACAAGTATTAGACGTTGATGGAAAAAAATCACTAATTCGTGAAAAAAAATATCAGATTTTTTTATACATGTGTACCACCCAAAATTATCAAGTAAAGATACAATACTTAATTAGGCATGGCAATATTTAACTGGGTGATCCGCACAAATACGTTTCGTTCAATGGCGTGTTTATGATGTTTTGATAAATAAAAAATAAAGTACAAAATAAATCACTATCTACTGGTTTATATTTTGTTATTTTAAAGATATGTTTAATATTAAATAGTTTTATTTTTACTTGTAAATATGATGTTTCATTAAATATTTTACGAGGAACAAAACGCTGTTGATAAAATTGGCTAAAACATCTTTGCTCCAAAGACAAAATAGCCTAGCTGTCAGAGAAATGCCATGACATGACGTTTCTCTAGACGCATAGTACCCATATTTAAGCTGTTTTAAATCATATTTTTATTCAGTATTCATTTGATATTTAAAGATTCTAATTATACACATCTTTTTCTTGTAATTCGAGGATTTTCACCTATATTTTGTATCGAAGTACAAGCTTTGGGCAAAAATTTAATGTGTTCTTTAAGATTATTAAAAAATAAATTGCTTTCAAATTATTTTTTAATTTAGATACGAAATATTCATCGAAATTCCTCATTCGAAATATGATTGATATTTGTAGTTATGAAAAAATATTTCAGTTTTTTTTTGACATTTGACTGTTTGCATAACTTAAATCAGGTAATGTTACATTATAAAGTAAATTAAATACTTAATGGATATACCATTGATATCGAAATCTTAATTCTACAATTGATACAGACCACAACACTATAAACTTTTTTTTCGTACGCCCTTTTAGAATGGGGAGTTTTTATACAATTATTATTACAGAAAATACTGAAAAGAAATGAAAATTAAAAAAATATATGGGTGCCTTATTTTTTAAATTCTTTCAGGAAAAGAATAAAAATGTGCATATATAAATTTTGAAATGTTGTCAATTGAATATAAAGCTTCAAATAACGCATTTTTTTTAGTTTAGCAATTGTTACACTATTCATTGCAAACATAGTACATAATAACTTTATACACTTTGTGTATTTTTTTTAAAGGTAAACACAACATGCTATTGCTACAAGCAATAAGACCGCCTTAGTTGTACTTATAGCGAATATACATATAAGATACTATCCTGTGCAATTATGTTTATGGTGTGCAATAAAGTATTATTATTATTATTAACATGCAGTAAGATATTAAATGACAAAAAATAATATAAATTTAGATAAACTAAATGAGTATAGTCTAATTACAAAATTTAAGAAACAGACTAATCGAAGTCCGTCCTCTGTTTAGGAAAAACAAATTATTTTGGAGTGGGTGCATGATGTCAAGCTTACTACATACACCGACAGTCTACACACATGCACAGACTCAAAATGTTTTTTTTTAATCCTAAATAGAGGTCTATTTCGTTATTTTAAGCTTTTTAGTCAGTTTTTAACCGACTTCAAAAAAGGAGGAGGTTATCAATTCGACTGTATGCTTTTTTTTTGTATCTATGTTACCTCATATCTCAAACGTTTGTCGACCGATTCGAAAAATTTTTTCGCCTACTTAGATAGTATACCTTCTAGTTGGTCCCATTTTTTTTTAATTTGGGATCTGATGATGGGATCTTGGTGTAATCGAGGGAAACCCTGAACCCTGTGGGGCTGAGCTGATGGTGGAACTCCTTAACGCTTAGAAATTCAGTAATTATAATGAAAGAACTTATAAAAGGTAGTTTGTAGCTTCTTATAAAACAGAGTCGTAAGGTGCACCCCCCCCCCCTCATTCTCCTGTAATCTCTAAAAATGAAGAAATAAAATTAACTTTAAAAAAAGTAAAAACCGACTTCAAAACCAAAATGCATTAAAAAGTCTTAAATAAACTCTTGACTATTGAAAGGAAAGGAACCCATTTTAATAATTACCGTAATTTTAGGCAAACAATTTCTTAGTGCATTTTGGTTTTGAAGTCGGTTTTTACTTTTTTTAATTCATGTTTTTTTTGTCATAATACCCATATCTAAAAACAACTAAACCGATTTTAAAGAAACTTACACTGTACTCTAAGTTGAAGTATACTTGATTGAACTAAAAATCAATCATCTCGCTATAGTTTCTCGTTTTCGAGAAATCCGTGGACAAACATACAAACACACTTACGATAAAAAACTCTATATTTATAAAGATGAAATAAGAAACCAAAAATTTGCGCACGGGCGGGACTTGAACCAGCAACCTTTTATATGCCAAAAGGTTGCTGGTTCAAGTCCCGCCCGTGCGCAAATTTTTGGTTTCTTATTTCATCTTTATGAATATAAAATATGACACTGTGAGTGTTAAAAACATTCTAAAGCATTAGATAGCGAAGCGACATCAATTTCCAAGTTGAATTTATTCTGTAAAGAATAACTGCTTGGGCCATCTGTTTCATGAACAGACGGCTAGATGACGCTAAGCGTCACACAATTGACGTTTTCATAAGAAACCACAAATTTCGCCGGGTCGGACTGACAGCACGGTAGCTCAATTGGTAAGAGCGTTTGGCCCGGTATGCTAAAAGGTTGCTGGTTCAAGTCCCGCCCGTGCGCAAATTTTTGGTTTCTTATTTCATCTTTATGAATATAAAATATGACACTGTGAGTGTTAAAAACATTCTAAAGAACACTATATTTTTTAATATTAGCATAAATACGTACCAAGTTATATTAACTTTCATTTCCGGAGTTTGGTTTGAGTCCAGGGAAAAGAAAGACTTCGTTTATGTGACGAATTTTCAACAAATTTACTTTTAAAAAGTCTCTCCGCACCCACTATCTTAACCTTGGCTCTCTTCAGAATTAACAGCCATTTTCTTTTATTTGTGTTCTTTGGATGTCGTCATTATCATCAGCTTTATCATTCATAATTTTGTATTTATTAAGTTTATGTATTCTTTGTATGTTTATTATTCTTTTGCTTATGTATCCTATTATATATTTGTGTAATATTAGTATGTATGTTTATGTTAGTGCATTTTACTTCTTTTTCTTACCACTCTTCTCACATATTATTAATATTCCGCCACTGATTAAACTCTCTGCATTACCAGGTGGTTGACTGGTAGAGAATGCCACTAGGCATTAAGTCCGCCAATTGTACAACTTACAGTGCAATAAAGTTTAAATAAATTAAATAAATAAATAAATTTTGTGCGGGAAAACCTATTTTCACGAGTGTGGAGCTGCGGGGTAGTTTATAGGTAGATGCTATGAATAAATTCATGGCTCTTTTTATTATTCCATACCCTTGAGACGTGACTTAATACTTCATTCTTACGCATTAAATTCCAACGCTGTGCTGAATTTTTATGAGATGAATGATCAGACTGAGCCGCATACATTTGTCGTTAATCTAGTCTAGTTCTAAAATCAACTTAAATAGAGCCTATGAGAATGTTGGCCGAATGAAAAGAACGAAAAATATATATAAATGTTTTTTTCTAGAATTTGCGTGACGAGGCAGCAAGATTTCTTCTCGAAGAAGCGTTCCTGGATTTGGAAGTACACTTCAATTCACTATTTACATCAGAATGGTTACCGTCATCTATCCCAGTCGACACCATTTGCATAACACTCGAAGACTATTTCCAAGATTACAACCATTTGAGAGACAAGAACTTCGAATACGTCATAAACGAAGCGCAAAATCTAGTTTACAAGAAATACATCACGGCGATGTTGTCGAAGAAAATAGTATTTAAAACTGTGAAAGAAGCTCAACAAGCGGCAGATAAAATCGTTAAAGAAGCAAATCAAATAAGGTCGTTTTTCAAAAAGATCGCTCCCGAAGTCGTAAATGTGGATTGGCCTTTCGAAGTGATTAGCATGTTGGCTGAGGTAAGAATTACATATATTCACCTACTACTGCTATATCATTTATTTAGTCTAGTAACACATGTGCTAAATGAAGAATCTCCTTATTTAAAATACAGTAGTAACGTACACTTCTATTTTGTTCGGAATATTTCATCGCCGCTTCTTTCATTCTTAATGTTTTCCTTCCCTGAAGGTTGTCTGGAAGAATTGCCTCAAGTAATATGACCGCCTAAATTGTACTACTACCGAATATTTTAGATAATATCCTGTATAATGAATAAATTGTTTATTGTGTGCAATAAAGTAATTCTAAGGGCCTTCACAATGCCCCTATAAGTTCAGGTTACCGTTATCTGTCCGATACTACTTTAATACGAAACAGTGTTCCTTATTTGAATTATTCGCTGGGTTAAAACTTATTAGTCGATGGTGTAACACAACACAGAGTGTAACAGATAATTTTTTGTAAAAGTAACTTTATTTAGAAACTAACATTATTTTGTTTAGAATTATTTTTATTGAAAAAGAACTGGTAGGTCCCAGCCTCAGGTTGTGTTTCGTAAAAACTTGTTGATGATTTTTTTTTTGTTTGTTTTGAAACAAGCCCATAAAGTGTGTTTTAATGGGAGTTTTTTTCATGAAAGTATTAAACTTCTGCACTCCTGCTAGTCTGTTCTAGATGTGTATTGTAATATAGCTATGAAGCTCTAGAAATAAAATAAATAAAAACATTGCTATTAAGAATGATTGCGTAAGAGTTATTCTATGCACAGATATAAGTCATTATTTACAAGTGTTATTTGGTGTTAGGTGCTCCGCTGCCAAGACATCGAGATGCTCTCGCTGGACCTGCACGGCGTCGTGGCCAAGTGCCCGGACATGAGCGAGGAGCAGCTCGCGCGGCTGCTGAGCCTCCGCGGCGACGTGCCGCGCGCGCACGTGCGCGAGACGGTCGCCATAGCGCTCGCCACGCGCCCCGCGCAACGGCCGCTGTCGCACTCGCAACCGGACCTCTTTAAGAACATTACTTTCAACGATAAATTGCTATCGCATTTCGCGTTGTAATCGCACGGACGTGAGTGAGGAGCAACTTGCTCGATTACTGAGCTTCGGAAACGTGCGGGAGACGGTCGTTATAGCGCTCGCCACGCGCCCCGCGCAACGGCCGCTGTCGCACTCGCAACCGGACCTCTTTAAGAACATTACTTTCAACGATAAATTGCTATCGCATTTCGCGTTGTAATTGCACGGACGTGAGCGAGGAGCAGCTTGCACGATTACTGAGCCTCGGGAACGTGAGGGAGACGGTCGCGCTGGCCACGCGCCCCTCGCAACGAGCTTCAGCGCACTTGCAACCGTATGTTCGGTTAAAGAACATTACTTTTTTTTATTATTTATTATTTATTTCAGGAAAACATAGACAATTACAAAACAGATTACAATCAATTTCATTACATTAAGATACTTATATTATATAGTATTGTACTAGATAGCAATCCCAAACATGTTTCCACGGCAATTACATAGTGGTGTCTCCTAGATTAAACAATATAATTTAAACATAACAATTAAACCAATTATACTATAAGAATTTAAGCAAAATAAAGATAAAGATGAGCAGAAGTAGCACACACATAACTATTCATATATTTTTTTCAAAAGGAATACCCTCAATAATATTCTTGACGAGTGTCCGGAAACGAACCAAGTTAGAGTTAAAAATATCCAATTCACTGCACTGTTGAGAAAATTCCTCATACTGGCGACAGAATCTAGCCAACGGCTGATGATAAGAGATATTGTTGCGATACAGTTGCGTGGTAAAAGTTTTTGGTCTACGTCAAACAATAAACAACAATCGCATTTCGATGAATAAAAGCGATACAGCGGCATCCCTCGCTTCGCGCCTTGAGCAGCGCCCTTTGTCCTACTGACAACCAGATCTGTTTAACGATGAATTTCTGTCGCATTTCGCAACTAAGTGCGTGAAACGGTAGCGCCCTCTGTCGCACGCGCCGCACGCGCGCAGACCTCTATAAGAACATTATGTTTTATGATGAACTACTGTCGCATCACTCGATATAAGTTCACGAAACAGTGGCTGTAAATAATATTAAATTAAATAAGTATAAAGCCCTCCCCACCCCGCGCAGCGTTATCTGACGCACTTACACATCCAAACCACTTCAAAAACAAAGTTACCGAAGACTTAGATTCGCGGATACCCGATAGGTTCAAGTTGCTTAAATGCTGCTTATGAGGGCAAGAAACCAAGCATTATTTAGTGCATTACATTTTTTTATTTCTAATGTAACCGTATACTGGTAATCAAGGATTTTATTGCAATATTATGTGAAAATTTGCTTTTCATATTATTGGTAGAATACACTGGACTTATATTTTTATTTATTTAAGATCTTTGTAACTGTGTTCTCGCAAATAAAGACTCACTTACTTACTTGGCACACTGGTTGTGGTCTGCGGTCCGGTCCATACAAAGTTGCCCGCATGCGGTCTAAACCATACGGACCGGACCGCAGACTGCGACTAGCATTGTGCTGAATCGTTTAGAGTTATTCCAGAAGTGTCTGATACTAGTTCGCGCGTGATAGATTAAAATATGATTTTATAACTGCGACTTACTGATGCGGGCATTCAACCCTTCCAATCTTCTTTATATATGTATTCCGTGATTATTATAGTCATGTCACGCCTACCCCAGTTCATTCGTGTTCTTCGTAAGACGTTTGATTTCCAAAAAGATGGTTGCGAGCGACGCAGCATTCAGCTCGAAATCGTCACCTTGCGCGATTTGAAATTCAAGTATTGAACTGTGTATTTTATTAAGTTATTTACTAGGATAATTTTTTAGGTTATAGGTTAAATGTTTATAACGGTATAAACTTATTCGTTGCAATATTATTATAATATCTATCGGTGCTATTGTATGTATAGAGCACTTCGTTCTCGTTATCTATGAAATAATGCATGCCTTAAAATTTAAGTAAATGAAAATTATTTGCATACACCTACATAATACAGGTTGTAAAAAAGTATACAGGGTGGCCAAAACATTGACGTCCAATTTTTTTTTTTGGAAATTTTACATCCAGCTCTATCCAAATATACCCTATATATGTTAGCCGAATTATTGTAGATTTCGAGATATTAATTATTTTCGCAAGGGAATTCATCACTTAATCGCAATTTTCTTCATCGATTTTCATTCGCCATAAAACGATTCGCAGATGTTTCCAAATAATATTCAACAAATTCTAGAATCTTGTTACATCACAATTTCATTTGGTCGAATGCTTAATTATCTACAAACTTACTTCATCGTTACTTCTTTTCATAAATTACATATTTTATCGAAGTAACGTTAGCTTTCTATTTTGTTACCCATAATATTATTTCCACGTAAGTTTCAATATGCAGAATTCTTGAAACATCGAATTTTACTTCTATAAAGTTTGTATTTCCAAACGTTTTTTTTACTAATATTATATTGCATACTTTATTAATAATAAACATAATTATATCAGTATTTAAAGCATAAGTATGCAATAAATTCATTGTTTTGCCCACCCTGTACCATAATTCCATCCATATTCGCTTGAGTGCGCGTGTTACGGCAGTACAAAAATTTACATACAAACTATTTATTTATAAAAAAATCCACTCTCAAGCGAATATAACCTTTTTTCTTTCTTTCACAAGATGTAAAAAGGACGTGCAAAATTCAACATGGTGGTTAAGAGTCGCGGTTTAAATACAGGAAAGAAATCTTATATCTTTTTTATATTTTTCCTGTATTCTAAACTCGATTGAAAACCACCCCCTTTGATTTGTCTCGTATTTTTTTACACCCTGTATAAGTGGTATAGGAACCCAACATTATCAGATATTTTTACACAAAACATTATTGGAAACAAAATAAAAAGATGAAATACAGACTATTTTTTATATTTATAATGAACCATAATTTTACATTTTATTTGGTCGCTATACCAATTCGTAAGAACCTTAATATAATAGAGGCGCAACTCACGTTAGTTCAAGCAGTATATTTAAGGAAGACCCACCCAACAGATAACTCAAAAGATGTCCTACTAAACCAAAAGGTAGGCGCCTATTTCCCGCATTGCATTGCGATACAATAGGACCGTTCGGTCGGTACGGAGCAATAACGCGCGAAATCAAGGCCAATTGATGGTTCGAAGGGCGGGCGGAGTTAGCGTTCAGACTTCAGTCAGTCGCCGCCTCTCCGCGCCACCGCGATGCTGCGAGCCTGTCTGCTCCTGCTCTGCGTGGCAGGTACGCAACATGTTTATAAACACCAGTGCATCCCTGACATTGAACTGTGTAAAAATATTTCTAGTGTCAACTGGCTATTTGCGAAACATTTGCTGCAAAATAAAAAAAAAGTTTGCGATTCGCTTACATTAGTAAAGTTTTACCTGCGTGTACGCATCATACAACACAGAATTTTAAAGTGGCTAAAATTAAACCACGCGTATTTACCCCACCGTATTGCGAATTAAATTAGTCCGACGTTAATGTTTTTCAATTTTTAAACGCAACGCACTAGGGCGTAACGTCTTCTCCGAAAAGAAAATTCAAATAAAATAACTCGTGAGTTTAAATAGGCGCGTCCGCGGTAGGCCGCGCGGTATTTTTAACATTCCCGGACCGCCTCAAGGTTGACCAAGATAGCGCTTATTCATTGAGATATGACCTAATTTTCTTGTAGGATTATAAATAGAACCTTCAGTAGGCAAGAATGCATGTGTTTTGGGATTAACGACGGGAACTTATTGCCCCACGTGCCCGCGTTAATCTTGTAATGAAGTTCATTATCGGTGACGTTATTTTGTTTTATTAATGTTTGCTACCCATCAAAACAAATGAATTATCCATTGTATACTATAACAAATAAATAAACCATTGACAACATTGAACATCTCGTTCGTAAATAACTATGACTTACGACCGATTTTAAAATATCATTTACATAAATGCTAGCTGACAAATAGGTGACAATTTTAAATTATGCGCATTGTATTTCATTCGATCTGACGTTGGAAAATTCAGCCCTTAGTAGACAGAAAATGTTTCTAATAAAAAAAAAACAATTAAACAATCGTGTGCGAAGTATTCCCTCAATTTCCCTCGTGAGTCTACCTATAGCTACAATCCTATCATCAGATCTTGACTCGATCTCACTTGGACCACCTGGGGAGAATGCCCTTTCAAACAAAATAGAACGTGGGACACTCAGAAAGTTGTGCGACACTAAAAAAATGTTCTACAGGTAAATATATTTTTATTTAATCTTTCCAAAGTAGGTACTGGTACTCTCCACCAGCCTCTACACAAAGGTTCATGCGTCTATAGTCCTTTTTTCTTGAAATTCGAATATCGTAAACAATCGTGACATTTCTTTTTACGGTATGATTAATTTTAAAATGAGATAAACACAAAACTCACAACTTACATGGGTAATTAATTCATCGTTTTATACTGAGATCTTTTTAATCAAATAGCTTGTAAATTTTATTCACGTATATAACTTTAAAAGTTCTGAAAAGGTTGTTAAACATTATTGGACTAGCCAAGAAAAACGGAGTTTATACCAGTTTTCAAAACACTTTTTCCAGTTCGCTGCAGACACCTCGTTTACAGCCTGCTCGAACGCAGCCGGCGCATTTTTCGCCGACGAAAATTGTATTCCTTTGAGCAGAATTTTTATTTTTGGAAATAAAAAGGAGTCGCATGTTGCTAGATCAGGTCTGCAAGGAGGGTGACCCAGGAGTTTGACTGGCGTGCTGTCTAGGAAGTCCCACGTTTGGAGCGTGGTGTGTGCAGGCACATTTTCGTGGCGGAGCAGTAGTCCGAAGAGCCCAGTATTTGGTCGCTTGTTGCTTACAACAGAGAAAACTTCTGGTAAACATTTGGAAGTATACCATTCGGCGTTGATGCTTCTTTGATCTCGTTGATGCTTCTTTGATCTCGTAATGGAATCGACACCAAGTGGCCAGTCAAATTAAAAAAGCAGGCGATCAAAATCTTTCCCCCGCTCCGAGATCACTTCACTTTGGTAGGCGTTGGTTCATTTTCAAACATCCAAACTGTTGACATGCGCTTGGTTACTGGATCGTATTGATAAATTCAGGACTCATCACCTATAACGACGTCGTAAACACGCAAAGACGAGCCTGCTTTAAACTTGTTCAGAATATACGGCACCTTTCCACCCGGGCCTGCTTCTGAGCGTCGGGAAGGTAGTGCGGCACCCAGCGTGATACTATCCTTCTCACGCGAAGATGCTCGTGTAGAATCTCGTGAACGCTTCCCGATCCAATCTTCAATATGTGCTAAATCCCTGATATGTGATTCGCCTATTATCTTGGATAAAATTTATCACTGCTAGCACGTTTTCTTCGGTATAAGCCGTCAAAAGGCGACCGCTTCGTTCTTTGTTCCCCAAGGTTGGTCGACTGCGCTTGAATTCGTTATACCAACGATACACGGTGGCCTTGGAAGGGCTTTTATTCATAAATGCCATTTGAAGTCTATCGAACGATTCTTCCGGTTTCAGGAGACACTTGAAATTGTAAAAAATCATAGCTCTAAAATGTTCCCGGTGCAGATTCATTTTTCAGTCAGGGACACACGATACTTTGAATTGGCTCGCAAAAAATGTGGAGGGAAATTTTGAAAATAGAGCACATTATATTTTTACTTATAAATAATCATATTTTCGAAAAAGATTCTAACCAGCCATTCCATTCCATATTATAAGATTTTTTTTCGCAATTGTTTCTGAGTGGACTGGTATATGTTTAACAAATAAATAAAAAAACTTCTAGCACTCGGGGAATAAACATGAATTAGAGCCGATTTTACCAACGTCAGATAAGACTTATCCGTCTGAATAAGTATACAACGACCGATTTAAATGATTGCTGACAAATAGGCGACGTTTTTAAATAAGGCGTTTCGTGTACTATTCGACGGATATTCCTAATCTGACGTTGGTAAAATCGACTCTTAGTCGGTTAAATATGACAAAAGAAAATTACATCCGTATACAGCAATTTTCTGAAGTTGGGGTAAAATCTTAAACGAAAATCAAAGATATTTGTAGGTGTAAGTGTAATTTACAATAAATTAATAAACAATAAATTTTATTGAAAAATAATAACAATTGAAATTGAATTTGCAAAGTCCGTTTTTAAGTACGTTCTTCTTTCAGTTTCAACAACCTGCTGTAGAATGCTGGTAACCTACTCTTTTCCAGAAAGCGATAAGTTTCCTTGTCGTAGATGGCCTCAGCCAAGCCACAGTTACCTGGTTATGTATTTTTGTGTGTTTTATATTAACTGACTTATACTGAATTTTAAAAGTGTAAAATTCCTAACTACGACGAAAACAAGGCGTATAAATGTATTCATGTCAATTGTAAGGAGGTACAATAATATATTATTATGATGTGAGACATGCTCGCCACTAAACAACAGCGGCACAGTGCAAAATAAATCAGTTTTATAGACACGGCAGCTGACCGCCCGTACCTACTGACATGATCCGGCCTTAGATTTGTCTTTTAATTTAAAAATTGCTTTCGTGGGTGGACTTGAGGTCCTGGGAGAACAAACATCGTTGGAGGTGCTCAAGTTCATCCGTTGTACTGCATGATGAATAGCTTTTTTTATAGCTGACGTAAATTTTGTCATCCGCGGTCATTTATTTTCGTTGTTAGTACGTACTTGCTACGATGTCATATCAATTTTATGGTCCAGTATTGAAGTTTGTGTATTGGCTTGTGAATGTGATATGTTTGTCATCAATCATAAGGGCCACATCAAATATAACAGTCTCAATCGCATAATAAAACAAACTTTTTAGATAAGTTTATATTCATGGCGAATTACGCGAACATCCATCTATTCTAATACTAGCGGTCCCCCACGACTACGTCCGCGCGTTTTGAGTTTCCTCCCTCCAATCCCGTCGCAGCATGATGTTTTATAGCCTAAAGCCTTCCTCAATAAATGAGCTATCCAACACTAAATATTTTTTTTGAAATCGGTCCAGTACCTAGTTCCTGATATTAGTGCGTTACAAATATACTCTTTATCTTTATAATATTGTATAGATTATAAAGCTGAACAGTTTGTTTATTTGTGTGATCGCGCTAATATCAGGGCATAATGGACCGATCTAAATAAATATTTTCCTGTTTGATAGCTTATTTGTCGGAAGAGGATCAGCAAACTTAAAACGCGGGCTACCGCTCCTTTCTCCCTCTTAAGGGTTTTACTGTCGTCACATACCTATCATAGTTAGTAGCCAGTACCTAGAAAATTTTTAGTGTGCGCCCTCTTTGCGACACTGACTCCCATTATCACCACGTCCATAAGTGGGTATCTTTTTAATATTTTTAAAGTTATTCTTTGCAACGAGGTTTTCTGAAAAAAATAATTCAATATTCTGCAGGTAGTCGTCAACTGTCCATCACCGAGTTCGCCGTGCCGAGCGCGGTGGAGGCGGGCAAGAACGCCGAGCTGCAGTGCCGGTTCACTGAGGAGCGGATAGAGTACCTCAAGTGGTGGTGGACGCCGCTGTACCTGCCGCCGGATGACCAGAACCGCGTGCTCATATACCAGCGGCTGTCGGGGCAGCCAGCCGAGTTGGGACGGAAGAATATTGGTAAGGTGTAATACTAGAGATCCATATTAGGAACGTTAAAAGACCATACGTATCGATTACGTCAAGGGGTGGTGGACATTTCATTTTAACAATTGACACTCCGGTTAATAGTACTATCCACACGTAGTACTATTATATTTTCTGTGACTCCGGAACTTATCCGGAAAAAGTTGAGTCGTTGGTTTGGTTTCTTTTTGAAAACAAAGTTTTGAACAACCTCATCGAGATATGACCGATTTTGTCTTAAAATGTAGAATATTTTTAAACATTTATACTTAGGCCAATTTTAGTCGACGCTAGATAACAACATGCCCTGTTGAGGAAATAAAAATGCTTAAGTTAATAAAGTCTGTTTTTCTTTGCACCGGAATGGAGCACATTCGTTTAACCATGATATGTTGCCAGGTATACCAGAATGTATTCAAGTAATAAATCATCTTAAAAAGACGTACATTTTCCGTATATCTTAGTGTAGCGATCATTCATGAATAAATACGCCAAAAAACTGTAGGAGTAAGATTTAAATCGTACATCTGGCAGCCTTGAAACGTAGTTCTCCAGGATCGCTATAGTACATTTCACACCCAGAGCAACAGTGTTTTGTTTCACATTTATTCAGAAGGGAAAGAGAATGATACAATAGTTCTCCTGGAGCTGGAGCCGGAGGACTCCGGCGTTTACGAGTGCGAGGTGTCCGGCGATGCTGAGGTGCGGAGACATCAGGACCTCATCGTCTTCTGTAAGTAATCTATACTAATATTATACAGCTAAAGAGATTGTTGTTTGTTTAAACTCGATAATGTCTGGAACTAGCACCGCACCGCTAGCATATACTGAGTGTTTCGTCTTGTTATGAATGATATCTACACGGTTACAATATTTTTGAGTTTAATGTTTAAATCGCTCGCGCCTGAAAGTTTGTAACAATTTTATATTTTAAGAATGTTCTCATATAAGTGAAATGTATATTTCTTTTGAGAATAAATATCTTTAACCCTATAATGGACCCGTTTTAAAAAATATTTTTGTGTTGGATAGCTTATTTATCGAAGAAGGGTTCAAGCAAACTCAAAACGCGCGTACGCATTCGCGGGGACCACTAGTTATTTACACATATAAACTCAAAGATTTTTACAAAAAACATTGCATTGTATTTCTTTCACCAAAGGTAAATTAAGTCAATAATTTGTGAGAAAAAAAGTGTGTAGTGAACTAGCGATTACTGATCATTGCTGATCGAAGCTGATCACACTCAAAAATGGAAAGGTTGTGAAAATGTGCGTCGCAATTGTGATAAGACATTTACTATGAACTCATACGTTCATATATCCTTTAGTTATATTGCTGACATATTTTCAATGTACACGGAGGGTGATGACACTTTTATTTTTACCGACTTAAAAAAGAAGAAGGTAATCAATTGAGTGTGTATGTATGTGATATTGTTGGAATTTAATAATATTTGAGTTTGTTAAGCTTTAATAACTAGTTATTAAATTTAATAACTAATTTTCATGTTAGTATGCATGCATGTTCTCGAATTTCTCGGAAACGAGAAGTAAATGAATTGATTGTTTTTAGTTAACATAGTTTAAGTTGGTTTTATTAAAATCTGTTTAGTAGTTTTTAAAATATGGGTAAAACTTAAAACTAAGATAAAAACCGCCTTCGAAAAACTGAATAGCTTAAAATAACGCATGTGCCTTCTATTTACGAAAAACAAATTCTTTTGGAGTCTTTGCTATGAGTAGCCTGTTGGTGTATGTAAGCTTGACATCATGCACCGACACCAAAAGAATTTGTTTCTCATAAATAGAAGGCAAATGCGTTATTTCAAGCTATTTAGTCAGTTTTTTGAAGATTTATTGTATTTAATGCTCATGATGATATTAGAAAGAAAGAAAGAAAGAAATTTGGTTTTATATTAGGTGTGATGTTAAGTTGACGACCCGTCTTGTGTAGTGGTCGAGAAATCGCCTACTACGCAGCGGGTGTGGGTTCCCCGCACAATACAAACATTTGTATGCATGAACATGTCTGTTTGTATTGGTCTGGATGTTTTCTATGTATATCATGATTCATGTATGTATTTACAAACAAAAAGTATTTAAGTATTATATCCGTTGTCTGGCACCCATAACACAAGCTTTGAGTAGCATACTTTGGGACTAGATGGCGATGTGTGGGAATGTCCAAAGGATATTTATATTTATTATTTATTTAAGTATCGGATGTCGTAATTTCCAGCAAATGGCACGGAGCTCCTGCTGAACGTGTCCAAGCTGGAGGACGGCCCCGACGAAGACGACGATGAAGACGTGCTGCTGCAGTGCGAGGCGCATGACGTCACGCCGCAGCCCGAGCTCTCCCTCTTCGTCAACGGGTAAGAATATCGTTTTGAAATACCAATACCAATAAATTTTCATTCATAAGCAATGTATTCAGGCGACATATTGAATCAATGGTCACTCTGGGCGACCCGGTCGTCATCACTTTGTCAGCTTCTAATGGACTGCACCCGAAAAGGTTAAGAAGTAAGATAGAAAAGAGTTTTATACTTTAATTAAAACAACACTATTTCGGAAATGCAAATTTGATTTGTCTATGGTTCTGCATACGTCACTGTCCATTTCACAGATTAGCAAGAGTATGTCTAAACATGGTCGCGTTTTGGTTATAAAAGTTTGAGATCAAAAATGACAATTTTATGTAGCAAAAATAAAATTTAAGCACCAATTTTTGGTTTAGTAGATATTGGACCTATTCGCAAATTCTCTTATACTGAAAATGCCCTAGTCGTGGAATACCCTATTATACTTTGGACTCATTCGCTGAACCACCTTTTCTTAAACCGACCTATTCTTGAAATGACCTAAATAGCCTTGAATTTATGAATAAGTTTTTGCTTATGAATCACATGCTAAAAAGTGCTTTAAACTATGTATTTTGTTCATTATAAGAGAAAATTTGAGAAGCCAGAGACATAAATTAGATTTACTAGATATTGGGCCTATTCACAAAATGTAATTTTTAATTTGAATTATTTTTTCTATGTGGTATCATCAATTTTATATTATTTTTATTTTTAAATTCCGACGACCCGTCTGATGTATTGGTCGAGAAATTGCCTACTACGCAACGGGTTGCGAGTTCGATCCCCGCACAATACAAACATTTGTGTGCATGAACATGTATGTATTGGTCTGGGTGTTTTCTATGTATATCATGTATGTATTTACAAACAAAAAGTATTTATGTATTACATCCGTTGTCTGGCACCCATAACACAAGCTTTGAGTAGCTTACTTTGGGACTAGATGGCGATGTGTGGGAATGTCCAAAGGAATGAGAATGTCCATATTTATTTACTAGTGGTCCCCCGCGACTCCGTCCGCGCGTTTTTCGATTTTTTCTCGTCTTTTAAACCTTCCCTAGACCTCCACGAATATTTCAAGACTAAGATAAGATGAATCCGTTCAGCCGTTCTCGAGTTTTAGTGAGACTAACGAACAGCAATTCATTTTTAGGGTTCCGTAGGCGAATGGAAAAAAACGGAACCTTTATAGTTTCGTCAAGTCTGTCTGTCTGTCCGTCCGTATGTCACAGCCATTTTATTCTGTAACTACGAGGGTCAAACTGAAAGTTCTTAGAACTGGCCACTTATAAACAATATAATAAAAAAAATATTCTAAAATTTGAAAATAGAACTCTTTGCCAATATTACTGAGTATATATTTCATTCATTTGTCATTTGTTTTACGATTTGGCGGCAAATTGAAAATTGTCTGTGTCACGTCAACATGAATTTAACACGAGAAAATTTTCGTGCAATGATTTTTTATGACTTTCGATGTCATTTAAGTCAACAAGAAAGTTATGATAGACTACGATTGGCCTTTCACGATGAAGCCCCATCTCGTGCGACTGTTTACAACTGGTTTAATGAGTTTAAACGTGGTCGCATTAATCTCACTGATGATGTACGTGAGGGACGGCCTTCTACGGCGACGACTGAAAATAACATCTGTGTTGTGCGGCGTATGATAGAGACTGACAAAAGAGTGACCTATCAGCAGATTTGGACAAGCTTAGGCATCGGTATGAGTCAAGTGCACAAAATCCTCCACGAACATTTAGCGGTCAGGAAGCTTTGCGCCCGGTGGATACCTCATAATTTGACTAAGGCTCAAAAACTCCATCGTGTGGATTGGTGCCGTAAAATGATTGAAAGATTTAACGGAGGTGATTCAAATGCTGTGTTCGACATACTAACAGGTGACGAAAGCTGGATTTACTGTTATGATCCTGAAACCAAAAGACAATCTGCTCAGTGGGTGTTTCCTTTCGAGGAGTTGCTAACTAAAGTGAAGAGAGATCGAAGTGCGGGAAAAAAAATGGTGGCCTCGTTCTTTGGAAGGATAGGTCATTTCGCAACAATTGTGTTAGAGGATCAAAAAACAGTTTCTGCAGAATGGTACACTACCAATTGTTTGCCACTTGTCTTGGAAAAAGTTCGAGAGAAACGACCTCGCAGTAGGATCCTCCTTCACCACGACAACGCCTCGTCGCACACCGCCAAGCGAACGATCGACTATTTGGCGACATCAAACGTTGAATTACTGGGTCACCCGCCGTATAGCCCCGACCTCGCGCCTTGTGATTTTTATTTATTTCCAAAAATTAAAGAAAAACTTAAAGGAAAGCGGTTTATGAATGCTGAAGAAGCGGTGGCTGCGTATCGCGATGCCATTGAAGAGACCCCTAAGGACGAGTGGGCAAAGTGCTTTTCCCAGTGGTTCCATCGCATGCAGCGGTGTATTGACGTCAATGGACAATATTTTGAAAAGATATAATAAAACTAATAACTGGCTAATGTAATCAGTTTTTGATTTTCTAAGAACTTTCAGTTTGACCCTCGTATAAGCATCGCAATGTTGAAATTGGGTAGGAGTATGTATCCTGTTAACCGCATTAAAATTTTCATACAAAAAATAAAAAAATATGTTATTTATGGCCATACATGAAACTAAAACAAAAAAAAATTAGTCTGACCTATACGTGTGGGGTGTCTATGGATAGGTTAAAATGACACCGAGGTTTCTAAAACCATTTTCTTTTAATGTCTATCGTTTCATAGATAGACGCTTCCAAAGTAGTAAAATGGGCGTTCCCCCCATCTAACTTCTAAACTAAACTAGTGTAAATTTTGACAAAAATTTGTAATGTAGATCTTAACAAATACTTTCAACGAAAATTGGTTCGAACGGAATCGAACGAGCAGTTTTTGAGATAAAGCACATTTTCAACAACCGCAAACATAACTTTGTACTTCATACAAACACTATGAAAAACAAAGTTTAAAGGAGATGGAAACCATTTCATACAAATTTGGGCCCGGATGTAATAAGATGAAAATGGTGTCAATTAATAGCTTAATACTTAGTAGACCTACACTGAAAATTCTATGTTTTTTGACAATCTGAGAGCCCAATAATTAGGGGTTTAGTTAAAGTTAGGTTATGTAACAAACAGCTGATTTCCGAACTGTAAAGGATATTTTAACGTCAGCAGTTACAATTAGGCTACAAAATAGACGACAGCACGTTAGGCAGGGTCAGAATCCGTAAAACAAAGCAGTGGTCGACGAAAAAACACTCAAAAGGCATACACGCACAAGACGAAAAATACAAACGAAACGAGTGATCCATAGATTATTTGACACGGCAGCTGTCAGTATCAGTGTACAGACAAAAAAAAAGAATCGATTTTATTTCATTAAGCAATCATGTTTCAATTCACTTACATTCAATTCAATTAAAATATAAAATATATGTTTTATGAGCTAAAATAGTTATTGTAACGTATTTTTTTGGGTTTATCGCCACGAATAGAGCAAGAGTGATTCTTTTTTTTAATTGTGTAATCACATTGACTCAAATCGATATTTCATTTAATCGATAATGTAGTGTATTCTTAAAATCTTGTTTTTCATAATGCTCAGTTTCCATAAAGAGAAATAGGCTGATTTTTGGTATTTTAGGATGGAAAAATATGCCTATTTTTTTAAACCATAAATCAACTAGTTACGTTTAGGGCCCAGCAGTTACCGTCTCCTTTGCTGTCAACGAAATATTGTGGATTTCACTAAGTGGATTCCTAAATTCAGTTCAAGTTGGCACAGAACCCTCAGTGCGCACTCGGTATTTATATATTTATTTATTTATGATGTCGTCCAGCGAAGAGCTGCTGAACCTGACGCAGTACGTGGCGGGCAGCGGCGACGGCGTGCACTACGCCGTGGCGGTGAACGCGACGCTCGCGGCCGCCGCGCTGGCCGGCGCGCGCGTGCGCTGCGAGCTCTTCTTCCAGAACAGGAACATCAGCCACCCGCCGTACGTGCAGCAGCTGCTCTACTCGTCGGGTATGTTCTCTTTGTTGTACGGTTTGTTGCAACGGTGTAAAGAAATTGACGAGCCAAATAAGAGATGATTGTCAATTGAGTTTAGAATGCAGGAAAAATATTTAAAAAATACGTAAATTTTATTTAGGGCTGATTTTTTAAAGTCAGATAAAAAATACTCGTCAAACAAAATACAAAGTTGCTAATTTGAAAACGTCACCTAATTGGCGGCAATCATAGTTATTTGTATTTTTTTTTAATTTTCGCTTTATAATTTATTAGTCTGATAAGTTTTATCTGACAGTTGAATAATCAGCCACTATTAAAGTAAAGTTAGCATTAACGTCCAATTGCTAGGCAAAGGCCTTACCTCAACTGTGAGGTACGAGCCATACTCAAGCACGCGGGGTCAGTGCGGATTGGTAGAGGGGTGATTACAATGCAAGCGACTAACCCTGCTGTCATATTCTTGAAATTATATTTATCAAAAAAAATTTTTATTCATTTTTTCCCCTTTTTTATTCTAGACTCGACCGTATACCACCTCCTTGAATTTGGCTCTTACTTTTTTAGCCCCTGGACATTCAACCCTTTTTTTTTCTTACACAGGATGTAAAAAAGGACGAACCTCATTCTAGGGGTGGTTAAGAGTCGAGTCTGTAATATGGAATAATTATTATAAAATAGCTTGTATTTTTTAAAAGTTTTCTTCAAAAATATAATATAACTAGCGGTCCCCCGCGACTTCGTCCGCGCGCTTTGAGTTTGCTCCCTCCCCTCCCGTAGCAGCGTCATGTTTTATATCCTAAAGCCTTTCTCGATAAATAAGCTATCCAACACAAAAATATTTTTTCAAATCGGTCCAGCAGTTCCTGAGATAAGCGCGTTCAAACAAACAAACTCTTCAGCTTTATAATATATAGCGGTCCCCCGCGACTTCGTCCGCGCGTTTTGAGTTTGCTCCCTCCCCTCCCGTCGCAGCGTCATGTTTTATATCCTAAAACCTTTCTCGATAAATAAGCTATCCAACACAAAAATATTTTTTCAAATCGGTCCAGCAGTTCCTGAGATAAGCGCGTTCAAACAAACAAACTCTTCAGCTTTATAATATATTAGCGAAAGCGCACGTTGTACTTAAGCTGCGAACATTATTTTGGTGCGGAGTTATGTTAAAACTGTGATAGCTCCTAAGATATTTATTGAAATCAAATGATATAAAGGGCAACTTGGTTCTAAATGAAATGCTCGTGATGATGAATGTATTTATTTTGATAAGAATAAATACCTGTGTGTATAATACACCTCTAAAAATAATGCATTATTTTTTTACAAATTTATGAACATAAAAAAGGTTGTAGTAAGTCAACCATAAAAGATAGACATATGCTGTCGCGGACTTTATTATAGAACTCTTAATGTTGAACAATCCTGTCATACATGATTTTTGTGTAACTTAAGCGGTTTCCGCAGCGTATGCAGCGGAAGCTCTCAAAAGGAATATCTTTCTCCCGTTTTCACATCATTTTTCATTTCTGCTGTGGTCTTATGAGTCGTATCTTTCTGTTATATAGCCTAAAGCCTTCCTCGATAAATGGACTATCCAACGTAAAAAAAAAATTTCAAATCGGGCCAGTAGTTTTGGAGATTAGCGCGTTCAAACAAACAAACAAACAAACAAACAAACTCTTCAACTTTATAATATTAGTATAGATTAGCTGTAAAACCTCTGTAACCTTGTTTCCATGCACAATAAATATCATTCATTTATTCAATTTTCCTGTACTCCAAACTCGATTAACAACCATCCCCTTGAATTTGGTTCGCACTTTTTTTTACACCCAGTATTATAGCCATACCAGCTTAAGTGTTATACTAAACGCGTAAGCAACAGAGTGGTGTGGTCACAATCTTTATAGAAATACAACCTGGTTATCGTGTTAATGGCCCTGTTACTGACATTGCGCGGTGAGAAAAGTGTGCAAAAATGAACTTTATTGACACGCAAACAGACGTACGTGGGTAGGGACGGGAACGGGGTGAGCGGGGAAGCGGGAGGAATGTCCATGTTTGACAGGTTCATTCTTATGATAACCGGGTAGTCTGGAACCCGCCGCTTTATCAGTAAGTGCACGCGACAAAGACGTGAGACCTTTCAGGGCTCAGATGTAACGCGCTGACCATTAACTTTCATTGCAAGAACAAGTACTGTACGAGGGTCAAACTGAAAGTTCTTAGAAAATCAAAAACTGATTACATTAGCCAGTTATTAGTTTTATTATATCTTTTCAAAATATTGTCCATTGACGTCAATACACCGCTGCATGCGATGGAACCACTGGGAAAAGCACTTTGCCCACTCGTCCATAGGGGTCTCTTCAATGGCATCGCGATACGCAGCCACCGCTTCTTCAGCATTCATAAACCGCTTTCCTTTAAGTTTTTCTTTAATTTTTGGAAATAAATAAAAATCACAAGGCGCGAGGTCGGGGCTATACGGCGGGTGACCCAGTAATTCAACGTTTGATGTCGCCAAATAGTCGATCGTTCGCTTGGCGGTGTGCGACGAGGCGTTGTCGTGGTGAAGGAGGATCCTACTGCGAGGTCGTTTCTCTCGAACTTTTTCCAAGACAAGTGGCAAACAATTGGTAGTGTACCATTCTGCAGAAACTGTTTTTTGATCCTCTAACACAATTGTTGCGAAATGACCTATCCTTCCAAAGAACGAGGCCACCATTTTTTTTCCCGCACTTCGATCTCTCTTCACTTTAGTTGGCAACTCCTCGAAAGGAAACACCCACTGAGCAGATTGTCTTTTGGTTTCAGGATCATAACAGTAAATCCAGCTTTCGTCACCTGTTAGTATGTCGAACACAGCATTTGAGTCACCTCCGTTAAATCTTTCAATCATTTTACGGCACCAATCCACACGATGGAGTTTTTGAGCCTTAGTCAAATTATGAGGTATCCACCGGGCGCAAAGCTTCCTGACCGCTAAATGTTCGTGGAGGATTTTGTGCACTTGACTCATACCGATGCCTAAGCTTGTCCGAATCTGCTGATAGGTCACTCTTTTGTCAGTCTCTATCATACGCCGCACAACACAGATGTTATTTTCAGTCGTCGCCGTAGAAGGCCGTCCCTCACGTACATCATCAGTGAGATTAGTGCGACCACGTTTAAACTCATTAAACCAGTTGTAAACAGTCGCACGAGATGGGGCTTCATCGTGAAAGGCCAATCGTAGTCTATCATAACTTTCTTGTTGACTTAAATGACATCGAAAGTCATAAAAAATCATTGCACGAAAATTTTCTCGTGTTAAATTCATGTTGACGTGACACAGTCAATTTTCAATTTGCCGCCAAATCGTAAAACAAATGACAAATGAATGAAATATATACTCAGTAATATTGGCAAAGAGTTCTATTTTCAAATTTTAGAATATTTTTTTTATTATATTGTTTATAAGTGGCCAGTTCTAAGAACTTTCAGTTTGACCCTCGTAATAGCTCAAAGCGTAATTATGAGGCCTGCTTGCGCATAAGATTAGCATAGATCTGGATTAAGTTATCATTATTTCGCTGTGAACAACATCAACGACACAGAAAGACAGAATTAGGATTAAATCGAGAAATAAACTAATCCTTAATTGTGCAAGTGGGCCTAATATCTTCGTAAATAATTACAGATAAATAAAAAGAAACTGTCAATCGAACAGATAAATTGCTAATATATAAATAAAGTTCTGACTATAATACAGACTGCAAAAAGTTAGCTTGTTTAAAAAATAAAATATTTTGTAAGTCGATATAAAGTTGTATACTAATTTTGTGTCAAGAAAGTTGCATGAGGATGATATGATTAACAGATTCGTGACAGTCAAAGCATTTAATAGGTATTGTTAGATGGATGATAAAAATACGTACATTTAGCCGCTAAGAGAAAGCTCTTTCGACGTTTTCAATTTTGAAATGAAATTTATGGAAAAAATATCAAAGTCACAGGTAGTTTGAAATTATTTCCATACATTTGGTGTCGGAATTAAATACGTCAAAATAGCAATCTCTGAGCGGCCAAATTATAACCCTCTTATTCAAAACAACTCAAACAGTCGAATAAGCCTATTTAGCTATTACACTGTTTTGTCACTTTCTGTCAAATGATGACAGCGCCTAGCAAGAACGAGACACAACAGTGTAATAGTTAATTTATTAGACTGTTTGCGTTATTATGAATAAGAGGGTAAGCTTATATACTTGCTAAATAGGCGAGACGTAAAAAAACAGTAATCAGTATTTCGGTGTTCTCGTTTTTACTTACCACGCTTTATCAGTTGCTATGCTATGCGCTATAAACAGTTTGGCAGCGGAGTGATGCGGGGTATGGTTGCATGCACAGAATAGAAAAAGGTTAGAAGGGCTACTCAAAATATTATGGCGCTCTAATTTAAAAAACAAGGCACTTCGATACTTTTCAATATCTATATATTACGTGTAAATGAAATTATGACTTTTAAAACCGCGCGGGTTCTTTTTGCAGTAGAAGCTGCGAAAACAGCTGCTGCATCTAAACTCCGTTTTGCTTAGGTAGTCCAATAATGTAAACAATCTTTTCACTACTTTTAAAGTTATATCAGTGAATAAAATTCATAAACTATTTGATTTATGAAGATCTCAGCATAAAACGATGAAGTACCCATGTAAGTTGTGATTTTTGTGTTTAACGCATTGTAAAATTATTCATTTCATTAAATAGGAATGTCACATTGTTTACAATATTGGACTTGAAAATAAAAATAGACTGTACCGTGCATTAGTTTCCAACGTTTGCGTCTTGGACAATCGCAATGCATCACTGTACAAAAAAGATGCTTCCATCCTATTCTTTATCCTATTCTATGCTATTTCTGGAGAGCATAGATCGCAAAAAGCTACGTTCGTAGCCCTTCCATCCTCCATCTGTTCCGTGGTAGCATGGGCCCCGGGGGCTGGTTGTATGTGCACTAACGTGTTGTCGTGGCCAGGCGCGGCGTCCACCACGGAGGCGCCCGAGGACTCCACGCCCTCAGAAATGGCGTCCGAATTGCAAAACAGTAAGTCCAGACCACCGACATTCGACACGTCTATCACTTACACTGGCCATTTTGATTTGGATATTCTATAATTTATTGAAACCTATTTGTATCGTTTAAGTATTAGTAATTTTAAACTAAAATGCCTTCTATATTTTATTGGCTTTTATGGAAAATTTAGTTTAGTATATTAAAATTCAAACACGTATACAAGTATTTGTCTATGTACATATTTTTATAATATTTCTCCTAAATAAAATTATATGCAAGAAATGTTATTAAATTCTTAAAAATTTACATGAAGTGCTCTAAACATAACTACGAGTATATACTTTGCACATTAAACTGATTGTCAACAAATTTATTTTTTAAATTTTAGTAGTAGCGCTAATTTTTCGGCTTAACTCCTTTGGCTTCTTAATCAATCACATAAAAAGTATGTTTTATTGGCTATTCACTATACTACTTTACTAACAAAATATTAATACAAATTAAGACAAATAATAATGAACAGTTACACTCAAAACAGTGTCTCACGCGGTTTCCACCAAAGCGAAGGGAACAGAAGATGAATGGGTTTTGAAAACAATAAGATGTCCTTATTTTCTCATTCTTTCCGCTTTGGTGGATTTCGAGCCTATTTTCCGACAACATGCCAAATTGATTATCTATTGGAGCTTAACGGGTTAATTTGGTGTGATGTACAGTCATGAACATTATAATAAAAAAAAGTATACAGGCGCGTTCGATTTCGAACCATTTGCAAGGACGCGATACCTACTTTATATTGCTGTATCTAGTTCAAATAGCTTATTTTTTATTACCTGCATTGATACAGTTTGCTTCAGACCTAAGTTAGTTTGTTGCTGAAAACTACAATCATTTTAAGATTAGTTGAGTATTTTGTGGTTAAATAAATTATTATAGGCTCGCGAAACATTGAAACAACCCAACATCAAGCCTGTAATACAATGCTTGTACCCCAGATATAATAGTCTTCTACCCTTCATGTTCATAGTGACTAAATTAATGGGAGATAATTTATAAAAAAAACACTATTTTGTAATTCCAGATGCTGACAACGGTCTGCACGCATGCGTGTGGATTCTAAACGTGGCGGCCATAATACAGCTGTATTCGTATTCCTTATTTAATTTATGATGTGATACTAATATTATTAAACTTTATTGTTATTCAGTACCTATTATTTCTAATAAATTTTCTGTTTTTTAAATAACTTACGAAGTATTTTTTTGTAATCTTTATTGCTTTTTATTTGCGCGAGCTTAAAAAAGACGCAAAAGGTTAAACAGTTAAAAAACAAAAAACTTATGAGTCTGATGTTGTTTATTATTATTCTGTCAACAATATAATAATAGTACATTATGATACAAGTGTGCTAAGTTGACCATTATACACAAGGCGATATTGTGTGCGCACGGGCGAAAGCGAGTGCGCCATAACAAAGCCGCGTTTATTACGGTCACAGGCACACGTGTTTCATACGACGTTTATCAACACACTTGCGAGGAAAAAAACAAAACTTCATTTAGTAAGTTTCTGAGAAAGAATGAGCATTCTTGCCGGTTTTCCATTTAAAAAAAAATCATAGGCCAATAAATACATTTCACGCGATTTTGATGGCAAAAGACTGTCGCACGCGTTTTTCGCCTAGTTACGTATATATCCGGCGGAGTTAATAATAGCTTTTCTTCATTTCCGGTAATATTAAACTTCACAATTAATGCAAACTTCGTCACAGCAGACAATTACTTCAATAATATACTGAAAAAGCACGCGTGTTTAATATCTAGGATTATGAGCCAAAAATCGTCGAAATAAAAACGTCGTTTTGAGCAAGTGTGTTGAAAAATATGTTAATAACATAAAGATACAGCAAATGCAGATAATGATAGTATGATCATTTTGTGTGGATTATCTTTCCAACCACGGTTGCATCGAGCAGTTTCTGAAAAATGTAAATTTAGAGAATCAAAACATGAAAATAAAATAAAAAAACAGGGACCTATTATAAACTCTTTTTACGATAGGGGTTCGATTCCTCGTCTGACACAGTTGCTTTTTACAAGTGCAACTTATATTAAGATTGTGTAGTGACAAAACACTATATAAACAAAAATGTAATTATAAATTGGCTTCCTTCATCGTAAACCAATTGTTAAATATTTGTAAAAATATAACCTTCGGATATGTGAGAGCAATCTCGCAAAATTGATGAGGTCACGCAGCCTACGCGACTAACTGAATTAGGGAATCCATTTACTTCTACTTAGTAAAATACCACAATATTTTGTTGACTACAAACAGTTATGTCTGCGGTTGTTGAAAATGTGCTATATCTCAAAAACTACTCGTTCGATCCCGTCCGAACCAATTTTCGTTGAAAGTATTTATTAAGATGTACATCATATATTTTTTTCAAAATTTACACTGGCTTGGTTTAGAAATTAGATGGGGGGGGGACGCCCATTTTACTACTTTGGAAGCGTCTATCTATGAAACGTTTGCCTTTAAAAGAAAATGGTTTTAGAAACCTCTATGTTATTTTAAAAGACCTATCCATAGACATCCCACACGCATAGGTTTGACAAAAATTTTTTTTTTTTGGTTTCAGTTTCATGTATGAGAGCCCCCTCTTAACTGTCATTATTTTTTATTTTTTGTATGAGAATCGGTAAGCGGTTAACAAGATACATCTTCCTACCAAATTCAAATGTGTAATGCTTATAGTTATCGAATAAAATAGGTGTGACATACGGACGGACAGACAGACAGACAGACTTGAAGAAACTATAAGGGTTCCGTTTATTGCAATTGCACAGCGCCTCTTGCGGTCATTTGCAGAACTAAAATTTTCCATACATAGAAGTTACGTCGTCGCTAGAGAGTAAAACCGCCGTAAACACATGGGAACGCCACGGATAGCATAAGTCCTCGTCTGACGCAGTTACTTTTTAGAAGTACAATTTATATTATTAAGTTTGCATAGTGACAAAACACTGTAAAAACAAAAATTTAGGTAATCAACTCTACTTAGGTACCTAAATGCAAAAGCCTCTTTTTAATAGCAGTATAGTCTGCTTGCGGCAAGTGCAGGCGACACGTCACGTCGAGGCGGTGGCTGCATCCTGAAGTCGCGAGCTGCGCCGTGCTCTCGACATCATATAACAAGTTGTTTCTGCGCCAAACGCGCTGCGTCTGTTGCGTTATTGGCTCGCTGTCAATTTGTTACTCATTACAAATACAAAGTTTAAAAAATAAATGAATTAAGGGCCTTCCTACACGTACCATAACCACACCACGTGGGCGTATATTTTGTATTTATAACGAATAACATTATCCACGCGTAGGTACCCCATTTTGCAGTCGTTATTGACTTCTTGTGTGATAGCGACGACATTACAACGACATGCAACTAAAGTAAATTTTTCATAGCTTGTCCAATATTATACACAATCTTGACATGGCTTTTTAACAAAATTAATTATTTTTAATAAGTTAAGCACAAAACTTTAAACCTACATAGGCAATTTATCGTTGAACACTGAGCTGATATTTTTTAATTAAATAGTCTATTTGTTTTATTCGCTGCTATTATTTTAAAAATTATGAAAAGATTGTTTACAATATTGGACTAGGAAAGAAAAACGGATTTTACAACGCAACACCGCGAACTAATAGCCTTTGACGACCTCCGTGGTGTAGTGGGTAATCACGCTGAGTTTCAAGGCGAAGTCGCTTTGAGGTCCCGGGTTCGATTCTCGGTCGGGTCAATATAGAAATAAAAAAAATCTATATTGTCTCGGGTCTGGGTGTTGTGGTACCACTGTTGTCTGATTTCCATAACACAAGTGCATTACCTACTTACTTTGGGATCAGAGCAATGTATGTGATTGGTGTTCAATTAAAATAGCCGAGAAAGAAACGAGAATCACATCAACATTGTCGAAAACATAACGCAACTACAAAAATCTGCAGCGACTCAATTCACTCGTTTGACAAACCACTGCTCGACCACACTTTGACGCTGTGATGTGGTGTGGCTGTGGTACGTGTGGGAAGACCCTACGTTAGTAGTATAGTAAGATACATTATTCTGGAATGCAATAGATCAGTAGCTTTGTTTATAGCAATGTACAATGGCGGTCCTAATCGCTATAAGCTATCCCTTCCTGGCACCTATTGGGTAAAGGAATTAATGATTCGTAGTTTATGGTTGTCAAGAACATCAATAATAACCGAACATTAATTACAAGAACACCTAAGTAATACCTTTAGAATCAAATAGGTACTTACTTTTCATATTCAACTGTCAAATCGGGTTGTGGGTGAACGGAATGAGCGTAACACGTAACTTCTACAAATCGGTTGAATTTCTGCTCAAATAGTAATTCGAATTCTTTCTCCGTTGCTGAATTATCAAGAAAAATAATACTTAAATCATCAAGTGAACTTTTCTAGTGCTTAATTTATTAGGGCAGATTTGTCCTGGGCCCTGTCCACTTACTAAGAGAGTAATCTCACCTAGAACTTGCATACTCTTTGTCTCTTGTAACTTCACTCCATTATCGTTAATTATAACACATTTATAATCTCCACTGAGCTGTGGGTCGATTTGAGTTATTCGTATCGCGCGATACTGATGTGCCGGTAATGCTGGAAAGGGTGAAAAGGGTTAAAATTCTATGAAATAGGTACTAGCGGTCCTCCGCGACTGCGCAGCGTGATGTTTATTGGTGGGGTGGAATTGTGTAAAGCAATCGTATTCATTTGACAGTTCAAACTTTGAACTCTCAAATGAATACAATTCCACATCAGAGGCCTTCTTCGTGAAAAAAGCTATCCAACAAAAATATTTTTTCAAATCTGTCCAGCAGTTTTTGAGATTAGCGCGTTCCAACAAACTCTTCAGCTTTCAATTAAGTATTAATATGAGTATAGTTTTAACCGTATTTTCCCGATTAGTTTTAGGCAGTAGATACCTGCAAATCTGTGAATAAAATATAAGTTTAACTCTTTCCGGGGCTGTATCCCAGACAGGGTAGATTTTTTATTGTTTTACGGCTATAGTCGTTCACCGCGCCGAAAAGTGTTAATTGCGTGGAATTGAATGTCGCTGTGTTGTTTAGAAGCGGCTTACGTGAAACTTTATACGACAAATCGACTCTCCCTTTCAATATTCCCTTGACTTGAGGCATCTGCGGTGGTGTCCATTCGTACACCGGTGCGTCGCCCCCGTTGAACCACCACTGCAGTGTGAAGTGGCCGCTCGAAGTGGTGTATTGGCAGTCCAGCACAACGTTGGTCGCGCCACTCTGTACTACTGGTGGCACGACCAGCCTTTCTATTCTCGCTGAATTTAAAACATCTGAAAATTAGCGTAGACAGATTTAAGACTGGCCCACTTGCTCATGTTTTAACCTAGGGTTACGGTAATCCTGGAATAACTCATCATTCTGACTCGGTCAGTTTACATCGGAGTAACTCATCATTCTCATTCTGACTCGGTCAGTTTACATGATGTTAACAGAGACAAAATGAAGATTAAATCCAGGACTAGCGTAATCCTGGGCTAAAACATCATGCGCAAGTCCGCCTCAGGCTTGATTTCACCAACGGCAGATAAGGAATATTCGTCGTTTAAAATCGTTACCTATTTGTCAGCAATTCATTTTTAAATCAGTCGTTTATACTTATTCAGCCGATTCGTCTTATCTGACGTTGGTAAAATCGGCCCTTCGTAAACTAAACCGCGACCCCCGCTACTTCGTCCGCGCGTTTTGAGTTTGCTCCCTCCCCTCCCGTCGCAGCGTGATGCTATGCTATACTATCTATGCTATCCAACACAAAAATATTTTTTCATATCGGTCCAGTAGTTCCTGAGATTAGCGCGTTCAAACAAACAAAATTTTCAGCTTTATAATACTTATTAGTATAATTTTTGCAAATCGGTCCAATAGTTTCTGAGATAAGCACATTCTAACAAACAAACCAACTCTTCAGTTTTATAATTTTAGTATAGATTCTGTGTCTCAAAAATACTCAAAATTAGTATCTGATTTTATTTTTTTAGAAAAACTCTTAAGTAGGTATTTACATACTGAAGGCGGAAGCATATTTGATAACACTTACTGGCAAGAAACAAATATCCTTTGAGTAGAGATTTAGGTATTTCGGTGGACACCATATTTTTTATAGTCACAGCAAATGGTACAAACTATAGCCCACCTAAACGCGAGTGTATCTAGTTCACTGTAACGCAGCATACAGACTGATAGTGAATCTCTAGAGCGACTAACATGGAATTTCTGATCTCACTCACGCAGACACGCAACCGCAAAGTAACGCATGCCTTGAGTAAATATTAAATTATAATATCAATTTAATCCGTCTCGAGATTTATGCACACCCTATGTGTATATTTTTTTGTACTGCGACGCGATTCGTGCACATACCGGTTTAATATCACCAGTAAAGTTGTAAGATAAATAGGTGTATGTAACAATCTCAGCACTTTTTTTAAGGGCTTTTGATTATTTGTATTGTAAAAACCGCGTGGTTAAAATCTAACGATTCTATATCCGTTAAATTGTTATATGCTGATTATTGAGAACTGTACCGAAACTGAAATGAGGAATCACTGGACAATATGTTGGGTCAGGGTAGAGTAAAGCGTGACGCGAGGATGAAGGCGAGACGTGTCGACATGTCAATGTAATCGTAAATGCTAAACCATGTCAAGCTTGTTCACAATAAATTGACAGTTTACAATCTACCGGATATAAAACCGTAGGATTTGAAAGGATTTTTTTTGATATAGAGACCAGAAATTTCGCGCGGTCGGACCGAGCGCGGTTGTTCAATTGGAAACAGCGATACGGCGGTTAGCCAGAAAGATGCAGGTTTTAGTCCCGCCAGTTTCAGTTAATTTTTGGTTTCTTATTTCATCTTATAAGAATACCTTTAGATTGTTATCTCGCGGTTTTTCAATGTCACGATGGCATATAAATTATTTCTGTTACAACATCATCTTTTTACCCACAATGTAAAAAAAAACATAATGGTTTAAAAATATTTATTTGGTGTCCTTTTCATTTGGATAGGTACTACTTGTATACGAACTTAGATTAATAAAATAAACATTTGTATAGATTCTTTCTGTTTTATCATAAAAACATGTAAAAAGTAAAAAACTTTATCGGCATAAATGGCAACCATTGATGGCAAATGTAAAGAGACGTTACAATTGATTCATTTGAAATTCGGAACGGACGCTCTATGAGTTACCGAACCGAACTACCCTCGATTGGAAATAAATTAATAAATTTTGGCAAAGTAAAGTGAGATAATCTTATAAAGAGTAAAGAATTATCTTTATTTGTTTTTGTGTTGAACACAAGACCTGTTGGAAGAATAAATGCAAATCAGGCAACTTTAAATTTAAAGCCCTAAGGAAATTGCACATCAAATTATTTTCTATGAGTACTCTGTTGATCTCCTATTTCTACAACTTCTTGCCTTCATAACATCTGTTTGAGGCTTACAGCCATAGAATACAGCAAGGAAAAACATTCATTTTTGTTATTAAGAGTAAGTAAACAGTACCTTATTCCTATTTCCCTTAAAGGAGAAAATAAATAGCTGCCATATGGGATAGCTTTAAAGTAATGTCTTATTAAGTTATTATGTAAAACATAAACCTCACCCTGCGACTTTTAGCAGCAATGTAGTCACAAATTGTCAACCTTTACACACTTGCGCTACTTTCAGCATCGACACAATCGCGTCGCCATGCTGTCTCGCGTTAGTATCGATGTGGTCGCGATACAGAAGCTGGGCATTGACAAATATCTGTATAGGGTGTTGTTTTGGTCAGCGACGAGCGACTCAGGGGTTGTTATACAAACGATACATTTGCCAAAAATAAAAAATAAAAAATGGAAAAAAACCCACAAAAACAATTAATTATTGCGATACTAGCGAGCGAGTCAAAACTACTACAGCCTCTACTAGCTACGGCGTAGTATTTCATAGATACGCGTGACGGTGAGAGTTTCCAGAATAGTTTTTTTTAAATAATACTGTGAAGAGTTTTTTTTTTAAAAACTTGCATATAAGTTGAAGAAAATATTTTTATTACAATAAGCTTAACTCATATTATCGTCCCTGAGTTAGATGTAACTGACCAAAATAACCCTGTATGAATATACATGTAATGTGACAGAAGTCTCAGTGCGTATTTTAAGGAGTCATATTCAATAATAAAATACAAGCTGACCGCAAAAAAACTTCTTCTAACATAGCTTATGTACTTGGTTACAACAAGTCTTGTATTTAGTGTTTTTTAAAGCTATCCCCAATGCTTTAGGTAGGTAGCTACTATGGCACCATCCTATTTGTTTGTATCATCGATTTGTGTCTGGCCTTAAAACTATACACTTTTGTACATAAACTATAACTACTTCTTTGGCACCATGAATTATCTATTCCTATTTACAATTCTTATATTGATTACGTCGTTGTGATTAAACTAATAACATGCAAGAATAAATATATTCTTAACAATTGATAGGTGAAAATTGCACAACAAAGAAATTTAAGACTAATTTAATTAAAAACAAAAGGCGTGGCCTGTTATAGGAGCAAAAAAAATGGGTCTTTTAAATCAGTAATCGATTCACAAAGGATTTAATTAATTAAAATGGTAAATGTAATAATTAATGAAAATTTTCACACTATTTTCTAACAAAGTAAATCAAACCAGCAGTGTATCGCAATCACGAGTTAGTGATTTTAATAAACATTGATTAGGAATCATAATTACTATATCTCTGAGTTAAAGCGTTTAAGACCACTATGACCAAGTCAAGGTACTACATTTATCTGTAGAATCATGATTAATTTTTTTGGTCTTATTACAGGCCACACGCTGTATAAAACAATTCATTTTTTATTTTTATAATATAGTCAAAAAAATTGACATGGACCATTTCTGCCATGAGACTCGACGGATTTAAAAGTTGATAATCATTTGCTACCCATTTAGAGTAAACAGTCTTCAATCAATACTACTCCAGATAAATGGATAGTAAGTGCTTGTAGGTATGTATAACAATTAGAGTAGCATCCTGAGGCTCAAACTACCCTACCGCGGAACGGAAGGGAAGTGTCTTTAGGCAACAAAATTGTACATATAATAAACATAGTCAAATGTATAACATATTGTATGTCTACAATATTCTGTGTAGAACGATCAATGGTATACACTATTTGGTTCTTACCCCTTCGCATATTACGTCAATAATTTGGTTATACGTAACACTCGCTTTGTCTCCTCTGTATCTTCTACTTAATAATTAACACATATACTTATTAGTACTATACATGATGTGCAAAAAAAAATATTATATCTAGTCTGAAATTAGGAACTATTAATTCTGTTTAGCTACTGATTCTGGTAGTTTTCACTTTGGTGTATTTGTCTACAAAAAAATTGAAGCGTCTATAGTCATTTTACAATTAGATAAAAGATGTAATTTAAAATTTGTGGTTCCTTTTTTTAAAGAGCCAACTCCCCACACAACTGATATAATTTATGGCTTTCCTGGTATACTGTTCGGGCTTCCGCACATAATGTTGCAAGAATTATGTCTCGTTTTCCGAGGTCCATCCAAATCGACATCCGTCCCTGCCGCAACAGAGGTTAAAGCGACGGTTTTATCGAAATCAATGGTGGTGTACCCGATAGCGGCAGAAGGGACAGACCCTGAAGCACTATGGGCGGCAGATGTGGGTTTCTCCACACTATTCTGAGATATAAGTCGCCCTCGCGGCTGGGATGAATATGATGCAGTGCTTTCATTTCTTGAACTGTTGTAAGACTGAGTTTCAGGAGAAAGTACATCTCTTGTACCCTTCGAAACATCTTTATTACAATCTATGTCCAATATTGCATAATTAACTTCCAATTCTTCAACTGGTGACATGGAAGTGAATGTATCGGATTCAGAATATTTTTGACCGTGTTCTAATATAACATTAAAGTTTAAATTTTGTTTGATATTCTTCACTGTGTCCCCTATGTCTCCAAGGGTGATGTTGGCATATGTATTGACAATGTCGGGTTTTTGATCCATTTCAGCTAAGTTACAATACTCTACTTGTTTCGGCATAAGTGGTGCAGACGGGGCTGTATCACTTTTATTGATATTAACCGAGGTGGATTCATTTGGCGCAATATTAACATATAGTCGAGCTGCTTCCTGTTGTTCCACACTGAGTTGTGCATAGTGCTCACTGCTGTTGCTGAGTGTTGGTGATAGAGGATTATTAGCCTCTCTATTTTGGATATTTTCATTCATATATCTGCTTTCTAGAAAACGAGTTTCATCTTCTATATCTCGCATTGTATTTAGAGCAGTTTCCTGACGCAAAGTATTTCGCAAAATAGCTAAATCCCTGTTAATGTCATTGCTGTAAACGTGGCGTGGATCTAGTACGGCTTCTGACTGGTTATTGTTATGTTCCCTCTTGAAATCCCTTAACTGATAAACATTAGTAACATGATTGCCATTTGCCTGAGCTCGTGGATATAAAGGCATGACTTCTAAAATATCTGCACTAGACGGTGACCTCGGGGACTGAGTTACAGGTCTCGGTACAACTGAATGTGGCGCTATGTTCGCCAAGTTATTATTAGGAATAGATCTAACAGTATCAGTTTGACCGTTATCTATTGAAGACCGATGTGTTACACTCGCTTGTAGAGTTTGTCTTCCTTGGGGTGATGGAGTCAAACGTGTTACAGGGTATGGAACAGAGTCATGAATCGCATTTCTTATCTGAATTTGATGCTGGAGAGTGTGGAAAAGTAGTGCTGCTCTTCGACATCTAAAGGCATAAATTCCTTCCCCGGTTTCACATCTTCTGCCTGAAATAATCAATCGATTTTTATTTGCTTCAAATATGGAATACATAATAAATAGATAGATAAGAATATAATAAATAGTGTATAACATTAGATTAATATTAGGCTAGCAACGAATATTCGGTTACTACTTGGTATTCGGCTTATTTTGCTGCCTACATATTATTCGGCCGAATACCGAATACTTAAGTAATATATTTTGATCTTAAATGATAATTGGTAAAATTAAGGAAAATATTGATTAATTACATATAAATTCATATTTTCATTTCTGTTATAAACATTTAAGTAGTCGCAAACGCAAATTGATTACATCCTCGCTGAAAATACAAAGCTAAAACAAGTCAAAGATTGTAAAGTATTTCCAGAAGAGTCACAAACCAGCCAACACAGCATTATTTTGGCATCAGTGAAGTTGAAAAAGCCAATAAAAATGAAGATTCCAAAAATATAGAAGATAAAGTGGAAAGAATTTAAGTCAAGGAAAGGACTCAACTTTCAGCATGACATCAGGAGCTACATGACGGAGAACCCCACAAAAAACGACATTCCTAATACAATGTGATCTAAATTTGAAAATGTATGTATTACCAAAGCAAAAAACGTGTTAGGAATCAGCAAAGGCCGTCCCCGAAACGGGAAAGACTCCAAGTGATGGAACAGCAACAAAAAGAGAGTGTAACGGAAAAGAAGCGCCTCTACAAAATATTGCAGACAATACCAGGATAAAGAGCTGTATAAAGAGGCAAAGAAAAATTCCCGAAAAAATAGACAAAGATGACGCAAACCTCTATAAACGCCATGATCTAGCATCGAACACAGAAATATATAAAATTGCATAATACAGACATAACAACTCCAAAGACATAATCACCACGAAATACATAAAAGATGGGAAAGGGATACTGCTCACGGAAGATAATGACATATGGAGGCGGTGGTACACGTACTACAATGAGCTCCTAAATGAAGAATTTCCAAGAAACCAAAGAAACGGAAACAGAAAAAAATAAAGAACCAAAAATAGAAGGACTGGGAAATGAAGTCACTGAACAGGAAGTAAAGAGAGCCATTTCAAGGATGAAACACCACAAGGCAAGCGGACCAAACGATATACCAGTCGAACTTTGGAAACACCTCAAGGGCGGAGAGATATGGCTATGTCAATAACAACATTTTAAAAAGCGAAAGAATTCCTGACACTTGGCTTATGAGCATCCTTCTGCCCTTACGCCTTAGCCTGCTAAAACAGAGGAGATGTTCGCGACTGCGGGAATTTCCGTGGGATTCAGCTGACGTCACACACCCTCAAAATCTGGGAACGGATTCTAAATGAAAAGCTATCAAACCTCATCACAATTATTGATAATCAGTTTGGTTTCACACTGAAAAAGAGTACCACGGATGCGATTCATGCCATAAAACTGGTTATAGAAAAAGCTCGCGAAAACAAGGAAAATTTAGTAATAGTCTTCATTAATCTTCAAAAGGCCTTCAACCGAGTGCCAAGAACTATTATATGGCAAGCTTTAAGAGCCCACCTCATCCCTGAAGATTACATGCGACTCGTACGAGACATGTATACGGACGTGCAAACTCAAGTTAGAAGCCCTTCTGGCCTGTCGGAGAGCTTTAATATAAAAGTAGTTATACAATAACAAACTCCAAGGAATCTTTTATATGCCGATGACAAGCTCTGATTTCAAATAACATGAACTTCAAGATAACTTCGAACAATGGAGACAGTCTTTAGAAGCAAATGTACTGCGCATCAGCAGAAGAAAGACCGAATATATGATTTGTAACTTAGACCTTAATAGCCTTTTGAGCTAAATCCACTATCAAACTGGAAATGAAATGAAATGTTTATTATTTGCGTAAGAAAAAGGTTACATTTTTTAGATGGAATTCAAGGCACAGCTTTGTTCGTCTTTTTCAAACTATATATTATAGCATGCAAATATTTAGTTACACAATCATAAGTTTCTAATTCATATAATGCAAGAATGACTGAACAGAAGAAAATAAATCTTTTACTAACAATAATGAGAGTACAATTTAATTATTACATATTATTCAAGTCAAGTACATATTGAAATCATAGTATGTCAGGTTAATCAATATAATCATATGTCAAGTATATTAAAATCAAATATCAACTTAATTAATTAAAATAAATCAAAATGCAAATTAGTCATTCATTAAAAATTTAAATACTCATTGACTGTATAAAAGCAGTGTTCTGTTAACCAACTGTAGAAGGCACACTTGAATCTATTGAAGGGTAACTCCTTTATTGTTTGGGGTATTTTATTAAATATCAAAATAAATAGACATCTAATTACAGTTTTTCGTAATCTTAGCGCAGTCTATTTCCATTTCTGGTGCTTCTTGTGTATATATCCTTTGCTTGCTTGAAGTAGTACATGTTTTGATGGATGAATTTTGCAATTTCAAAGATATAAAGACTAGGCAGGGGTAGGATTTTAAGATGCTTAAAATGGACGGCACAGACCTCCTACAAGCTGTGCAATATGTTCGAGGGAGTTTCAAAGTGACCCCTATTACCCACTCTCTGAGGCGAGACTAAGATGGTATGGTCACATTATGAGAACCACATGGTAAAAAATTGCCTTTCCATAGCTACAAAGAAAAGGGGAAGGGGAAGACCCAATACCACCTGGATGACAAATGTCCAAAGGGACATTGGCGTATTTAGGTCTCCAAAAGAAAGATGCTCAAGATAGAAAGAAAGGGTGTTGCATGATTGGCCGACCCTGTGTATCGGGTTAAGTCGAGGCAAAAGAAAGAAGAATCATTTAAGTAGTCATTGGTACATAATACAGGTACAAAATAATCTTCTGTATAAGAAAAGTTAAGGATTTAATCAATTTGAATTAATGTTATTATAATCAAAATTTACAAGGCAAAGGTTTTGACACAAAAAGTCATCTTTTACTACATTTTTAGGAAGTAGTTTACTTCTTTTTTCTTGTGGACCATTCAAACTTCAGAGAAAAGGTGAAAATCTACTCCATGGCGCCGACAATCATTTTGCTGCAATCTTGATATATGTACAAGTTTTGGCACTAAAATCTGGTTGTATACTTTTGCCTAATTTATAAATTATTTAAATATTTGGTATTTGATAAACTGCTGAATATACTATTTGTTGCAAGCCTAATTGATATCATATTTGGTGGTTTGTTAATAATTTTAAATTGATGTCTAAATCCAGAGCCAGAAACAAGTCAATCTGTCAAGGTGATGTATCTTCATTTGCCCTAAGCTTTAGGAGTATATCTTGGGGCTGGGATGGGATACCTATTCTCTTACAATTTTCAGAGCTAGTTCTACGACTGCAACCTAAACATGGGGTACTAGACATACCTGATTCGAAACTGAATATTTCTCCTTCAAATCCATATCTTCTTAGAGAATGTAGTGGCCATACTGTAGAATCTCGACCCTCACGATATAATATTATATCTGATTCAGTAATTTCAAGCTGACCCGAGCAGAGTTCCGCTCCATTTTCGTCTATATTGACTACCCGGAAAACGTTCGGATGTAAGTCTGAAGACTCCTTTTTACTGTGCAAGCACCCCATTCCGTAACAAATCTAATGGCAGTCTTCTGCCTTCTTGTTCACCTCATTGATAAAATTTAAAATGTATTTTGTAAGCTGCCCTTAGTAATTTATTTCCACAAATCCAATTTCAACATGTTCAGACTTCATTCAAGCTAATATTGCTTTATTTTCTTCGATAAAACGAAACTCACAAAATAACAACAATTCGTCCATGCCCACAGATTAGTAAGGAGTATGTCAATCCCACAGTCCACAGATAAAAATAACCCTCTCTGTACAGATAAGCAAGAGTAGAAGCAGTAGAAGTGTTTCTGTCTGTTGTTTTGATAGGCATACTCTTACTAATCTGTGTTGGCTACCCTCTCTCTATCAATGGGTGCGTTCCGTTTTGCGCCAATATCACTGTTAGCACTGTGAGCGTCAAAAGCCGTTCCGATTTGATTAGCGTGCTGACAGCGCTGTTGACGCGATTTCATTTCGGAACGGTTATTTGCGCATCGTAAGCGAGCGATATGTTTTGTAATAAATGATAACCTAAGACCTTGCTAAAAACAAAGAAAGAGTACCAAATAAAGTAATAATACATTATAACATATGGATATTCATGAAATAAATACTGTATTATTAGACAGCGATGATGATTGTGACAGTCAGTCATCATCGTCTTCGAAAGAAGTTGATGAGGATTTCGCAGTAGGTACAATTTAACAGTAAGAAATCTAGAGCGCCAATCTATACTAATATTATAAAGCTGAAGAGTTTGTTTGTTTGTTTGTTTGAACGCGCTAATCTTAGAAACTACTGGCCCGATTTGAAAAATTATTTCTGTGTTAGATAGCTTATTTATTGAGAAAGGCTTTAGGATATAAAACATCACGCTGCGACGGGAGGGGAGGGAGCAAACTCAAAACGCGCGGATGAAGTAGCGGGGGACCGCTAGTCCCTAGAATAAAAGGGTATGTGAATGATGTTGCATCCAATTACAACTCTGAAACATTTAAATTACGGCTGCGTTCCGTATTGCGCTGACTGCGAAAATATCACTGGCGTTAGCGAGTCAACGAAAGCTATAGTCACGTCACAGCTGACGTCACTATCACCGCCATCTTGCGCTCACAGTGCAATCGTTTTGCTGCGTTAGCACCGTGAGCGGCTGTGAGCGGACTGTCACATTGACGCATTTGACGTCTTTTTGCTTCAAAGAACAGCAAGGCTGCGTTCCGTTTTGCGCCAATATATTTATATTTATTCATTTATTTGCCAACTAAGTGTTACTACATATTATAGCAGGTCTTATGCTAGACAATTGCACTTATGACTTAGTAACCCTTTCAGTTTGGGTATTGCAAAATTATTTGAGGGCTATATTAAATTATGTTATAATTATCTTATAATAATAATAATAATAAAACTTAAAAGTATTACATTTTGGACTTACAATTACAGTGACTACTTAAAGTTTTGACTATATCAGAGCAACTTTAGCAAAAGAAATAAATAAACAGTTAGTTATTTATTATTTATATGTTTGTGTTTTGTTATAATTTATGTCTTTGTTTTTATCTATTTGAGTGTCAAGTTTTATGTATGCCTTAATTTTTGTTTTATTATTTGGGTATCATTTTATTTTATTATATCATTGTGTATTTTTTGTTTAATGTTCACATATTTTATTATAACATTTATCTATCATGTTTTTTTTTTAATTTATTTATTTATTAAATATCTTGTATTTTTCAAATTTAAGTAAACATTTGGTACGTTATTTGTTGTATTTTTTATTATTATTTATATATTATTTTTTAATATTTATATTTGGGTATCAGTAAATACATATTACATCATTGTGTATTGTCAGTTAAATATTCACCTAAATTATAATAACATTTATTTATAAGGAATTCTTTAAGCTTTTTATTAAATGTTTTTTATTTTTGTTCACTTTTTAAATATTGAGGTAATTTATTAAAGACTCTTAAAGCCATGTAATGTGGGCTGTCATGCAGCATTTTGATTCTAGATGGTGGAATGAACAGATTTTCCCTATTACGGGTATTTTTGTTATGGACATCTTTCTTTTTTTGAAACAAATTATTATTTTTATGGACAAATAGGCAAAGGTCGTATATGTATATTGAAGTCAGTGTTAATAGTTTGAATTTTACAAAAAATGGCCTACAACTTTCTCTGTTGCTTATTTGAGCTATTATTCTTACACATTTTTTTTGAAGTAGAAAAATATCATTTACATTTACACTGCTACCCCACAGCGTAATTCCATATTTAAGCCAGGATATCACTGTCAGCACTGTGAGCGTCAAAAGCCGTTCCGATTTGATTAGCGTGCTGACAGCGCTGTTGACGCGATTTCATTTCGGAACGGTTTTAGATACATTTGCTGTTCTTTGAAGCAAAAAGACGTCAAATGCGTCAATGTGACAGTCCGCTCACAGCCGCTCACGGTGCTAACGCAGCAAAACGATTGCACTGTGAGCGCAAGATGGCGGTGATAGTGACGTCAGCCGTATATGTATTATTACTTTATTTGGTATTCTTCCTTTTTTTTAGCAAGCTCTTAGGTTATCATTTATTACAAAACATATCGCTCGCTTACGATGTGCTAAATAACCGTTCCGAAATGAAATCGCGTCAACAGCGCTGTCAGCACGCTAATCAAAACGGAACGGCTTTTGTCGCTCACAGTGCTAACAGTGATAATGGCGCAAAACGGAACGCACCCATGATATGGCAACTGAAACATGACGACCCGTCTGGTGTAGTAGTCGAGAAATCGCCTACTACGCATTGGGTTGCGGGTTCGATCCCCGCACAAAACAAACATTTGTGTGCATGAACATGTCTGATGATATTGGTCTGGGTGTTTTCTATGTATACATATAATGTATGCATTTACAAACAAAAAGTATTTAAATATTATATCCGTTGTCTGGCACCCATAACACAAGCTTTGAGTAGCTTACTTTGGGACTAGATGGCGATGTGTGGGAATGTCCAAAGGACATTTATTATTATTATTATTATTAAAACATCTTTATGGAGTTAGATGTTTCTGCAGTTTTTAAAGGCGCACTGAGGCATTGAGACACGTTTGAACGCTGACGCCATCAAAAACAGAAAAGTTAAGATCTCACCTTGACGTGAAGTGGTGTTTGCTTGACTATTTTTTAGCGTCTCACCGATGATCTAGTTCTTAATACAATATCATTGTGCCCGCAACAACCGCTCCCACGTCACGATCTTCGTGGTCGCTGGTCCTGTATCCGCACTCGGCGTCGTGCAAGGGTAAGGTCAGCGACGAGCGTTGCGGTTCTGCTTTTGTGTTTATACGAGACGAATAGACGATGCGATTGCTATTGCGTGCGAGATGATAAATGTGACATCACAAGCTGCAAAGACCAAAGAAGCCCTTGCATCGCCTTCCGATAGTGCTAGTCCGCTAGTGGAACAAAGTTCATCTCTCTGCTGTCCTAGACACGGCTGTACGGACGTATGTTTTTGCCGGTCCAATTCTATGGACGAAGATGGAAAAAAAATATCTCCCTGCTGTCATGATGACAGTGTCATGTCTTGTTGTCAAATCATATTTTCTGTCAATTTGAGAAGATTTGCGCGGGAAACGAAAAGGGAAGGACGGAACATATTTCTTCATTTTAGAAATGTTTTTTTTTCGGGTCAATTACAGTGATTATGCGGTGGAATTGTCATGATAATTCGTGCTTTTGAAGAAAACAGTGCAATTAAAGTGAGGAATTAAGTATAGCGATCTGATTGCGCCGTCTTACCCGGAATCGCTGTTCCTGCGCTAAGCTTCCTTGTTGAGCATTGAAATGCGAACCACCTCGCATTTCAATGAGTTAGTTTAAGATGGGCTAACTAGTCTATCTTAAACTAAAAACTATCTTACTAATACTAACACTAAACTAGTGTTAGTTTTAGTCAATAAGTGTAAAAAATGAACATTATTTACTAAAGAATAGTCTGTATGGCATAGAGCCGAAGACGTAAAACTTGTATAAAAAAAAGTCATGTCTTGTTGTCAAATCATATTTTCTGTCAATTTGAGGAGCATTGCGGAATTCTATGGCGAGGCGCCCAGCCGATGACCCCAGATCTGTCAGCCATAAATAAAAGAAGAAGAAGAAGAAGAAGAGGAGATTTGCGCTGGAAACGAAAAGGTAAGGATGAACCATATTTCTTCATCTTAGAAATTGTTTTTTTCGGGTCAATTATTGTGTTTGTGTGGTGGAATTTTCATGATAATTAGTGCTTTTGAAGAAAACAATGAAGCTAAATCGAGAATTATGGTGAAGCGTGCTCTAATCGCGTCGTCTTACCCGGATCGCTGTTCCTGCACTTAGCTTCCTTGTTGAGCATTGGAAGGCGGACCACCTCGCATTTCAATGAGTTAGGTTAAGTTAGGTTAGTTTAGTGTAAGTTTTAGTTAAAAGAGTTAAGAAATTAAAATACCTAATAATGAAGAATTGTCTGTATGGCGTACAGCCAAAGACGTTAAACTAGTATTAAAAAAAAAAATTGCGCGGGAAACGAAAAGGGAAGGACGGAACATATTTCTTCATTTTAGAAATGGTTTTTTTCGGGTCAATTACTGTGATTGTGCGGTGAAATTGTCATGATAATTCGTGCTTTTGAAGAAAACAATGAAGTTAAAGTGAGAATTATGGTGAAGCGAGCTATAATCGCGCCGTCTTACCCGGATCGCTGTTCCTGCCTGCGATTAGCTTCCTTGTTAAGCATTGGAATGCGAACCACCTCGCATTTCAATAAGTTAGGTTAAATTAGGCTAGTTCAGTGTTAGTTTTAGTTTTAAGTGTTGTAAATGAAAATGCAATAAATGAAGAATTGTCTGTATGGCGTATAGCCAAGGACGTAAAACTTGTGTATAAAAAAAACTGTCAATTTGACAGTGTCAAATGTTGTTGTCCTTGTTCAGTACATCAGTCTCCTCTCTTCCTCTTCTCGTTCTCAAAAAAATTCAGCAATTCATAAAATTTATGACCACTTTTCTAAACCAATATTTTAATTAATCGTTCCAACGTTGCTTAGAATTTCTAAAACGAATAGTTTCTGGTCGTGGATTATTTAGGCAGGAGACACCTTCTGAGAAGAAGTAATTGTGTTAAAGAACAGCTGTGGACCGCTGTAATGGGTAAAGCTGTTAGAAGTTCCATAAAATAAAGCGCGATGTCTTGCGAAGTAGAACAAATCGCTGACTGTGGAGATATAGCCAACCTAGGCAGAGCTCTCTTCATAACAGAACGAGAAGGTAATATATTTACTTTGTTTTCAATTCTTTAGAAAGAGCATTATCTTTGATTTTCTTTGTTGTGTTTTTGTGTGTAGGTAGATAGTTAGTTTCTTTATTTGTAAAAGTAAAGGACACCTAAACATATATAAGTAAATAATGTCTTGAAATGCTTATTCAGTCTGTTCTTGAAATGCTTATTCGAATATGTAATAGAATAACACATCCATCTTAAACCTTGATAACAGCTACCAATCATGATTTTTAATCCCTCAAGCGTATGTGAACGAGACACAATAGATATTCTATTGTTATGCGGTCTCATGCGACCACTCAGGTGTTGAGGTATTAAGCTTATATCTGTGATGATTGTGTTTCAGATACAAAGTGGTTAACACAGTGCTCTATTTCATTGTCATCATGTGGCAATCTGCTTGCAGTAGGCCACAAGAATCGCCTATGTTTGCTCACATCTCAGTGGATTAGTTCTACCGATACTAACACATACTTGGTTTCATGGAGTGGAACTTTACCAGGTGATATAACTACTGTACTGGCCTTACCAATTTGTCCATCACAACAATCATCACAGGTATTTTTTTAACATAGCTTAATTTATCAATTTTAAGGATGTTTGTGTGCTAAATTAATATGTTTAAAATACACCATTTAATGTTCTTATTTATGTTATTTACAGAATGGTCCAGATTGGTTCTGTATCATTGTTGGTTTCAAAAATGGCAGTGTGGGCTTTTATACCAACACTGGACATTTATTGCTTTTGAAGAAACTTGATGAGAAGCCAGCGATGAAGATATCCTGCCATACTGGTACTTATGGTACTTTGCCTGATGATGTTCACATCTTATTTCCAACTTGTGAATGTGTGGTGTCTGGGGCCAGTTTATTCCAAACACTAAGAAATGCAAAATCTCAACTGGCAAAAGGTAATTATATATTTTTTTAAAGTTGGAATAGAATAAATAATTTTGAAGCCTATTTTATCATTATTAAGATTAGTTTCATACCTTTCACACCTAGTTATAAATGAATATTATTTTTTAGTTCAAGCTGGAATACAAGCTGACTATACCGTTGACAGCAGAAATATTAACATTAGAAAATGGATATTTTCTGACCAAGACAACATTAATGATGCAGAAGTAGTTGGCTTGGAATTAAAAAATGCATATGACCATTTGCTAGCTGCCTCAACTTATGGTGGATATGATACTTGGTAAGTTATTTATTTTCTTATTTTTTAAAATATATTAATAAAAAATACTACTGCTCATTGTCACTGTGTGATAAATTTTTTAAATGCTTTGAAAAAGGGTGAGATGGCTCTTGGACAACAACTTTATATGTAAACATATTATGCTGGGCCAAACCAACCTGCCCTGCATTATGAATTTCCATGCTCCTGCATCTGCTGTCTTGCTCACAAACTTGTCCACATGTCTTTGCTACCTCTGTCCTTCTGTGTGTCTGGCTGTTGTATACTAGTAGAGCTTGGTCTTGGTCAGAGCCGGTAGCGTAAGGCCCGTGATTCTCGCACATCCCACTTCTGAGGTGTGACCGCGTGTGGGGTGCTTGAATAATAAACACGTAGTACAAATCTCCAGATTCTTCTCCAATTGTTTAATTCCAACAAAATAGCACAAATATAGGACACAAAGTGAAAGTAAGTGCAAACAGGGGCATATTTTGGCATGCAGCACGCTTTTATACAAATCAAAACCTTGAACAACGGTAGAAAACAGTGGGGACGATATCCGTTCCCATATCTGAACATTTACTATAATATTTATTTGTGGGGTATAAACAATCTGATAATTAATTATATATAATTTCATTAATTATTTAGTTATTAATATTACTGAATTGAGTTAGCCTTTTACATTATTATTTTAATAGTTACAATATTTAAAATAAATCTAACCTTCATTAACCAATCAGAGTCAACTTTCTTTGGCGCCAAAATTAACATTTGTTATACGGCAAACATAAAAGTCTAATAAGTGTCCCAATAATCTTTAAATATTCAATTTATAATATATCCTCGTAAGGCCCAGCGCCAAAATGTACTACATCTCATTTCAGCCCACGGTCCCCTCTAAGGTACTTATTTGTTATAGTGGTTCAGGCCCAGAGTTAAATTTGTAAATTTTTTACAGTACGATTGTTTTATCGCAATAAGTGACTAAGGGTATAAAATTTATTCTATTTAGAAGCCTTGCACATATGTTTGGTATTGATTGAATAAGTCCCGTATAAGGTACCATGGGTCGTAATGTAGTGTGGATTTTTTCTTGAACCAGAGTTTGCACAAGTGAAATAAGCAATTTTATGCATATTTTTATTTATTTATAATGATTTTTATTTATTAAAAATAAAACAATGCTATATTTCAAGAAAAACAATGTATTCAAAAAGTAAGTAAACAAAAAATTAGAAATTTTTAATCTTAAAAACTAAACAAATTAAACTTTTTTCTTAAGTGGCATATGTTGGTCTCCTTTGGTCCTTTTTTCAGGTGGAGGAAGGTCCACAGTGGCAGGTCTTCCTCTCTTTTTTTTGGTCTTTCATCTTTATCTATTTGTGACTCTGTCTCTGTTTCAGTTTCAGATCTTGATGTTTCTGTGTATTTCTCAATCCAATTTTCTCTTAACTCCAGTTTAAAATCACGAAGCCTTAGCTAAAAAAAAGCTAATCACAATACTTATGCAAAAATAAATAAATACTGATTATAAAAATATGCAGCCAAAATACTCCAGACATACTACTTGAGGCCCGCGGTGGCACTAGCGGGACTATTTTTTTCGTACAGTCAGAAATCACCACAAATACTGCATATTACATCAAATAAATATTTTGCAAAGACAAACAATAAGTGTTCTTTTAGTTTTAATCCAAAATTATTCTATAATACAGAGGAGTACATTAATTTAAATGGATTTAACTTACCTCGACCACGCGGAGCTGCCATCGTGCCGGTTCAATGACAATGTGTCAAAAGAAAATTAAAAAATCAGCCAATCCTCGATCACTACTTGACAGCCATGATTTTCGTTCAGAATTTTTTAGCTGTCACTTGTCAAAGGCGACAAATTTGAAATCGCTATGACGCAAAATTGAATAAGTCCCCTGCGCGACACCTTGGGTAGCTATGAGTATCTATAGTTTTTGGAGTTGGGCCTGAATGACTATATCAAATTAGTACCTTGGGCGACCCCACGGGCCTTACGAGGTTAAACAACAACAATTGTCATACTAACAATATTTAATGAATTGTGCACACTGGTTGTGGTATGCGGTCAATATTATACCGGAACCGGACCGGAACGAAGATTGCACGCACTTTGTGTGACAAATCCTCCTTAATTCTTTTATAGCAGGCCATATTACATTATGGCCTGCTTTACCATGACTTAATAAGTTATGGTTAGTGTTATCTTTTTAAGGTTTTTATTTTGAACCTGCCCCTGAAATATTCAAATTCAAAAGATTTATTTCTGACAAAGTCCATACCACAAAGAAAAAATATACAGTTGAGTCAGTAACATAAATATAAAAATTACAAAAAGAAAAAATAAATACATATCATTTGAGGCATTTAAGGGTTTCTTATGTGCAATCGAACCCAGTGCTGCATAAACGGGCAGTCTACTCGCCCTGCTACAACACGCAGGATACTGCTGGAGCTCCCGCGGACACGGCTTAGCATCGAGGCGGCTCTTTTGCGGAGAATGGCATGAAAGCCATCGGTATGAGCGTCCGCGAACATGCCTGACGCGCTGCAGTAACGCGGCAACCCCAACAATACCCTGAACGCGTTGTTATACTGCACGCGCAGGGCGTTGACTGTCTTCAGCGTATAGCTAATCCACAGGCTACACGTGTAGAAAGACTGGCAAAAAGCTTTGAAAAGTATCACCTTAACGGGCACAGTACAGCGTGCAAACCTGCGAGCCAGCATATTGCATCTGACCGCCAACGCCCGTCGCTCCCGTTCTATATCCTCGTTATCAGAGAGATCCTCCGTCACCCAATGACCCAGATATTTAAAACGCGATACCCGTTTTAGTGCAACACCGTCTAAATAGACAGGAGGGAATGCTGTGATATTGTGACCCCGAGACTGAAACATTAGGATTTCACTTTTCTTATCGTTATATCTGAGTCCATGAGCTCTGGCGTAATCCTCGCACACCTTAAGTAGTTTCTGAATGGCGCTTATCGAGGGAGCCAACAGCACCATGTCGTCCGCATAACTTAGATTGTTAATGATTTTACCATCTATGGAGCAGCCCACACCAGTGCCACTGAGTTCCTCGATAAGTCTATCCATATATAAATTAAAAAGACGAGGAGAGGTTAAGCCATCCTGTCTAACTCCACACCTGAGTCTATACTCATTGGAGACTTCTCCCGCCCACCGAACAACATTAGTTTGGGTTTTTGTACCAATAGTCAAAGATATCAATTATTTCACCTGGGAGAGTAGGAATGGTCCGCATTTTACTCCACAGCAACTCATAGGACACCATATCGAAGGCTTTAGACAAATCCAGGAAACACGCATAGACTGGTGTCTTCCTGTCAGTATAGTACCGGACGGTATGCTTCATGCACAGTATTGCAGTGTCTGTAGATTGTCCAGACCTAAATCCAAATTGAGCGTCATTCAACTGCAGATGTGTGTTTAAAATGCGATCGAGCAAACCGTCCAGCACCTTTGCCACAGTCGTCGCCAGCGAAATGGGCCTGTAGTTGGTTATGTCTGATGGATCCCCAGTCTTACTTTTGACTATTGTGCAACTACCGTTTTCATACAGTCAGACGGCAAGTATGAATGACGTAAACAGAACGTAAAAAACATTGACAAGACCCTAGGCAGATGAGCACCCGCATGCTGCAGATGCTCAACACTCAACCCATCGTGTCCAGGAGACCTTCCCTTGTTCATCCGTTTTATAACCAAAGCTACTTCCTTGGCTGTGAACATAAGTGGCGACTGGGGGGAACAGACCAACTTAGAGTCATCCGCAGCACACGGGCTTGAGGTGGTGGCTCTACTTGAAAGTGGTCTTTAAACAAGTTCGCGATTTCCTTGGGCTTAGATACTCCATTCACACAAAGAGGAACAGTTCGTCTAGGGTTTAGTCTCTTAGTGCACTTCCAGAAACTTTTGAAGTTATTGTTAGCGTGATGTGATGCCAAAATGTCCATTCTAAGCTGCCTAATATGTCCTGCCTTGCACTGGATGGATATCGGCACTAAGTCTTTCAAATTCTTCCTATTATTATATTAATTTCGTTGTGGGGCCTGAGACATTGTTAGAATTTTCAATTATATGTAGATCCTGGCTTCACAGGAGTAGCAGCAGGCAGTAACCTTATGTATTATTATCCTTTTTTTATTATAGGCGTTATCAGTCAGATACTTCATACAAAATGACGTTCAATACCTCAGGTATCTAGCAGATAACGCTAATCAAAACTTATTTCGAATTATTCGTTGGTTAGTGCGTATTTGTCGATAGTGAAACAGAACTGTTACCATGAGTATACGACTGTCTTACTCGCTAGCGACGACGTAAAAAAGTCTATGGAAAATTGCACAGCGCCTCTAGCGGTCATTGACAACTAAAATTTTCCATACAAAAAGTGTCGTCGTCGCTTGCGAGTAAAATCGTCGTCGCTAGCGAGTTAACTCATGGTAACGGTACAGATGTCTTATAGGTACCGTTCCGTCCCGCCCGTCAATTCACTGATTCTTGGAGCTGGTGGTAAACCATATGTTGGTTTTCATTACGCACTCGAAGGAGGAACGACGCCGCCGCTTCAGGATGTTGCGAGAGCTGTCGCCAACAGAATTAAATCAGCACTGCCGTAAGTATTGAAAAATATTTTACTTTCTTTGTTTTACAAGATCACTAAGTAATATAATTATAAAATGCACTTGTAAAAAGCGACTTTGGCTGTGTGACAGACGAGGAAACGAACCCCGTGTCTTACGTTATCCGGGCGTATGCCTATACCACTTGGCCACCGTCATATTATCCTGTTGAATTTTGCAAACGCTGACTTTAACGCGTAGGCTGCGTAACATCGTCAATGTTGCGAGATTGCTCTCACAATATCCGAAGAAAATATTTTTACAGATATTTAACAATTGGTTAAGATGAAGGAAGCCCTATTTTAATCCAATTTATAATTATTTTTTTGTTTTTATAGTGTTTAGTCACTATACAAACTAAATAATGTAAATATAAATTGAACTGAATATTTTTAAAGATTTTTTTTTGTATTGCTCCCTTACCAACTATGAATTATTACTATTCCTCCTGTAAGCACATACAATGTATTATATGTCAAAATTTTATGTCACACAATAAAACACCCATACAAGTGTCTCTATACCTTTGCAATAAGGTTCTTAATTGACCGCGGACACATTTCAACGCTCGTGGTGTAAGTTCGAAATTGTGCGTCCAATAATGTACTTATTTGTTTACTAGCGGTCCCCCGCGACCCCGCGCGTTTTAATTTTACTCCCTCCCCTCGTAGCGTGATTTTTATTTACTTATTTATTAAGGGCAACAAACAACTCATATTCTATATATTGATTTAAACTTACATGGTCATTAACATTAGAATTGATTGTAACGGGTTTGCTACCATGTACCACTAAGAAAAGTGGCACAATGTCTGCGATCTCCCAAAGACAGTTTTCGTTTAGAAAAACCTGGAGTCTACAAAGGTGACTGCAGCTGTGGTAGTTCGTACATAGGCCAAACTAAACGCACTATTACATGCCGAATAAAGGAACATATAAAAGCGGTCAAAAACAATGACAAACAGAAGTCAGCAATTGCGGAACATTTGTTAGAATTGGGTCCAAATCACTGGATTGAGTTCCATAACCCTAAGATAATTTCGACAGAACGCCATTACATACCAAGATTGATAAGGGAAGCGATCGAAATCACAAAGTACAAAAATGTCAATCGTGAGGATGGGTTTAAATTGTCTAATGTCTGGAATCCAGTGATTCGTAAATGCAAAAACCATATATTTCGGCAAAATGTTGTTTCGCGTGCGGATACTGTGAGTGTTGTGTGTCGAGAACAGATGCGAGAAAATAGTGAGTTTGTGAACAATGGTACTGCAAGTGATCGCAATAAAAGACTTCGAAGGAGGGTAGACCGATATGTCTGCCAATAACAGCTTACCCGCAACAACTTCAGTTACGCCGTGACCATGGCACTTGCAACTAGGGATAAAACGATACCACCGAGGTATCGATACTTTTACTCGATACTGTATCGGTCGTCAAGTATCGATACTAACTGAGAATCTATCGAAAAGTATCGATACTTACTGGAATCGAGTATTTTTTTGAAAACATTTAAAAAAAAGACCCAAGATTGTATTGTAATTATTTATTGAAGGATATAACGAACAAATGTGAATGAATTATTATGAAGTCTTTTTTTTAATATATAAAGTTATGCAATATCATATTTTTTGCTTAATTTTAACAAGATATTTCAAAATCATATACATAGGCATATTAGATTCTGTTGAAACTTTTCACTTTTCACAAATTCTGAAGATACACGTGGATAAACATACTTTCGAAATTTTTACACTATTACTATATATTTTTTTACTATTTACCATATTAATATCTATCAATTAGTATATATTATAAGTTTCATAACATTCAAACGGTTCAAAAGTTATTGCGGAACAAACCACACATACTGTAATACAATACAACTTATTGTAGTAACACTGGAAGTCCAATTTGTAATAATATGAAAAAAAAACAACTCAACAATAATTATGAAAAAAAGTCAGGTTTAGTGATACTTCCTAAAAATATTAATTTTTCTAAGTGTTTCCCAGTAAGCCGATCACTGAGAGTCTAGCTAGATGTCATTAACGTCAAAATATGGCGGCAAGCGACGCTGACTGACAGCTGACAGATAATAGGTAATTGGGGCATAGACGAACAAGCTAGCCAACTACACAAAACTAAATAAAACTGTGTGCATTCTACGGTCGGTGCGGTGGTTCCACATGGTTCCTTCGGTGGTAAAAAAGCATAAAAATGTGAAAAAAAAAACATACTGATAAAAGTACTTTTGACCGATATTACTCGATACTTTATGACAAAATATCGGTTCTAAAATTACTCGGTATCGGTGAAAAAGTATCGAGTACATACTTGTATTTACTAGTATCGTTTTATCCCTACTTGCAACAGTGCCGAAATATCGGAAACTCAAAAATAATAAGGTACATGGTAGCAATCCCGTTACAATTAATTCTAATGTTAATGACCATGTAAGTTTTTTTTTTAATATTTTTTATAATAATAAATATCCTTTGGACATTCCCACACATCGCCATCTAGCCCCAAAGTACGCTACTCAAAGCTTGTGTTATGGGTGCCAGACAAAGGATATAATACTTAAATACTTTTTTTTTGTAAATACATACATGATATACATAGAAAACACCCAGACCAATACAAACAGACATGTTCATGCACACAAATGTTTGTATTGTGCGGGGATCGAACCCGCACCCGCTGCGTAGTAGGCGATTTCTCGACCACTACACCAGACGGGTCGTCGAAATCAATATATTGAATAGAGTTATTAATTCTAATCGGACTTGTTCCTGTAATTAGCGCGTTCAAACAAACAATTCAGCTTTATATTTTAAGTACAGGTTTCACGTGTAACTTTAAGGGGCTGGCTAGGCGGGAGCAGCTCAGACAACTCTGCCCAGACCTTGGAACCCTTAGTTCGTGCGGAGAGCCTGACTCTACGCAGCGGGCTGTTCGACGCGCAACGTCTAGGGACGTCCGTGGTCATATCGCCAGACCGCCGCCTCGCCGCCATCTCAGATAACCTGGGCCGCGTGGCTGTGCTCGACGTGAAGAAAGGACATCTGATCCGGCTGTTCAAAGGGTACAGGGATGCGCAGTGTGCGTTTGTTCAGGTGAATATATCTTTGCTAAAGGACCTTCGCGACGCGTTTGATTTGATTTTGACTCCCGTTCCTATAGCCTATAGCCTTCCCTGATCAGTTTAAAGATATATTTATTCCCATAAAAGACAAAAAAAACAGTCACTTACATGAGAACAATCACTACCAAAACAATATATTCACGTACGTTCGAACATTTCAACACAATTAATCCAATATCACATTAAGTCGCACTTAGCGCATATTATACTTGATATAAGATTTAATTACATATTTTCAATAACATAAATTGCAAGTTTTGATTTGAACGCATCGAGTGAGCTTACATTTCTTATACAAGAGGGTATTTTGTTATAGACTTGCGCGCCTTCAAAAGTAATCATTTTTTCCCCGTAGTTCGTTCTAATTTTGGGTAGCACGAGAAAACTCGCGCGGCGTGTGCTACGCTTAGTGAATTGCTTTACCGCTTGAAGTGTTAAACTAGTATGGAAACAGCGTGTCATATTTTTTTTAACAAGTATGCATGTGTGGTAGATGTAAAGTTGTTTTACAGTCATTATTTTGGTGTCTTCGTATATTTTAAAAGTAGGTGTTAAGCGGTGATATTGAAATAATGCTTTTATAGTTTTATTTTGTGCAATTTGAATAACCTCTAATTTTGATTTACTTGCACTGCCCCATATTTCTATCAAATAGAGAAGATGTGGTTTAACGAAGGAATATTACAATGTGTAACGTAGACGACGCGGAATACATCGAGAAATTTGTCGTAGTGATGCTACAAGTGATATTAATTTAGTTCTGATATACTCGATTTGAGCATTCCACATGAGACAACTATCAATTCTTAGGCCTAGGTATTTCTCACATTTTCTTTCTTGAATATTACGTAACAAGTCTTTTCTGTGTTGATCGTCAAAAGGTTGTACTGAAACCAATCGGATGAGGTATTTAAATCCTCTTGAGCTTTTTTGATAATTTCGTGTATATTAGGCCCAAAGTAAAATAGACACGTGTCGTCGGCATATAGGGTTATTTGGCCGTGTAAACCAAGTTCCTGTATATTATTAATATAAATTGTGAAAAGCAATGGTCCCAATATTGATACCTGTGGGATTCCGCACGTCACAGGAGCCGGATCACTTTGAAATTGATCTATTTTAACTACTTGGGATCTATTCGTTAAGTAGGATCGTAGCATATTGAGTGCACAGACCCTCAAACCTATCTTTTCTAACTTCATTAAAAGAAGCTGATGGCTGACCGTGTCAAACGCTTTTTTCAAGTCAATAAATATACCCAGGACTACGTGTTTTTTGTCTATTTCTAATCTAATTTTATTAATTAGGTCGAGGGTAGCTGATAAAGTGTTACTTTTAGGCCGAAAACCATATTGACGTTCATAGATGAAGTTAATTGACTTGAAGTAGGCTTCCAAGCGATCATTTATGACTTTTTCTAAAATTTTTGAAAGAGCGGGTAAAACGGAGATGGGTCGATAATTTCCGGGATCGCTTTTTGATCCTGACTTGTGCAGTGGAGACACTTTAGCTATTTTTAATCTGTCAGGGAAATGACCAGAACGTAGTGTTGCGTTAATACAATTAAATAGATTTCGAATCGCAATTAGTGTTTTTAGGCATTTTATAGATTTTATGTTAATACCATCTAAACCTGTGCTGCAATTTGCATCAAGGTTGTCGATATTTTTTTTGATTTCGTTAACACTGCATGACTCGAAGGTTGCAAGTTCGGAACTATTTACCTCACGAGGCAGGGCCTTTGTTAGATCTGTATGAATTTTTTTAGGTATTTCGGTAGCTAATTTGGGACCAATTGTATAAAAATATTTGTTAAACTCTTCGCAAATATCTTTAGTGTCAACTACATTTTTTGAATCAATTATTAATTTTAAAGGCGCACAATCATGTTTTACTTTATTATTGGCTAAATTGTTTACTAAATTCCACATTCGTTTTAGATTACTTAAGCATTTTGTGAACTTATTATAATAATTATCTTTAGTATCTTTAGTATTTTGTATAAGTTTTTTTACTTTTTCTATCTTTAGTTTTTTGTATAAGTTTTTTTACTTTTTCTCTACTTGTATGGTACTCTTCTTGTAAGGATTCATTAATTAATACACTACACATTATAATAATATACTAATACACTATAATCTTCATTAGAGTCCTCAAATCCAATCTTTTCCACTGAAGCAAACAGCGTAATTTATTGATTCGTATCTATGATAAATCCTTTTTGGTGGTTTAATTTTTTATTATTTCCAGATAGATCTGATTGTAATCTGACATTGCGGATTCTATTATTGCCATGTGGAAGAAATCTTGTTTTAAATTAGTAGTGACATGATCAATAATGGATTTTCGTATGGCCGAATCTCTTGTACAGTACTTTGTAGTAATTTTATTTAGAATTTTATGACCAGTCTCACGCATTAGATAAATAAGATATCTATCACAAAAAAAACGGATCATAAGTTAACATTAGCGCATTAAACAAACAAATATAAAGCTTTATAATATTAAGTTCCCCCGCGACTGAGTGAGTTTCCCTCCCCTCTCGCAGCGTGACGTTTAATAGCATAAAAGAACTTCAATCGGTCCAGAAGTTCCTGAGATTAGAACGTTCAAATAAACAAACGAACTCTTCAGCTATAAAATATTAGTATACAGTATTTTATTTGAGGGAGATTGAAATTCTTATTGGCTATAAAACGTCACTCAAAATGCGCGGACGCAGTCGCGGGGGACCGCTAGTTCCACATAAACATAATTACAGTATTTATAAGCATGGATCCTAACACTGGATGCTTTCGTAAATATCCAAGTAGATTAATGTTGAACAATGATTAGTTGAGCTTGACAAGAAACACAATGAAAATTTATTGCCGTAGATAATTTTCATTTTTTTTATTTTACAGATTTTTGACGCCGATCACAAAAAACCTCAAATTTCGACAGTGAAAGAAATCAAAAGAGCTATGTTCTTGATTATCTATAACCCAAAAAAGGGTTTGATCGATATAAGGTTGATGCAGAGAGGTAATCGAGTTGCGGTATTCACGGCTACTAAAAACGGACAACTCATCTATAACACCTGCGGATTGGTTGGAGCCGAGAAAAATTATACCCACAAGAAGTTAAACTTACCGGAATTCCAATGTGTCTTAATAGATCCCGATGGAAAGTTGAAAAGGTTTACTATACCATTCTTCTACGCTTTAGATGGAGAACATTCGGAAAGATCAAAAGATCTGCATACTCTGCGTGAGTTACGCGAAAGTATAAAGAAAATGACGACTGCGACCGAAGACTTTGAAGATGATATCATCAGTAAAGCTGCAGAGCTTAAGACGTTACAGCTAAAAAAGCACTGCTTGGAATTGTTGATCCGAAACCACGAAATTCCTCCAAAAATCGTTATGTCGTGCTTGAAAATATTTTGGGAAAGTATCCAACGTAATGATTTGAATGCACAGGAAGAAGAAATAAAGACATATTTTGTCAATCTGGGACTATTAACTCTGTTTTATCGTAAAATAAACAATGAAAACACTGATGACATGGAGGAATTGCTTTCTAAAATTGGTAACGACATCGATTTGCCGATAAATATACATGTGAAAAATCCAAATGACTCCGACGATTCTACGCGCGGTTTTCATCTTTTGGAGGATGACAGTTGTATTCTGGAAAGATTGTTGCATTTAGCACAAGAGAGCGATTATAAGGAACATCAGCATGCGAGAGTTAAATTCGCGGATACCAATACGAATAATTACAAAGAATTCATTTCCAGCTTTGCGCTGGATCGAAACGCAAGTTGTATCTCATTAAAACCAGATTTGTCCACCGAAAAGCTGAACAAACTCGCATCAGATACGTTCAAATCAATTTTTCAAATGAAGGAGCTATCAGCTCTGACCCACTTTGTTACGAAGAGTAACATGGATCCAAAGGGCGTCGTACAGCTTGTTATCACGCACGCAGTGAATATGCCATTGGAACAAATCACTATCGAACTGATCGAAAGATTTATTGAAGCATTATTTTACTTGTGTTGCGCTACGGAGGAGGCGACGCGCATAACGTACAATGAAGTGTCGCCGTGGTGGCAAGGCATCCGCGACGTGTTGGTTGAAATGTCTTGCCCGCTGAGAAGCATGATAGTGGCGATGGCCTGCAAGGCGGTAGGCAGAATATTCGAAAGCACCGAAGATGCCTGGGAATCCGTCACCAAAGAAAATGCAAAGTGGGGGATACTAATCGGAAAATTAGAGGATATCTCAATTTTGAGTATCATCCTGATGTTCAAAGATGAATTTACAGGAAAACAGTTTCCTAAATTACAATTCGATAATTTTAATATCAATTTAAAGTTTGTATATACGAGAGGCAAAGGCTCTATAACCGAGTTGATCGCGAAATGGTTGTGCGGCATGGGCGTGCCTCCCGAGGCGGTGGTGGCCAACGAGTTACTGGAAATTCAGACGGCTTCGAATTTCGACGAACCTAAAAAAGTCGAGGAGACAGATACCGATGCGGACTCACCGGAAAATCTGTTTCTAGAAAATCATCGTAAGCTCGTCGACGAGAATCCGAAGATATTTAAGTGGCTGTCGCTACTGCGTCGCCAGTTTCCGCTAAGCACTATGGCAAACTATATCGTTGCGAACATGTGTTGGGAGAACGCGATCGCCTGGCAGAAGAACGCGCAGAACACTAGCGAACTGCAAGCCGTCGTATCTTGCTTGACGAACATAACTGACTTACATCTGCGATTGGGGTTATTCTCAATTATATGGTCGACGTATATCAAACACACGTTCGAAGTTGTTTGTCGGCTCGTGAATAAAGTCGGACGGCTGCCTAAGGATCCCTTATGTTTGCAGGATGTCGGCGTTAATAATACCACCATGGTCAAATTCCTGGAAATAGCTACGGATTATTTGAACACATTCTTAATATGTTCGTCGACTTCGATAAACGAAGAGAAGAAAAATATAAGATATGAAAATATTTGGGACGAGAGTACGCCTTCTCTCGTGGAAGTCGCTCAGAACGCGAAATCTGTCAATTGCGATATACTGAATCTGAATTATCAAATCGCGTGTACAATTTACTACCAGTGTCATTTCAATTTGAAGTTTTCTAAACCCCTGGATACGTTGTACGACATCGACTACCAGTACATCATTGAGGCTCTCGCCGGTAACATTGTACATAGAGAAATAAGTTTGAAAGCGTCCGAAAAAATAAGAAATCCTAGAATGAAATTTGTGACCAAACTCATACGTTCAGCCATAGAGACAATATCGATAACAGAGAGCGGAGACCGGCTCGTTGCGTACAACAACCAAGAGTGCTCGGCGTGGATCGAAAGGATCTTGGTGCTGGCGGATTTGTGGAATATCGATACTGACTTTATAAACCGGCAGCAGGTCAGTAGAAATTCCGTAACGAAAATAACCTAACACCACTCCGACCGGCACAGCGGTGATACTTTTTAGTTTTTCCATCTATCGATGAATAACAGAACTTTTAATGACTTTTTGAAATATTACTCTTGTCTCTTTAGTTCAGCAACTCGCCTTAAGGTGGCATTGGTTGAATAAATAAAATAAATAAATAATTATAATTGCATAAGTTGATAAAAAATGCTATGCAATAGCTTTACCGCGACAGTCTCCGAGTGCCACACGTTTTTTTTTATTATTCTTTATTACTTGATACATCGATAGATTAAAATCAACACATGCACTAAGGGCCGATTTTACCAACGCCATATACGACTTATCCGACTAAATAAGTGTAAAACGACCGATTTTAAAATGACATACATAAATGATTGTTGCCAAATAGGTGACGTTTTCAAATTAGGCGTATTTTGCTTTGTTTTTTGGAATATTCCTGATAATGGAATAATGGATTGACATCTATCACATCAGACATCAGATTTGGAACAGAGTCTTAATAGAGTAGCTTTCTTAATATATTTTTTAAAGTATGTAGGTTACATTACAATAGACTCGTTGGCCTAATTTTAAAATTTAGTTCACACTATAGCTCGGTAGTATATTAATCAACAAAAACATTTTATTTTCAAATTATTTAACATTTAAAATATTGATAAAGATGAAATAAGAAACCAAAAATATGCGCACGGGCGGGACTTGAACCAGCAACCTTAGCCATCTGTTTCATAAACAGACGGCTAGATGGCGCTAAGCGTCACGCAATTGACGTTTTCATAGCCACTCGACTGTCCGCGCTGTCAGACTATGATGTGGGAAAACTGTCCGGCGATATCGCGCGACGGTTGCATAATAAAAATCGCGCGACATGTCGCGCGATAAAAACGATTATATAAAGAAAAGTATAGTTGTGATTACGAAAACAAAAATACTGGTAGATAGGTAATAGTTATAAATATATAAAAAGTTGAAAATCTAATACACTTACTATACTATAATATATACTATACTTAATTTATATATATACTATACTTAATACATAATTTTCAAGTGGTGGGCACTGTAGTACCACGGACAGTTTACCGTAAAAAAGAAAATGGCACTGTAGTGCCATTGGACTGCCGAGCGGATAAGAGACTACAAATTTCGCAGGGTCGGACTAACAGCACGGTAGCTCAATTGGTAAGAGCGTTTGGCCCGGTTTGCCAAAAGGTTGCTGGTTCAAGTCCCGCCCGTGCGCAAATTTTTGGTTTCTTATTTCATCTTAATGAATATAAAATATGACACTGTGAGTGTTAAAACATTCTAAAGCATTTAAAATATTGAATAATTATCTAATAAATGCAATTTAAATGTATCACGTGAAACCCCATGGCGCCAATGTCAGAGTCACGTTCACTGCTAGGCATTCAGGAGCACGTGACCACCATGTATATTTTTTACAAATTAAATTAATAAAATATTTACAGTCCTTATTTTAATAAATAAAGAAATATTTATTAATACACCATAGCCATCTGGCATCATGTAAACAGGATGATTCCTTCAAATAACACGCTAATAGTGAGCGTACATATTTTGTTCTACAATCGTGAGGATCATCCCTCACAGATGTGTTTATCAACAGTCTTTTGTTATACTTTTGTTAACGCGAGTGCCGGTGACCTTTTGATCCGTGAGCGTCTACGCTGTTACTTAAAAAAATTAAGGTGTAATTTATAGTTATCTATATAACAGACATATTAACATACATTTCCATAGACATATTTGTAAGGGTCGTGCGGGCGGGATTCGAACACGCGACTGCTTATCTTTGTAGTCCGGAACGTAAACCACCACACTGTGACGGTCGTTAAATTATTATTAAAAAAAATAGTACTAAACTACTCCATGTATAGCACTGTCTTAGAATATCGACCATGTTAGTCCGTGGGTTGGCTAAGAAACAAAACTCACTAATTTTATTGAAAATACTTCAATCATGAATGATAGGCTTCATTAATCACAATTTACTTAGCGAAAATATGATATTCGCACTGTTTTTATTTATTTAGTTACCTAGGTGTTTCTGCAGTTTTAATGGCGCACTGAGGCATTAAGACACTGACTCCATCAAAAACAGGCTACGTCAAAATTATGACCCCAATTTGAAGTGAGGTGTTGTTAGCTGTGCCACCTTTTAGCCTCTCACCGGTGATCTAGTTCTTAATACAATATCATTGGTGTAAAACAACTGATTTTCAAATGACATTTACTCATGACTGCTGATAAATAGGTGAAGTTTTCAATTGAGGCGTACTGTGTTTTATTCGACGAATATTCCATATGTGAAGTTGCAATGATCAGGCTCTAATATAATATAATATTTACTCTTAAGACTAGACGGTAATTTGTATATGCACAATTGCCTAAATCCTATGCTGACTGGCCAGTTACTTTGACGGTTATTTATTTTTTATTATTTTAACAGGTTATCGGCCTATACCACATGGGCTTCGATGTACTGGCTGAAAACATTCTGACCTATGTGAAGGATCCGGATTTGTTGATGCCTCCCTTGTTGGCTATATCGATACAAAGGCTGAAGCGGAGTCTCGAGAACTCGCCGAACCAACCCGAATGGATTGTCACTGTTTCACCTAATCTTTACAAACGACTTCAGAATACGGTATGTTCTTTTGCATAATATTTTTATAAAGACTAGTGGTCCCCCGCAACTGCGTCCGCGCTTTTTGTGTTTGCTCCTTCCCTTCCCGTCAGAGCGTGATGTTTTATAGCATAAAGCTTTCCTCGATAAATAAGCTATCCAACACAAAAATAGTTTTTCAAATCGGTCCAGCAGTTCCTGAGATTAGCACGTTCAAAGATACAAAATCTGCAGCTTTATAATATTCAGTATAGATATATAAGAAAAACGATTTGCCCAGCAGTGGGATAATTACTGGCAACTTTACTTATTATCTTGAAGTTAAGTGTTTATTTACATTTGATCGCATCATGCCCTGCTTAATTCAATACTTTTATCAAATTTCAGGTTTTAGATACATCAGTGCCGGCGCACCCGTCTCTGACCACAACAATGGTGGTGTTGCAGAAATTACTATTCCAAATCCATAGGAAAGCGAGTGATTCATCTTCCAATTTACAAAATATAAAATTGACTGAACTTATTATTGAAAACTGTGAAGTTTTAACCAAAAGAAAGCTGTAAAATTACAAAATAGGTTAATGTAAAAATTATCAATTATGAGAATAGGTAAAAACAAATGTGTTAATTATGAGATCGTGACTATATAAAATAAAGCGTGATTTACGACTGCCTTGTTTTGAATTTACTTTTATTCTTTTCCATAGACTATAGCATAGTCGACTCTGCTCCCTTGTCTACCATCACGTTACTCTTCCATGGTATTTTAAAACTCGTATGAATAGTGACGAGATTCATATAAAGAGTGATAACATCGTGACATAGACTTTATTTATTACAGTAATGTCTCTGCGCCTTCAGGCCGGCTTCGTGATCGATAGTTAACTAAAACTATAGTCGTTACCAGTACCGTCACCATGAGTTTACAAAGGTATTACTTGCAATTTACGACTTAAGAAAAGTATAAAAAATTGCACAGCGCCTCTAGCGGTCACTGACAGAAATAAAATTTTCCATAGAAAAAGTTACGTCGTCGCTAGCGAGTAAAACCGTCGTCGCTATCGAGTTAACTCATGGTAACGGTACAGGAGAGAAACTTACTCGATCAAACGCATCGAACGCGTAAACGTGATTTTATATGGGATTGTTTAGTGTAAACGTTAGCCACTAGACGGCGCTGCTTCAAACCCACAATATTTAATGGGAACTAATTTTTTGAACTATTATTTAAAAATTCGAGATGTTATTATGATCAGTTGGAAAACATATTGAGCAGTTATTTAATTTAATGGCGGTTGATTAATAACTGCGACAGTAAAACATGGACAGTAATAAAAAAAACAATTGGTCCGTTATTCTATCACACGATTTCAATACAAAAAATATTTGAGCAGTCCAATAACTAATTGAGCGGTAAAAATGATGGAATGAGCGGTTCGATAAATAGTTCGGCAGATCATAGCGAGCGGAAATACCCGAACTCAAATTCATTGAAAAGAAAGGTAAAATGTTCGTTAGTTGGGCGGAGCTTATTAGCGCGGGAGGCGCAAGTGTACATCCGGCCGTCTGAGCCAGACTTCTGGAGAGATCTAGCATATCTAGGCTGATAACGAATCGTTAGTGACGCTGATATATCCAGGTTTCATCGTTTGTGACGTAATAGTTTTCTTGGAAAATCAAAAAAACTAGGCTCAGACAGCCAGAATTTCGCATTTTCTGACTTTCCGATCTCAACTATCAGAGGGTTTCAGGGCGCTGTTTCTTGTAAAATGTGATGTGACGCGTAAGTGACGGTCATCTGAAGTAGTTTCATCCATTTTAAACCAGTACTTTTTGAGAAATCGTGATAAACGTGTGGCTCAGACAGCCTGATATCCGGTCGTCTGAGCCAACTTGTTTTTCTCTATATTTCACGAAATGTTATGTTTCGAACATATGTTTTTAGGATTTACTGATGTGACGACGTTAGTGACAGCCCTCGACCAGATTAGAACCTTCGTGACGCACGCGTTTTTGAGAAATTGAGAAAAAGCTGCTGGCTCAGACAGCCGGATGCTGGCTGTCTGAGCCACCCAGTTCTACCACTTCCAGGTGTTGCACGAAGCTGAAAACTCATCTAATCTGATGTGACGCGGCCTCTAAGTACAAAAAATCGTAAGTGACGGTCCTATATGCCGCCAATCAAAAGTTATAAGCATTTCAAATGTTTCCCATACATTAATGCATTTGGGTGGCCACACTTCGCACTCTTTATGGAAACGGAAAGACAATATAGTAGCAAATGTAAGCTAAAGCCCCTTATATCAAGGCGGATGCTTTCTCCTGCTATTTAAATATTTAATTACGTAGTCAATAACTACGCCTATGAAGGAAAATATGTTAATTATTTATGGTCTCAGGTATTTCAAGGGAAAAAAATGTTAGATTACTATTTATTTGAAAAAAAACGCTAGTTTAATTAAGGTACTACAATATTAGAGAATTTTGGTAAGGTACATACTACTTGCATATTACTCGACTCTTCCCATGTGATTACGGCCCACTTGGGACAAGATGCAAAAAATCAATATAAATACTAACTTCATTCTGCAAGTCGTTTCCTTATTTTGTTTAGATGGAAAATTTAGTAATTCATTAACTCGTCCCACCATGCCTACAAAATATTTGGGACGAAATACAGAAAATCAAAGATATATTTATTAAAACTCGTCCTCTGTAATTCTTAAACTTTCTCAACGTTTAAAAGGAGGCTTTCATTTTTCATTTGTAGTTTAAATGAGATGATCTTACCAAGATCATAGTTTATCAAACCATGTACAGGCTAATATTTTATTCACCATTTAAAAAATCAGGAATATGCTATCAAGTTAAAGAAAATATGTTAAATGAGAACTTTAAAAAACTTTTTAATCACTGTTAATTTGACATGCAAGATAGCGTCAGACGAAAAAGTTGACATTTTCAGTGATGACAGTGCTGAAAAAAAATCCACATAACTGATTAGTGATTGATTTACTGACAAGGAAAACCTGCACTGTCGAAATTAATCATTAAAAAATGCATTTAAAGAAATTTATGGTGATGATATAGGGCTAGTTATACTAAAAGGGGCCCAAAGACTTATGACAACAATCAGGCATGTTTTGACGTAAGCTCCAGACTCAGACCTCAGTCAGCAGATCAGTAAATATAAATAAATAAATATCCTTTGGACATTCCCACACATCGCCATCTCGTCCCAAAGTAAGCTACTCAAAGCTTGTGTTATGGGTGCCAGACAACGGATATAATACTTAAATACTTTTTGTTTGTAAATACATACATAATATACATAGAAAACACCCGACCAATACAAACATACATGTTCATGCACACAAATGTTTGTATTGTGCGGGGATCGAACCCGCACCCGCTGCGTAGTAGGCGATATCTCGACCACTACACCAGACGGGTCGTCGAATTTAATATTTAGTTGGACTACTTACTACTTTTACTCGGCGTAGTCAGCGTTCTCTTCAAAAAAGCTAGGCTCCAGGCTGACTAGGCATATTCAGCGTTTTGCACTTACTTTTTTACTCGGCGTTTAGATAGCTGTTTACTGATAATTCTGATCACACCCAACGTCTCAGAACTACGATGTGGAAGTCTCCTGTTATTGATATTTTTTTTTAAAAAAAAGTAATTTTACGAATTGTTTCTGGTGTAGCATATATACAAATAGTAGCTCATCAATTCATCCCATACATGTCTACAGCTTATTTTGGACGAGATGCAGATAATTTAATCGAATGATTTTTTTAACATCATTTAAAGTAATCAATAAGTTAAAACTATCAATATTAGTATAATCAGAATAAAATCAATAATATTGTTATAAAATTGTTAACACAATTTTGTTGTATGAAAGGAAACCCTTTTAATGATTACAAAGTATAATATTATATACATCGGATAAAACAATTTTGGTCAAATTTGAATAATACTACTCGTAAATAGGTACCTATACTATACTCGTCATAAAATCAATAAAGTCTACGAACTAAGTAAAAATCCACGAGCACAAAACTTATTTCATTGCTTTATTGAAACAAAAAAAAAGTTACTTGTCCTGTGAACATAAACTTTAAAAGAAGATAAACGCTACAACCTATGGTAATAAACATGACAGGTCCAAAACAAAAGATTTTATTTCACTGTTTTCGTAAGTTGGTCTCTACGCACCTCTATAACCGCCAATTGTTATTAACTTATATTTTTATTTATTATGCATACATTTTGTAACATACATATTTAAACTTTCTTGTTAAATTCTCAATCAAAACAACAATCTTTTGAGCTATAAAAAGAAATGATATTAAGTGGATTATTTCTTTCCATTCTGCATAATTTTATAGTCTATCTATATATTTTAATATATATGATCAGCCATTTGACCACTATCACACCTGGTGGTAAGTGATGATGTCGTCGAGGATTGATCATGTCTGATCAGTAATAGCTTAATCACTCTTCTCTTGAAAATGCTCTAATTAAGGGTTTCGGGAACACTTCATGCCGGTAGCGCATTCCATTCTTTATCCCTCCGCATCAGAAATATTGATCGAAACTGTTTAGTGCGCATTGATGACATGTCAACGACACAAAGATGGCGCGCGTCTCGTGTTCCGAAGGTGAAATAAGGCTGGCTTAGTAATTTTTGTTCATAATAATAATAAGCGGTCCCAGCGAACTGCGTTTCACCTTTTGCGCCGTTTTATGGTCATTATTTTGCACCCAAAAAAGCAGGAGACGATTTGCATAATGATTAAATTGATTATAGTATTTTGTCCCAAATGGGCCGTAATCATATGGGAGTTGAGGAATGAGTACGAAGTACGTATTTTACACCGAAAAAGTCTTATATTGTAGTAACCAGCTGGAGCTAGCGGTTATTTTTAAATAAAGAGTAATTAAAAAAACTGGAATACCCCATACATAATTAACATATTTTCCGTCATAGGCGTAGTTATTGACTACGTAATTAAATATGTTTAAATTGGTACTAATTGCTCAAATAAAACCACGGTGAACTGTATGTATATCTCTCGTATATTGTACCCTTGTGCATCTTAGCCTAAGTAAAACAACCATTATGTGATGAAGCGCGAGTCAAACTACTGACAGCGCCATCTATTAACAACTTTTTGAACTTAATATCTATAAAATAAACCTTGCGATTTGAATATTCCGCCCATCAAGGACAGAATGTCCTTCTCAACCGCCCACCATAACTTCGTTGTTACAACATATTACCTTAACGACTATACCCTAATACAACAATCACACATTAATTGGTAAAATACAAATTTTAGAGGTAGGACGTTTTATGGTGGAATTTTTACATTTCAATAATACAACTCTAGTAATCCCATCAGTACCGGGATATTTTTCTAAAATTTTGCCAAACAGCCACCTGCTTGGAGGCAAATTATCCTCTTTCACCAAGACAACATCTCCGACTGCTGGTTCAGGAGTTTTATGAGCCCATTTATACCGATGCATGAGATTGGCCAAATATTCCCTTGACCATCGCCGCCAAAAGTTCTGAAGCATCGCCTGTGTTACCTGCCAGCGTCTCAACGAATTAAAATGTGAATTCTCATAATTTGTTTCAGGGACTGTCAATAGAGGTTCTCCTATTAAGAAGTGACCAGGTGTAATAGGATTAGGTTCTTCCGGATTGTTACTTAACATTGTTAAAGGCCGTGAATTTAAACAAGCCTCTATTTGTGCTAAAAGTGTCGACATCTCTTCATAAGTTAACGTAGACTCGCCGATCACGCGTCTTATGTGATATTTAGTGGATTTTATACCTCCCTCCCATAATCCCCCAAAGTTAGGAGCGCTGGGTGGTATAAAATGCCAAGTGGTTCCTTGCACAGCCAGAGCTTCGATAACTTCCTTAATCATAATGGATTTCTCAGCGTTTACCATGTCCTTTAATTCCTTTGAAGCACCCACGAAATTTGTTCCGTTGTCGCTGTGTAAGTTAGCACAATGACCACGCCGTGCAACAAAGCGTTTAAATGCTTCTAAAAAACCTCTAGATGTCAGATCACTTACAACCTCTATATGTACAGCCTTTGTGACCATGCACACAAACAAGCAAATATAGCCTTTATACGCCTTGTGCCCTCTGCCTTTCGAAGTTCTCAGCATTATAGGACCTGCATAATCTACACCGCTGTTAATAAAAGCCCTAGCTGGTGTGACCCTAACTGATGGCAAAGATCCCATGAGCTGAGTTTGTTCTCTGGCTTTGTGACGAATGCAAGGGACACATTTACGTATGTGCTGTTTTATTAAATTTTTACATCTAACAATCCAATACGCTGATCGTATGTAATTAAATGCTAACGTTACATCGCCATGTAATGTTTTTAAATGAGCATCAACAACAATTAGTCTTGATAAAGCTGAATGATGTGGCAGTATAGTTGGATGTTTGACCATTTCGCTTTCCTGTGACTGTGAAATTCTACCGCCCACCCTGAGCAATCCATTTTCATCTAAAAACGGAGTAAGCGAAAGAATTTTAGAATGTTTTGATTTGATTTGTCCTAATGATTTTAATTCCTCTATTTCTTGTGCGTATTCTGCAGCTTGAGCTAACTTAATACAGGTGTTTAAAGCTTCACCTAACTCAACTGAACTAAGACAGTTGGAATTTCGTAAAACTGATTTTTTTCTTGTCATAAACCGTCTGCAGTAAGCTACGACACGAATCAACTTGGTAAGTGATGAAATTTTTTCCAAAAGTGATTGATCTATCGTACCCACATGGACTTTTAAAGATTTCTCTTCCTGAGTCTCATTGTTTGGCAATGTGGTATACGTAATATTTTGTTCTCTTAAAAACCGTGGACCGAACTTCCACATTTCTTGTTGTGCCAGATCTGCATGACTAACGCCACGGGAAGCGCAATCTGCTGGATTGTCTTTAGTAGACACGTGAGACCACCGAGAAGATTCTAGTGTGTTATGAATCTCTGCAACTCGGTTGGCAACAAATGTCTTCCAAGTGCTGGCATGTTTGCTTAACCAAGCCAGCACTACAGTTGAGTCGTCCAAGCTCTGATACAATCCTTTGGAATATGTAATACCTCAGCAGTTTCAATTAACAACTTAGCAACCAAAACAGCCCCACACAACTCCAAACGTGGTATGCTTACTTGTTTTACCGGAGCAACCCTTGTTTTGGCGCCAATCAGTCCAACGTGAATCTCACCTGATGAATTGATTACGCGTAGATAAACGGCAGCTGCGTAAGCCATTTTGGATGCATCTGAGAATCCATGTAATTCTACAATAGCGTCGTCTGTCCGAGTGTTTAGCCATCTATGGATGCGAAATCCTGTTAGGTGTGATAACTCATCATGGTAAGTATTCCAATCATCAACTATATCTTTTGGAGGTTCTTCATCCCACCCTGTTCCTGCTATCCATAATCGCTGTATAAATACTTTTGCTTTTATAATACACGGTGCTATCCATCCTAATGGATCGAATAGGCGCGACACATCTGATATATTTTTTCTTTTTGTTACAGGTGCAGATAGCGGCGGCAAATTTACGAAGTACTGAAATTCATCATCGATCCTGTTCCATGTGAGTCCTAATATTTTTATCACATCGTTTAATTTTAGTTCAAATTGTTTGTTCCCTCTGTCATCTTTTCCTTCGTTTTGTTCGTTTCCCTTTGTTCTAATACCCTGAGTAACTCATCTCTGTTACTTGACCATTTTTGCAATGTAAACCCACCCTCCTTTAAAAGTTCAATCATTTCTTTGATTAATTCTATTCCCTCTTCTACTGTTTGGCAGCCACCCATAAAGTCATCCATGTAAAATTCCTTTGATACTCTTTTTGCAGCCATTGGATATTTGTCCTTGTGATCTATAGCGACTTGATTGAGAGCCTTTACAGCTAAGTACGGAGCTGAAGCCGTACCGAAAGTGACTGTTAGAAGCTTATAATCGCGTATATCTTCCTTTGGGTCATCCCTCCAAACTATACGTTGATAACAATTGCAATCTTCGTCTGCTACTCTCACCATGCGATACATTTTAACGATATCCGCCACTACACAGATAGGATATCTTCTCCAGTTCATTATCAAATGTCGCAAATCAGGTTGCAGCGTAGGTCCAACCATTAAAGTATCATTTAATGAAACTCCATTTCTATTTTTACAGGAGGCATCAAAAACGACACGCACTTTTGTTGTGGACTTATCTTCTCTTACGACTGCATGATGTGGTACGTATACTGCTTCTTTTTTGTTTTTATCAGTCTCCTGTAGTAACTCCATGTGGTCTAGCTGTAAATATTCATTCATTACTTCTGCATATTTTTTCTTTAGCCCTTCATTTGTAGCAAATTTTCTTTCTAATCCTTTCAATCTTCTGATAGCTATTTCACGTGATTCTCCATATTTACAGGAAGGCGCCTCTTCACGAAATGGTAGTTTTACTACGTATCTCCCGGATTCATCACGACGAGTGGTTGCTGCGAAGATATCTTCACATCTTTGTTCTTCGGTTGTTAGCATTTTTTGATTAAATAAAGTGTCCGATTCTAACTCCCAAAACTTTTTTAAATCAAACCCCTCAACACAAGTATGTAATACTGTAATGCGATTCTCGTCGAAAGCTGTATTTACCGGTCCAGATATTATCCACCCAAGTGTGGTGCACTGTGCTACTGGCGAACCACTTGGTCCCCGTAAAACCCCATCCTTTAATATCTGACTATATACATCTGCTCCTAGTAGAATATCAATTTTGTTCGGTACATCAAATTGAGGATCAGCTAAACAAATCTGAGATAATTCAACCCAATTGTCTAAAGAAACACTTTGTCCTGGTAAGTGTGAAGTAATATTACTTAGCACAAATGCTTTCACCTCTATCTCAAAACTCGGATCTAATTTGGATTTAAGTGTAAGTGAAACCCTTGATCTTGATAACAGAGCAGGTTTCTCGTCACCTAAACCTGATATCATATTTGTCACATTTGTTTTCTTTAGTCCCAAACCTTGGACCGTAGCTTCGGTCACAAACGATGCTTGAGAACCTTGGTCTAGTAAAGCCCTTAAAACTTGATATTGACCAGTTCGAGCCTTAACTTCAACCAATGCCGTTGCCAACAATACATGACTGCTCTTACCTTTAGCATGACAAGCCATATGACTTGCAGTCTCGATCGGCCGCAAATCTTGTTTTGTACTCTTTATTTGGTTGACCTCCCCTGAATTGTCAGTAACTGCTTGACCTACAACCCCTGAACCAACAGCCGAAGTGGACCCGGATGAACTTGGATGTAGCAACGAATGGTGACGTTTTTTACAAACTCTGCAGTTAATGGGTGTTCGACAAAATTGTACACCATGATTACTGCCTAAGCAGTTGAAACATATTCTGTTTTTCGTTACAAAACAACGTCTGTTTTCGTAGTCTAAATTAGCGATTTTTTTACAAAAACACAATTTATGTTCTTCACTACAATACTCGCAACACATTTTTTGAACATTAGTAGTGTGTAAAACCTTTGTATGACTCATATTCTGACTGCCGCGTACATTAGAAGTAACTTGCTTACCTATATCGATACCTCTGGGCTCAAAGGTCGTAAAGGACAAAACGCTACTTTTCAGGATAAGCAAAAAACCATTTTTTTAAACTTCTTTTGAGTATAACTTTTTTGTTTCTTGAGCTATGTTTTCGATGCCTAGGAACAAAGTTCTTAGAATTTCATATATTTTCCAAAAGTTTGTACCGCAATTGGACTGCTGCTATAGTTAAGGAGATAAATTTTCTTTACGCCCTCGAAATTAACATAAAATGTCCTTTACACCCTTTGAATTTTCGAGTTTTTTTTTAACTTGAGGTGTAAATATATTTTCACATACGTATCTGTATTAAATTAGGGCATTAAAGGACAAAATTTACATTATTTTAGGTAGTAAAGAATAAAAATAACATGGAAAAGTTAATTAATTTTGTTTTTTTTGTGGATTATTCAGATTTACTTGTGATATCTGTATAATATTTTATAAATTAATGTGTTAAGACTTTATTTCAAAGAAATCACAGGTATAAAAAATATACCTACATAACAAACAGGTTCAAATTTACGTGGAACGTTTATAGTTGAACTAGTAGGCAGTAATGAATAGTCATTATTATGTACTATAGATGTCTGTAACTTAAAACTTATAACTGCGGGTCTATACGCGACGCATATTATGTAGTAGTATTGTTACTACTTACACCCTCGACGTTTCAACGGTGTTGCAACCGTCGTGGTCACGAGGAGACTGGTGCTCGGCGTCTTCGTCTGCATCGGGCGGCCGGTTCTTCTCCTACCCTCCAACTATCCGATATTTGTTGTGCACGTGAACCAGAGTCAGTAGGTTCAGTGCGACACACAACACTGACAGTATCAGGGTTAATGTTTTTTGATAAAGGCGACACACACGGTTTGCACTTATTAATCACTGGATTCCAGGCCGATGACAATTTAAACCCGTCTTCCCGATTGAAATTATTATACTTTTTGATTTCAATCGCTTCACGTATTACCCTAGTATGGTAATGGCGATCCGTGGAAAGGGTTTTCGGGTCATGTAACTCCATCCAGTGATTAGTCCCAATATTAAGCAGATGTTCTGCCACCGCGGATTTATTGGTCTGCCAATTTTTCACTGCAGCGATGTGTTCCTTGACTCTTTAGGCTATAGTCCGTTTTGTCTGGCCAATGTACGAACTACCACAGCTGCAGTCTATTTTGTAAGCCCCCGGAGTTTGAAAAGGCAATACGTCCTTAGGCGATCGTAATATTTGTGATATTTTCCGTAACGGAGTATATACAGACATAAGAATGTCTGCAGTGAAAAATCGGCAGACTAATAAATCCGCAGAACATCTGCTCAATATGGGGACTTATCACCGGATGGAGTTACATGACCCGAAAATCTTTTCCACGGATAGCCATTACCATACTAGGGTAATACGTGAAGCGATTAAAATCAAGTATTATAATAATTTCAATCGGGAAGACGGGTTAAAATTATCATCAATTATCATCGGCCTGGAATCCAGTGATTAATAAGTGCAAACCGTGTGTGTCGCCTCTATCAATAAACATTAACCCTGATACTGTGAGTGTTGTGTGTCGAACTGAACCTACTGATTCTAGATCACGTGCACAACAAATATCGGATAGTTGGAGGGTAGGAGAAGAACCGGCCGCCCGATGCAGACGAAGACGCCGAGCACCAGTCTCCTCGTGACCACGACGGTTGTAACACCGTTGAAACGTCGAGGGTGTAAGTAGTAACAATACTACTACATAATATGCGTCGCGTATAGACCCGCAGTTATAAGTTTTAAGTTATAATGCAACGCGAAAGTTTAAAAAAATATCTTATAGATGTCTGTGTCTGTATATTTGCGTGTGTATGTGGGTGTGTGTGTAAATCAAGTATTTATTATTTAATAAAACAGCTATTGTTGTAATCATTATTTATTTAGTAAGATCTTCATTGTGATATTTTGTTTAATTCAAATGCATTAAGTTTTCAATGGAAAAGGATTTTCATGTCAAAGTAACTAAAATGTGTGATATTTACAAAATAGAAAGTAGAATTGAAATTAAAGGATAAATGTTATCTTCTAAATATTCTAGTCTGAATGGTCAATTTAGCTTTATTTGTGAAGGTAAAAAATCATCATAGGCGAAAGGTATTTATTAACATGGAACATTTTTCAACGAAGTGGTCTGGGACTACTGCTACGAAATATCATTTAATGATCTTTCCAACCGAGGTAAGTTAATTAAAGGTCAAGTGGAAACAAAGATGTATGCCAGTTGTAAAGCCTATTAATAATTTCTTTAAATAAATCTAACGATAGAACTTTTTGGCAGGTACTAAAACTGTATGAAAACTAACTTCTTCATCAAGTATCACCGTTACACCCTTTGGACTTTAGAAGCTTAGACTTTTTACTAATGGGTAAAGGAGAGTAATTTTATTTTATATAATATTTTAGGGGCGTAAAGGACAGTGATCTTATTTTATATAATATTGTAGGGGCGTAAAGGACGAGTGTTGACCACAATTACCTTTACAACCTAAAAAAAAAAATCAATTGGTCTTTACCACTATAGTCAACATGTGTAGATAGTTACATGTCTTTTACTCCCACAGTTTATGAGTAAATCCTGTCGAATATGAATAATTTCATAGGTCGTAAAGGACAAAAAAATGCGAATTTCGCTAAATGGAATACACTGATCGATAGAGAATTTAATTCTGAGAAAAACTGTGTATATAACTCATTTTGGCCAAAATGTCCTTTACGACCTTTGAGCCCAGAGGTATCGATATGTTTAGTTTCGATACATTCCAATGCACGAAATCTATCGTACAAAAAATCTTTCATTTGATCATAAGAAGGCAAACAGTCAGACGCTACAGTTTTAGCAATATGCAGCTCCCATTCCTTACGTGTCTCGGGGTCTAATTTTAAACTCAGTAAATGTATTATAATAATATCCCACGTAGACACGTCTATACCTAAATGGGTTAAGGCACTTAAGCAATCTGAAGTTGTATCTATAAACTCTTTTAAAACACTTGCTGATACAGTAGTGGCATTTTTTTGGCTTAAAAACCGTTTTAAAATATTATGTGCCAGATATTTTTTATTACTATATCTTTGCTCTAAAAGTTTCCAACACTGTTCGTAACTAGCATCGGATACCGGTATGTATCTAATAAGCTGTTCCGCCTCTCCCGTCAAATATCCTTTTAAGTATTGCAAACGCTGTACATTATCAAGAGATTGATTTTTGTGTATCATCGAAACAAATAAATCTCTAAAAGTAATCCATTACGTATAGTTGCCTGCAAACTTTGGAATTTGAATTTCGGGTAACTTTACTTGCGATTGAGATGGAAAGCTTGACTTGCTACTAACTCTGGACTCTACGAACTCTTTCGGTAAAGTAGAAAGACATTTATTTAATTCACTCCGATAGCTTAGAAACACTTCTTCTGTGCTATCGTACACATCATTAACAAGATAAGCTGTTGCATTTAAAATTTTAGGATCTGCTTGCTGTAACAATTCTTTGTGACCCTGTCTAAATTCAGCCCACATCTCAATCAATGCCTCTAACCTATTATTTACATAATCTCTAGTTATGCGCTCTTTCGGTGACTTTTTAAAGTTAGTTTGAGCCTTAGCAATTCTTGATGACAGATCATCTTGATAATTAATTAAAGCTTCCATAGCAGCTGGCATAGTGAATCGAAAAACAAGCAATAGCAGTACAAGTTAAAATACAAATCTGTAACTTATAAATTTTATAAAGCAAAAAATCTCGAAAATTTTATAAGTGTTTTACAAATCTACAGAAAATCGGGCATGGATTGAGCGTGGGCATGACTCAGACGACCGGATATCAGGCTGTCTGAGCCACACGTTTATCACGATTTCTCAAAAAGTACTGGTTTAAAATGGATAAAACTACTTCGGATAACGATTCCTTATAAGCCTAGATATGCAAGATCTCTATAGAAGCCTGGCTCAGACGGCCGGATGTACACGGCGCAAGGCGCAAGCGACTAATCACAGGGTTGGTTTCGCGTGAACTTACGTTTTGCATTCTTGTTAAATTTGTTTTCGTAATAAGCGCGCGAGTGCATTGCTATTATCAATATTTTGTTGTAATTGTAAATGGATGCCGTAATTGACCTAATTTCTCATTACTATGGAGGAAAATATCGTGACCGACTGCAATATACCAAGCACATCGCAATTAAAAAAAACTGTAGTGCCATTGCTTCAATCGGATAACGACAGTGAAAATAGTGACCAAGGTCAAAACCTCCAGGTCAAATAGAAACAATGACAAGAGCGGTCTAGCTCATAGTCATAGCTTTATTTCATAGCTTATTATCAGGAAAAAAAAATGTCTAATAATTAATTTACCATCAAAATTTTTATTTTACTACCTCATTGCTTATAGAAAATTGCTTAAAGTGCGATTTTTTATCGACGAGTTTCGATTTATTACTGCGCACACGTAACCGCTCATTCAATATTTTTACCGCCCATTTAATTATTTTCCTGCTCAATTGTATATTCACTGATCCATTTCGATATTTTTTATTACTCATTTTTGTTTACTTTACCGCTTAGTTTTAACTGCTCAACTTTATTAAACGTCTCATTTTTAACTTAACAAAACTGCTATTTACAACTGCCTCTTAAAATCAGTGCCATATTTAATCACGTTTACGCACTCGATGCGTTTGATCGAGTAAGTCTCGCTCCTACTACTCGCACTACGGCCACTGCAGTTGAACGACTGTGTATGATTTGAACAAAAGATTCGCTGCCATTTTAACATTACAAACCATATTTACAATCATAAATCCGTTGTCACAGCCACTTTATTCTGAAACTATTAGCATTACATTGGTGAAACTTGTTAGAAAGGTGTATCCTCCCAACCGCTTTACGATTTCTAAACAAAAAATAATGACATTTGAGGGGGCTCCCATACATGGAACTAAAACTAAAGAATTTGTTTTTCTTAAACCTATGCATGTGGGGTGTCTATGGATGGGTCTTTTAAAATGACATTGGGGTTCCCTAAACCTCTTTAACTGAAAGTCAACTCCTTTCGTCCCCCTCCCCCCTCTAAATTTTGTATTATGCTAGTAATTTTTTCGAAAAAATAAATCAATGTATTGATCTTTACAAATACTTTCAACAAATATAGGTTTGAACGAGATCGAACTGGTAGGTACCTACTTTTTTGACATGTAGCACATTTCCAACAATCGCAAATAGAACTTTGTCCGTCATACATATTCATCAAAATATTGTGGTAGTTTGGCTAAGTGTAAGTAAATGGAACGCTAATTTTGTTAAAGTTTGCACGGAACCCACGGTTTTATTTTATGTTTGTGCAAGCTAGACCATACATTGTTATGGTTAATATAATCATCTAGATTATTCATTCAGTCATTAAACATTGTTTAACAATCGATTTGAATTGATGGTAGGTAATTCAATTAAAGTTTGAGATAATTTATTAAAGAAAGTAATACATCTTTCACTAAATAAGTGATTAACCTTCTGTATTCTGAAGTTTGGAATGGCAAGCTATATCTTGTTTCTGGTACCTATTGAAATCGTGAAAATCACTTTTTTTAAAGATAGAAGACTAATAGAGTGCGTGTTGCATTGCAGAACCTAATCTCGATACCTAATAACCCCTTAATGGGTCGGACAGGGTTTTTTTACACACTGTATACAGGTGTTGTTTTCGTCAGTGACATCCAACTCAGGGATGATAATATGAGTTATGCTTATTCTAAAAAAAAATAATTAAATTCTGAGCAAGTTTTATACAATAAAACCTCTTCACAACATTCAAAAAAAATACAAAACGAATGGGAAAACTCGCACCATAGCGCGTAGCTAGCGCTTATCTACGAAACACTACGCCGTAGCTAGTAAACTACGAAGAGGCTACCTGGTGTTGGTGATTTTGACTCGATCGCTGTACCGGAAAAAAAAATGATTTTGTTTGTGGGTTTTTCCATTTAAAAAAAAATTTTTTTTTTGCATCAGTCTCGTGTGTATTTCACCCCTGAGTCGCTCGTCGCTGACCATAACAACATCCTGTATATTTTTATTTTATTTGTATTACAAAATCCACAGCTCTTAATGATAATAACAGAATAAATGACTGAAACTTATAATTGTTCAAAAAAGGAGTGTGGTGAACATATCCAGGCTTTGACAAATATAATAGCTTCCTGTGAATGTAACTCTTCACATGTGATTTCAAAAAACTCCATTGATATCTCTGGAAATGAGTCATCACAACTCACCAATAAGATTACTAGAACTAAGTGTAATGTGAACCCTTCCTGTTCTCAACCCAGTGGATCGCTAAGCAAGTCTGTTAAAAATATAGTTTTGTTTAGTGATCAGATTGGGAAAAACATGGGCCACTTATTATCAAAATACATGGGACAAAATGTGATCAACCATTGCATGCCAGGGGCATCATATTCAGAAATAGTTCAGAAAGTGCTTTCTTATGAGTTTCAAGACAATTCAGATTTAATTATTTTCATAGGAAACAGAGGTAATATGAACAAGAAAAACCTTAATACATACTTTGACAGTTTAAGAAAATTAAATGTGAATAAAACAATATTGTTTACATTACCTTACAGTAGTGGATTGCCAGATGAAGAAAATGATTTAAGATATAAAATTAATTTGCAACTGCATAAATTGACATTATATGAGGTGAATAAATTCCACCTACTTGACATGAATAATTATTTTAAAAACAAAGTGTATTTGACGCGAGATAATTATTATGTTAATAATTATTTCAAACGACAGATAGCAATGTCGCTATCATATTTTTTTGACTATTCAGCCAAGAACTTGGCTACCAAACCTGCTTTTATTGAGCAGATTATTGACATGAATATTCAACCATTGGAATCAGTTCCAATAACAAACAATCATTTAAATTAGTAGATCAGACAATAGAGGATAACTCTTGCTTATCAGAAATTGTAGAATCAAATCAATTAAATATAGTACATCAAAATATTCAAGGCTTTTCTGGAAAAGATTTGGAAATTGAATTGTTTTTAAATAAAATGAATATTCATGTTCTCTGCATAACTGAGCACTGGCTCAAGCAGCATGAACTGATGTTATCGATAGATAATTATAATCTTATTAGTTCGTTCACTAGGGAGACTGCCATTCGCGGCGGGACAATTATATTAATTAATAATAAACTAAAATGTAAAGAGCGAAAAGACATAGTGTCTCTCAATATTGAGCGAACAATTGAGATATCGTGTGCGGAGCTGGACGACTACATTATTGTCTGTGTTTATAGACCCCCAAGTGGAAACTTTAAATTATTTGAATCTGTAATGGAAAATGTGTTAAACAAAATATGTAAAACTACAAAGAAAGTAGTTGTATGTCATCAAACAATCTATTATTAATTTTGTAAAATCGGATCATTGCGGTCAGATAGTTACACTACAGAACCGTTTTATTCCACCCCGTCTAGAAATCAAATGCAGGCCGGTCACTGCATCTCGTAAGGACAAATTTAAAAACCTTGTAAGTGATAAAATACCGTCTATACCTTTTGATAAAAAAAATGCTAGTGACTTGTATGAACAATTATTTCAGGTAGTTAAAAAACAATTTGATATTACTTTCCCTCAAAAGAAAATAGTTATCAATAACTGTAATCCGAAATTCAGTGACTGGGCTACACGAGGAGTTTATACAAGTAGGAAAAAAATGTTTGAATTGTATAACAAAAAAGCATATAGAAAGGATCTATCGTTTCATGAGTACGTTAAGAGGTGGTTTTGCTATGTAGCTAAGTCGAATTACGTACGCGATAAAATTAAAAAATCTAGTAATAAAATCAAAGAAACATGGAATATTATAAATAAAGAAACATGTAAAACGAAATCTCATGATAACAAATTTAGTCTAGAAATAAACAACAAGCTTATTAAATCTGATGACGAGGTAGCAAACGCTTTTGAGGATTACTTCTGTAACATTCCTATAGAGACGACTAAAAAGTTGAGTTCTTGCTCAAGTCACGCGAAATCATTACTTGTGTCGAGTGTTCATAGGTGCGAATCCTCATTTAAATTCAGAAATATTAGTCCTTTAGACATCATAAAAACATTTAAAGAATTAAAACAAAAGAAAACAGAGGATAAATCGGGTATATCAATAGACACAATAAAACCCATTATACCTCTAATAGCTCCTTACTTATCTTATATCTTTAATGAATGTATTGACCAAAATCAGTTTCCAAATTTATTGAAACATAGTAAGGTTGTCCCTTTATTTAAATCGGGAGACAAAAGTGACCCCAGCAATTTTAGGCCTATTTCAATATTACCCACAATAAGTAAAATTTTTGAAAAACTCATTTATAATCAATTGCTTTCCCATTTTAAACTTAATAATTTACTACACGAAAAACAGTTTGGGTTCTCTAAAGGTAGAAATACAACTGATGCCGGAGTAGCACTCATCAGACACATTCTTGATGCTTATGAAGACAAACATGATGCCGTAGGTGTATTCTGTGATTTATGAAAGGCGTTTGATTGTGTAGACCATCAGACACTGCTCATTAAGTTAGAACACTATGGTGTCTCGGAAAACTCATCTAAGTTGTTAAGTTCGTACTTATCAGGTAGAATACAATCAGTTAACATAAATGGTACCTACTCTTCCGGAGCCCCTCTTCAAATGGGGGTCCCCCAGGGCTCAATATCGGGGCCTTTACTTTTCCTGATATATGTAAACGACCTGCCATTTTATTCCACAAATCTTTGTGAGATAGTTCTGTTTGCTGATGATACTTCTTTGATTTTTAAAATGAAAAGACATGAAGAAAATTTTGACGAAGTAAACAATACTCTCTCCAAAGTATTGAATTGGTTCACCACCAATAACTTGTTGCTGAATGCTAGTAAAACTAAATGTGTAAAATTCACTTTGCCTAATGTAAAGCAACTTACACCAAATATTGTACTAAATGGTAATAATCTAGTTTTAATAGACTCCACTGTATTTCTGGGCATTACACTTGACTCAAAATTACAGTGGGGACCTCATATTGAAGCCCTAGCTAGGAGGCTAAGCTCGGCTGCCTTTGCAGTTAGAAAAATAAGGTATCTGACTGATGTTGAAACGGCGAGGCTTGTGTATTTTAGTTACTTCCACAGTATTATGTCTTACGGTCTTCTCTTGTGGGGTTCTGCTGCAGACATTGATACCATATTTATTTTGCAGAAAAGAGCCATTCGTGCTATTTACGAGGGTAAAACTGAAAGTTCTTAGAAAATCAAAAACTGATTACATTAGCCAGTTATTAGTTTTATTATATCTTTTCAAAATATTGTCCATTGACGTCAATACACCGCTGCATGCGATGGAACCACTGGGAAAAGCACTTTGCCCACTCGTCCTTAGGGGTCTCTTCAATGGCATCGCGATACGCAGCCACCGCTTCTTCAGCATTCATAAACCGCTTTCCTTTAAGTTTTTCTTTAATTTTTGGAAATAAATAAAAATCACAAGGCGCGAGGTCGGGGCTATACGGCGGGTGACCCAGTAATTCAACGTTTGATGTCGCCAAATAGTCGATCGTTCGCTTGGCGGTGTGCGACGAGGCGTTGTCGTGGTGAAGGAGGATCCTACTGCGAGGTCGTTTCTCTCGAACTTTTTCCAAGACAAGTGGCAAACAATTGGTAGTGTACCATTCTGCAGAAACTGTTTTTTGATCCTCTAACACAATTGTTGCGAAATGACCTATCCTTCCAAAGAACGAGGCCACCATTTTTTTTCCCGCACTTCGATCTCTCTTCACTTTAGTTGGCAACTCCTCGAAAGGAAACACCCACTGAGCAGATTGTCTTTTGGTTTCAGGATCATAACAGTAAATCCAGCTTTCGTCACCTGTTAGTATGTCGAACACAGCATTTGAGTCACCTCCGTTAAATCTTTCAATCATTTTACGGCACCAATCCACACGATGGAGTTTTTGAGCCTTAGTCAAATTATGAGGTATCCACCGGGCGCAAAGCTTCCTGACCGCTAAACGTTCGTGGAGGATTTTGTGCACTTGACTCATACCGATGCCTAAGCTTGTCCGAATCTGCTGATAGGTCACTCTTTTGTCAGTCTCTATCATACGCCGCACAACACAGATGTTATTTTCAGTCGTCGCCGTAGAAGGCCGTCCCTCACGTACATCATCAGTGAGATTAGTGCGACCACGTTTAAACTCATTAAACCAGTTGTAAACAGTCGCACGAGATGGGGCTTCATCGTGAAAGGCCAATCGTAGTCTATCATAACTTTCTTGTTGACTTAAAGGACATCGAAAGTCATAAAAATCATTGCACGAAAATTTTCTCGTGTTAAATTCATGTTGACGTGACACAGACAATTTTCAATTTGCCGCCAAATCGTAAAACAAATGACAAATGAATGAAATATATACTCAGTAATATTGGCAAAGAGTTCTATTTTCAAATTTAAGAATATTTTTTTTATTATATTGTTTATAAGTGGCCAGTTCTAAGAACTTTCAGTTTGACCCTCGTATAAACTTAGTCCTCGTGACTCCCTGAGAGAGGTCTTTAAGAAAATCAACATATTAACTGTGGCTTCTCAATACATTTTTGACAATATAATGTACGTCCGTAAAAATTTAGATTATTTCATGAAGAAGAGCGACATTCACTCATATAACACAAGAAATAAACACAAGCTTGTCGTTCCTAACTTCAGATTAGTTAAAACTAGTAATTCCTTCATGGGAAATTGTATAAAATTCTTTAATAATATACCACACAATCTTGTCGAATTGCCGGTTGATAAATTTAAGAAACACGATAAAAACACGCTTATGTCTAAAGGCTATTATAAGGTTCAAGACTATCTGAACGACACGAATGTGTGGTCTGTCCAGCCTGCACCGACTGATGTACTTACCTTTGATGATTTTGATTTTACGGCAGCTAGTGGTGACTGAGTTTGTTCCGGCGTTTCTTCTCAGCACTTGCCTAATTGTCTGTGTTCTGTCTCGAAGCGCTGGTAGGGCCCAAAAGATAAGGAGACATGATTCGGCCCCTTCAGGGCACAATTATTTTTATTTTATTTTTCGCTGTACATTTGACGTTCATAAGTGGCATATTGTGTCCTAAATTGAATAAATATTTTTTGATTTTGATTTTTTGATTTTATGGATATAGAGATAAAATGCTATGATTACCTAAAATTATAAATACAAAAATGCTCATCGATTTGATTACACAGCAAGAATGTCGACAAAGAGTTATTATAAGCCGTAAAACTAATATATATAAAAAAAAATATTTTTAAATCTTACAGATTTTGTATACTACTTTGAAGCTTATACTAAGTTCTATGTATTTTACGTATATTTTAGAACCAATTGTGATTTTATTAAAGGCTGTCAATTGATCTAACCATTCATCAAAAGCAGCGATTTCAACTATAGTAAGTTTGCTTTTTCGTACTCCCAACTCCAATACGGCATTATGTTATAAGGGTAACAGCACTGACATGGCAGACCCGTTTCTAATGCAAAAAATACTTGTAATAATAATTACTCAGAACAACACACAACCTTACTTGTGAACCTTACTTTGAAAAAAACTACTGACGCTACATCCTTGTAAATGTATGATATCCGCATTTTCACTTTCAAAAGTAAGGGACATTTCTTTAAAGTTACAAAAAAAAAAACATTACACACAATACACAACAACAGACTACCATCCACAATACAGGATTAAAATGCTTAATACCGGTCGAACTCCCCTCATTATTCATAACGAAACAAAATTTAAATTACTTTCAAAATCCCTTAAAACGTTCTTAACAAACGTTACTTATGTACTTATGTAGTTAACATAATAATACCTGTCTTGTAGATGCACTAACATAATACCGTTTATTTTTACTCATTAACTAGCGGTAACCAAGTTTAAAGTGCAATTTGTTAATTAAGTTATTTATATAACGCTAAGCGCACATTATATAAAATTAAATTGAAAAAAATACCCTTTTGAATGTTTTGAGAGTTTAAGTTGTAATGCTATTGGTCTGTAAATAGTGATCTCACATTTACTAACCTTCAAACTTAGGTATACATTTTTTATTAAACCTAAATAATTCTTATACAAAGTGCAGTGTATTGCATTTATATCATCAAGGTGTCATTTGCCAGACTGCTTGAAAAATATATATGTATATTCGCTTTAAGTACCTGTTTAAAATAATTAAAAAAACGTGATATTGTTAAAATATGAACGCTGCCATTGCTTATAAATATTTAATGTACTGAATGCATTCTTATCATATTTTTTTTTATCTGTGACAGCCTGACAGCTCTACTGTTAATTTCTTCTTCTGTCTGACCTCCTCGGCTCGCTAGGCTAATTTATAATTTTATTTTAATTTAATAATGTAATTACTATTTGACGATGTATTGCAACTTTATTTCATGAAGAAATAAATGCTTGTAATAATCAGCGTGCGGTCTTTTCAATTCCACGAATCCTGCTGCGCCACTTCCACTCGCCCCTGGATCAGCTCTCGCAACAGGTTATGGGCCCAGTTTCGAAGACAAGAAACGTGGAAGGTGAAAAGGCTAAAACCAAGAAGCACGTTGGTTATCCTCAGAAGCTCATGCAAAGGAATTCCAAAGCGGTGAGATTTTTTTTTGAGAAAAAGTGACCTGCTTCTACCCTCTAAAAGTCACTTCACAAAACCGCATGGTCATGGAGAATTCTTCGAGTACATCTGCAGGAAGTTATGTAATCAGCGGCGGCTTTAATTTTGAGAAACTAGAAGGCGTCTCAAATTATGTCAGCTGGAAGTTTGCAATCAAAAACGCTTTGATTCTAGAAGGATTATGGAATGCCGTCCTAGGCACAGAGGCTGACGAATCAAAAGTAGCCAAAGCACTAGCGAGAATATCACTAAGCCTTAAACCCTCTTTATACCAAATTTTACATGGTATTACCACAGCAAAAGCAGCATGGGACAAGCTGAGAAATGTCTATGAAGACAAAGGATTATTCAGACGGGTTGGTCTACTTCGGCAACTTCATAGGGTGGACTACAATCAACATCAAAATATGACAAAATACATCGACACAGTTTTCTCCTTAGTACAGCAATTAGCGGACATTGGTAAGGTCACTGAAGATGAAGAGATTGCGGAGATACTTTTATCTGGGCTCCCTCAGGACTTCGACACACTTGTATCGGCCTTGGAGACAGCATCGTTGACCAATTCTCTATCTTCAGAAGTTGTCCGTGCTCGATTAATTCAGGAAGAATACAGAAAATTGCACACCGAGAACCAGCAAATACTGCACAGTAACAGTAATTCATCAAGTGCACTTATCGTCAAGAAGAAGATCGTCTGCAATTACTGTAAGAAACCTGGACACATTCAGTCGCGCTGTTTCAAGCTGAAGCGCCAAAAGCAAGAAAAGCGTAATCAAGAGAACACTGCATACGCTTCATCGTTCTACGCGTCTGATAGTGTGGATTTTATAGTGGATAGCGGATCGTCTTCGCATATGTGCAAAAATAAAAATTACTTGGACAATATTAGACAAAATAAGACTATAATTACTTGTGCAGATAAAGAAACTAAAATGAAAAGCTCTGGTGTTGGAGATATTCACGTAAGCATTAATGGTTGTAATAAAATTTTGAATGATGTCATGTATGTTCCACAGTTGACCGAGAATTTGCTTTCTGTGAGTAGATTGTGTGAGAGGGGTATGGTTGTGATTTTTAATAAGGATGGGTGTTCTGTCTATGATAGTTGTGATATTCAAGGCAAGCCTATTATGTCTGCTAATCTAAGTAAGGGTGTTTATAGAATGAAATGTACTTTTGCAAAGGAGCGGTCGATGGCTGTTCTACATGAAGTGCAGAAAGCACAGACCGCAAAGTATGCTGGGTCAAATGGTTTGAATGCTAATTTATGGCATAAAAGGTTAGGGCATCTGAGTCTTCAAGGTATGTATACACTTCAGAAATGTGCAGCACGTAAAGTAGCTTTTCAGGTTGACAAGGAGAATCTAGTCCCGTGTGTCGCCTGTCTGGAGGGGAAGCCGGTGGCCAAAGCTTAGCCGAAGGAAAATGCAAGACGTGCAAGCCAGCCGTTAGAGTTGATACATAGTGACGTCTGTGGCCCGATGAAAGACCCCAGCTGGAGTGATGCAAGGTACTTATTAACACTTACTGATGATTATTCTAGAAAAAGTTTTGGATATTTGTTAAAGAAAAAGTCAGAAGTTTTAGACTGTTTTATCCATTTTAAGAACTTTGTTGAAAAGCAGACTGGATTGCATATAAAATGCCTGCGTTCTGATAATGGCGGTGAGTACTGCAGTGACAGTTTTAGGAAATTCCTTGAGAAAGAGGGAATAACTCACCAGTTGACTGTACCGTATTGTGCTCAACAGAATGGCGTGGCAGAGCGCCTTAATAGAACTTTAATGGAGAAGGCTAGGTGCATGTTAATACAGGCAGGTCTCTGTAACCGTTTTTGGGGTGAGGCTGTTATGACGGCAATTTATTTGAAGAATAGATCCCCCACTGCGGCGTTAGCAGGACAGGTGCCTGAAGAGGTCTGGTCCCGACACTCAGTTTGTCTCGGACACCTCCGTGTATTTGGTAGCATTGCCTATTCATTAATTCCTGAGCCTACTCGTACAAGTAAATTGAATGCTAGGGCAAAGTTATATATTTTTGTCGGTTATTCAGAACGAACAAAAGGTTACCGACTCTTAGACCCATCTAATCCGAGGAGAGTAATTATATCTAGGAATGTTAATTTTATAGAGGACAGATTTTATAAGGATTTTGAAAATAATGACATGAAGAACAATTTAATAAGCGATAATTTAAATGAATTTATAATTTTAACAGAATATAATAATGAATTAAATTGTAATAGAACTGAATATAATAATGATTTGAATTCTACTCAGAATAATAATAATTCTAGTCAAAATATTAATAAAAGTATTAATTCAAATGATAAACATGATTTTTCGTATGAATTTACAGATGTTGAGTCTGGCGATGAATCCGACGAGTACCCAGATGCAGAGCAGGCCTCTGCTGAGCCTGAGTCTTCAGTTCGGGAGCCGGAGGCGCAGCCGGTGACTGGCGAGGATGCAGCAGCTCGAGGGGAAGGCGCGACTAGTACAGTAGGTCCTGTCACTGTCAGCGGCCGCCCCGTACGCAGTACACGTGGTATACCGCCAATTAGATATGGCGATTATGAAATCGGTATGTACGCCAACTCTTTATTTGAAGAACCCCAAACGTACGAAGAGGCTATGACGTCATCAGACTCCTCCGAGTGGAAAAAGGCAATGAAAGAAGAGTATGAGTCACTTGTTCAACATAATGTATGGGAGTTGGTTGATCGTCCTTCTGATGCCAATGTCATTAAATGTAAATGGGTGTATAAGAGGAAACATGATACGTCAGGAAATTTTGACAGGTATAAAGCTCGCTTGGTCGCTCGCGGCTTTAGTCAAAAGAGAGGACTGGATTATTCTGAAACTTTTTCGCCAGTTGTTCGACATTCAACAATGCGTATTCTTTTCTCACTTGCACATGAATTAGATATGTCTATAGAACACATAGACGTAACTACAGCATTTTTGAATGGCGACTTACATGAAAGAATATACATGGAGCAACCACAAGGTTTTGTCAGTGATGAGAACAAGGTGTGTATGCTAAGAAAAAGTCTGTATGGATTAAAACAGGCTAGTCGCATGTGGAATCTGAAGGTGCATGGTTTACTGTCGAAGAATGGCTATGTGCAAAGTAAGTGTGAGCCCTGTGTATATGTCAAAAAGTGTGGAAGGGATCTCACCATCATAGCTTTATATGTTGATGATTTTTATATTTTTTCGACTTGTAATACAGAGGATTTATTTAAATTATTGAATGAAAATTTTTGTATAAAGCATCTTGGTTCACTTACGAGTTGTTTAGGCATGCGTGTCACTAGAAATAAGAATGTTTTAATCTTGGATCAATCTGAATATATTAGGAAATTACTTCAACGTTTTAATATGACAGACTGTAAGCATGTATCCACACCTATGATAGCAAATAGTAATTTATCTAAAACAGACAATGAACCTTTAGATGATAATGTTTATCAGTTCAGGCAATTAATTGGCTGTCTAATGTATTTATCGGTTTGCACGAGGCCAGATATAGCTTTTAGTTGCAGTCAGCTCAGTCAATACTTGACCAATTTTGATAAAAGTCATTGGGTAGCTGCTAAACGAGTATTGCGATATTTGGCGGGTACCATTGATTTAGGACTTTGTTTTTACAAGAGTAAATCTCTAGATTTGTTGGCATATACAGACGCTGACTGGGCTAACGATAAATGTGATAGGAAATCATACACGGGCTTCGTTGTGAAACTAGGTAATAATACAGTTAGCTGGGAAGCTAGAAAGCAGCGCTGTGTGGCACTGTCCAGCACTGAGGCTGAGTATGTAGCCATAAGTGATGTTGCGAAAGAGTTATGTTTTATTCAGAATTTCTTGTTGGAAATTTATGATAAACATATAGAGACTATTATCTATAATGATAATCAGAGCGCACATAAACTGTTGCTGGCAAAGGAGTACTGTCATAAGCGTACCAAGCATATTGACCTACGTTACCATTTTGTAAAAGATTATGTATCAAGACGTAGAGTTACAGTTAAATACTTACCAACTGACCAAATGACAGCCGATCTATTTACCAAGCCCTTATGTAAAACTAAACATTTTAATTTTGTCGAAAATTTGAATTTGAAGCATCTGTGATATTAATGTTTAGAATATTATTGTGAATGATTTTGTTTGTTGTTTTGCCTGATAATACTGATAATTGCCTAATAACTTGTAATAATGTTATGTACTGACTGACATAAGATAATGGTAGTAGAGCAAATATTATACATTACTAAGATAGAGTTTGGTAGAGACTTATTTTGTAGAGTCTTATGATAAGAATGAGGGGAAGTGTTAAAATATGAACGCTGCCATTGCTTATAAATATTTAATGTACTGAATGCATTCTTATCATATATTTTTTTATCTGTGACAGCCTGACAGCTCTACTGTTAATTTCTTCTTCTGTCTGACCTCCTCGGCTCGCTAGGCTAATTTATAATTTTATTTTAATTTAATAATGTAATTACTATTTGACGATGTATTGCAACTTTATTTCATGAAGAAATAAATGCTTGTAATAATCAGCGTGCGGTCTTTTCAATTCCACGAATCCTGCTGCGCCACTTCCACTCGCCCCTGGATCAGCTCTCGCAACAGATATGACATTTTCTAAAAGATCCTGATATTTAATAGTGTATTAATTATTTCAAATCCAATAAATCATAAAATTAGATTCTAAGTTTATAACATTGATTATTTATAAAATTATAGATATTAAATAGCAATTACAGTTACTCAGTTACGTAATAAGTTTCGCAAATGCAACCGGAGAACAGGCTAGGACGGAACTTTTATCAAACCCACCCGCAACATTATTGATACTTAACGAATGACTCGTTTCTAGTTAAGGTTAAGCCAAAAGTAATATTGTTGCCGTTAGATAATACAAATAATTTGTGTACATGTGAATGCACCTGTTTGCAATTCCTGATACCATTTGTGTTTTGTATATCTCTGGTTAAGTGAATTGTATTCTTAGGGAGCAATAAATGATTAAGTTTTATCAAGCAATGAGCTGTGGTGGACTTTTCCCAAATTTAATAACCTGTATCTTGAATAAAGTAATCGTTCCTTTTTTAGTATGATGGGGAAATTATATTAAATGGTTCTAGTGTAACTAATATACATGGATCTAATTTAATCCACTGAGACCCAAGTAAGATACGGTACTTGTTTTTATAGTATGAAAAACAAAGATAGTTTAGTAACAGAAACATTATGATATGCTTATAGAACTCCTGGAAATAAAAATATACAATAATATAAGGTATAAGAATTGAAAATGAAAGCTTGCGTTTATGATTAATTTTTGTTGTTCTCAAGGTAATCATATAACGCAGTATTTAAAGAAAATATGTCCTAATCGTATACTGATAACTACAACAGTAAAATAGAGCCTGTGGCAGAATCTTCAACAGGTACTTGCTTAACGATTTACATAAATTAAATTTTAAATAATATTTCACACAATATTTTTAAACTAAGGCTGTCTGGACTATTCACAAGAATGTCGTTAGTAAAATTAAACTCAAGCTATACTATCTGCTTAATATTGCGCTTTGGGATTGTTTGATTGATTATTTCATGGGGCAATGTTTATTTTTAAATCACCAGAATGTTTTATACACTTACCAATACTACATTTATAACAATTGTTACAAATAGAAAACCCTAATTAGGGTAGGTCATTACAGAAGTGTATTATAATGCAGAAAATTATTTTAAAGTTAATACAATGTTTAGACTTAAATTGAATACTACAACATAGTAAACTTTTTGAAAAGAGGCGTGACAGTTTCTTGTGCTGCTTAGCATTGGGTACCCTCCAAGATTGCCCCCAAAGCTGTATTATTTTTATTTTATTGAAGTGAAAACTTCTTTAGCGGCGTTGAGCACTTTTGTGGGATGGGAGAAAAATGTGAAACTCGCGTCAGGACACGTGGGCTGATCGAAAAACCGTAAGACGGTTGGCGAAATTATGGATGTAAGTTGATTTTTTTGAGAGATAAACTTTTTAATGTAATTTAATATAATATAAATTGTAATGTTTGTGTACGATAGTGCAATAAATAAATATTGTATTCTATAAAAATATTATATTATTATTATTATTATTATTGTATTATTATTATTATTGTATTCTATCACAAAAATGATAGTACTTTTATATTGATAATAAGAGCAATTCATTCAAAATTATTCCCTAACTATTCCAAAAAATCAAAAATACACAACGTTGATATTCAAGTTTTCACTTCTGCCGGCACTCCCGGAGTGCAATTTTGTGTTTTTTATTTATTTAAAGACTTTATTGCACAAATCATAGTGTACAAAGGTGGACTTAATGCTAAAAGCATTCTCTGCCAGTCAAACCTTTAGGTGTATTAGGGTATAATTTGGAATTTTGAGTGGGTCCAGCCAGCCACACGTCTTCCTTCATGGCTCTGCCTCTCAGTGACATCCTCCATCGTTCATCTGGGGTCCTTGCCTTCTTTTGAGCTTATTCGCGACATAGCGAGTGATGCAAACTCATCAGATCGCATGAAACAAAATCATTAGAATTCATCAGATACCTTTATTGTTTAATAATTTTAAGTTATATAAGATTGGCTGAGAATTGTTTTCATGATTTAGTAGAATTAATAATAATAAAGTATTAATTACTATGTCATGTATTGATAAATTTGATTCCATAATGGGATACAAAATATTTAATTAAAGTTTTCAAGCCTTTCATTGCTTTTTATAAAACATGTGAACCTGTGCTGTTAACTAGCATCTTATATTTTACCATAATTTTGCTAGTAATTGATTTGGGTTTAATCAAGTAGGGGGAAAATATTATTCATTAATAGAAAATTAATTTTAAACCAGAAAACTTCAATTATAAATTCGAAGCTAAGGGTAAATATTTTTATGAAGGGCTTTTAAGAAGTAAAAGCAATAATAAAACAGTAAGAGAAATAACCACGAGGCAAACTCAGTCTTAATAGCATTGCCTCCGCTTAAGAGTTCTAGCACACTTAACTTTCCTCTGACAAGGAACCTGTCAATTTGCACACTTAGCTACAAAATTAATCCATATTAAAATGATGAAATAAACAATTCCCCGGCGAATAAAATAACCACTTGGCATACTTAGCTACAAAACCAATCCATATAAAAGTTAACAGTGACTATCAGTCTGACAGTGACACTTTAATCACTCTAAAGCAAATTATTCTCATTAGGGTCATAGCTCACGTAACTATTTTCCGGCATGGAAGGAAGTAAAGAAGAAAAGGAAGTAGCATACTTAGCTACGAAATAAATTCATATTAAAGTAAATCTCAATCAGTCTGACACTGACACACTTATCAGTATAAAGGCAAATTATTCTCGTTAGGGTTAAAGCACATTAACTATTCAGTGAGGAAGAAAATAATCAGGTGACATACTTAGCCACGAAATCAATTCATATTAAAGTACATCTCAATCAGTCCGACACTGACACACTTATCAGTAATAAACAAATTATTCTAGTCAGGGTCATAGCACACTTAGCTATTCCCCGACATAGAAAACCAATAGGTGACATACTTAGCTACGAAATCAATTCATATGAAAGTAGAAACTGACACAATTTATCAGCCTAGGGCAAATTATTCTTGTCAGAGGCATTTCACATTTAACTATTTTCCCCGACAAAGAAATAAAGTACAAGCTGACACACTTGATCAGTCTAAGGAAAATTATTATCGTCAGGGTCATAGCACACTTAACTATCCCCCGCCAAAAAAACAACTAGGTACCACACTAGCTACGAAATTCTTGTCAGGCGCATAGCACACGTGACTAATCCCTAACAAAGAAAACAACCAGGTAGCATACTTAGCTACGCAATCAATTCGTATTTAAGTACAAACTGACACTTAATCGGCCTAGTCTTAATTATTATTTTCACGGTCAAAGCACAATTAACTATTTACCAACAAATAAAACAACCAGGTAGAACACTCAGCTACGAAATCAATATATCTTAAAGTAAAAAACTGACACACAATCAGTCGAAGGCAAATTATTCTCGTCAGGGTCACAGCACACTTAACTATTCCCAGACAAAATACATTATTAAAATACAAATGCACTCCGTATCGTGCCTGTGCCGTCAGAGAGTAGCCCCGGCGATGCACAAAACACAACGTTGCACATAAGGATTAAAATAATTCGAATGCAAAGCGCTTCGTATCATGCCAATGCAGTCTGAGAGATGTTCAGACTATGCACAGAACACAACGTTACGCACAAGCATCGAAAATTCACACTTGAATTAAATTTATACGTCCTACTCTTATTTAAATTCAAGTGCACTCCGTATCATGCCTATGCTGTCGGAAAGTAGCTCCGGCCATGCACAAAACACAACGGTGCACACGAGGATTCAAATAATTCGAATACAAATGCGCCCCGTATTATGCCCATGTGGCTATGTATAATACAACGACACTCATAAGCATTCGAATTAAGTTAAGCTGCCTTGCCTTAGTCACGCATAGACTTTAATTCCTATAGATTCAACTTATTCAAAAATTCACACTTGAATTAAATTTATACGTCCTAGTCTTATTTAAATTCAAGTGCACTCCGTATCATGCCTATGCTGTCGGAAAGTAGCTCCGGCCATGCACAAAACACAACGGTGCACACGAGGATTCAAATAATTCGAATACAAATGCGCCCCGTATTATGCCCATGTGGCTATGTACAATACAACGACACTCATAAGCATTCGAATTAAGTTAAGCTGCCTTGCCTTAGTCACGCATAGACTTTAATTCCTATAGATTCAACTTATTCAAATACAAGCACGCTCCATCTCATGTCTGTGCTGTCAGAAAGTAGCTCCAGCCATGAACAAAATACAACGTCTTACACAAGGATTCGAATAATTCGAATGCAAATGCGCTTAGCATTATGCCTAACGCAGTCGGAGAGTTGCCCCGACCATGCACAGAACACAACGCCACGCATAAGCAAAGCATTCAAATTCCTCACTCAAATTAAGCTTAAACGTCCTAATCTTAGCCACGACGCTTGGTCTTTTGACCAGCTTAAAACCTCATTTAACTATTTGTTTTAAAATATATAACCGTATTTCTTAAGTTTTAAAAATAATTTTAACAATTTTAAAATATTGCTTTCAACTACACGTGCCCTTATAGTGTGCCAGTTTCATCGGCGAGTAGCCCCAACCTCAAACAGAGCACACTACGGCACACGTGGATTCAAAAGCTTTGAATTTAAGTAGCACGACCGGAGGGCCCGACCACGTGCTACAAAAATCTACTGTATAACTTCATATTCTTACTAAATTGGTCATAATTCGAGCATACACTATTTCACGTACCTTGTTCTTTGTGGGCTGAAGATTCTTGCGCACTTCGGACTTGTTACAAAATTATAACACTGAGACTTCTTTAAGACTTTTATTCTTTGAACAGGGTATAACTTTAGGTACAACCTCTTCAACTTGATGCCACAAACCAACTGAACTGCCGGACTCCGCGCTCTCCCCGAATACAAAACTCCCCTCCAAAAATATATCGGTGTTGCCAGTAAATAAATTTAATTTTTTTGAAAATTACGACATTTAGATATGACATTGTATAATTTAAATTGAAAAATGTCATGGTTTGATAGTATTTTTTTTCTTTTTATTTTAATTTAACATGACCGCATTATTATTATTTAGATAGATAGAAATGACTTTATATTTGACATAGGTATGTAGGTACTAACAATTTGACAAAATACTTACTGACATGTACTATTTTAATGAAGAATTGATTTAATTGTAATTCATTCAAATTAATAACTTTATTTCATAAATACCTCGTTGAGGTCATAATGTAACTAAATAACCATCTTTTGACTATATGTTATATATTGTCTGCTGATATGAATATGATTTTGTGTTGGAATGTGTGCTATTGAAAAAAACAATAAAGACAAAGGAGGAAACGAAGTAAAGCGTGCTCTGATCTCAGATCGCGCCCTCTTATTCGGTTTTTTATTCTCGTGATAAACTTCCTTCTTGAGCATTGAAATGCGAACGCAAGCCCCGCATTTCAATGAGTTAGGTTAGGTTTGAAGATTTGAGCGACCAAATCCGGGCTGCCACGGACACAGTAATGTTCTGCGTGGCGAAGTCCGGAAACCTGAAGGGAACCTTTCAGCGTGCCCTGAAGGAGGCAGCCCCAACTGGAGCTCAGGCTAACACCGCCACCTTTGGAGAGGAGCTTGAACAGCGCCTTATGCGCCAATTTGGAGGCATGATGGATGCCAATTTGGCGTCTATCATGCCTCCAAATTGGCGCACAGATCGGCTGCTCCCTGAGCCTCGCTTGCGCCCGCCACTTGCCGCGGACGCTCGCAAGGGTCAGGTTGAGCGCCCCTCTACCGCCGGAGGCAAGGCGAAAAAGCAGTCGTCGACCGCAGCGCCGTCGCCCTGGAATGCCGCCTCTCCGCAGGAGGGCAAAGCGCCGTCCGAGGTGTCCGCCCCTGTGGCCACGACCTCAACTGCCGGTGCAGCCCCCGCAGGAGAAAAGAGGCGAAATCGGAACAAGCGGAAGAAGGCCCGTAACCAGGACCTGGAGTCCGCGCCCGCTTACGCCTCCCAAGCTGGGAGTTCACGCCCGACAACCCAGTCCGCAGCTGGTCGTAGAGCCGAAGAGTGGACAGAGGTAGTAAGGCGTAGGAATAAGCCGTCCTCGACTTCCGCCCCGCAGCAGCAGCCTCCGGTCCAACCCAAGAGGCCAACAGTCCATGCAAAGAAGACTCCAAACCTCCGCCCGCCGAGGACCGCCGCCATCTTGGTGGTGATGCAACCGGGAGTGCTGGAGGCAAAAGAACACTCGTATGAGTCTGTGATGAGCCGTGCCAAGCAGGCCATTAATATCTCGGGGAGCTGGGAATCTCCGGGATCCGCTTCAGGGTCGCCAAGACTGGCGGCAAGGTCCTGTCAGAGAAGATCACAGGCGCCGATAGTGAGAAGAAAGCTGACACCCTGGCAGCCAAAATGCGGGAGGTCATCCCCGAGGCGATAGCGAAGGTGACCAGGCCGACAAAGAGCGTAGATGTCCGGATTTCGGGACTAGACGACTCTGTGACTAAGGTCGAAGTCGCCGAAGCTGTCGCCAAGGCAGGGGGCTGTGATCCCAAATCGATCCAGGTGGGGTCGATTGGGCGATCTTTTCGGGGCACAGGGGCTTGCATCGTAAAGGTGCTGATCGCTGTGGCCCAGAAGGTCATCAAAGGGAGAGTTTTGGTGGGATGGGTCTCTGCCCAGACCAGGCTTTTCGACCAGAAGGCGCTTCAGTGCTTCCGGTGCCTGGAGGTGAGACAATCCCGCGAAAACTGCCTTTTGACAGCCGACCGCAGTGGCCTATGTTACCGCTGTGGTAATCCGGGATATGCAGCCAGGGGATGCACTGCCCCTCCGCACTGCCCTCTGTGCACGGATGCAGGGTTGCCAGCTAACCACCGGGTGGGCAGCAAGAGCTGCAAACCGCCCAAGCGTGGCAATTGAGTGGGAAGGACAGTGGCCAGGACTCCAGCCGCACCGTCCGCGGCCGAAAGGCCCACAAAGATGGAGGCAGAAAAGACACCACTTAAGTACATACTATAAGGTTTAGGATGGCCTTCAGCGTCCTGCAGGCGAATTTGAACCACTCTTCCGCTGCGTAGGATATCCTCTTGCAGCACGCGGCGGAGTGGTGCGAGCCCTATTTCAAACCGGCTGACCGGGAGAACTGGGTCGGGGATGTAAGTGGCCTGTCGGCCATCATGGTGTCAGGGGCGCATTTCATAGATGTCGTTGCCAGGCAGAGCGGTTTCGTTGCCGCCAAGTGCAGGGAGTTTCTGCTGGTGGGGGTCTATTGCCCTCCCAGCCGAACCAGGAGCGAATTCGAGGCCGACCTGGACCGTTTCGGGTCGGTTCTCCGACAGTCCACCTTGCCGGTGATAGTTGGCGGCGACTTTAACGCTAAGAATATAGCATGGAACTCACGACATACTGACCCCAAAGGGGAGAGTCTGCTGGACTGGGCGTCCAACGGACTTGTTATCGTCAATGTGGGGACCGAACCCACTTGCGTGCGACCGCAGGGGGAGTCCGTCGTGAATATAACGTTCGCGACCCCCGCGGTTGCAGCTCGAATCAGTGGCTGGAGAAGGGTCACAGAGGCGGAAGAATTGTCGGATCACCGGTACATCCGGTATGACGTCTCCGCCTCCGGTCCCATGATCCCTCTGAGCGGCACACCCCACCCGACATACCCCCGATCGAGGCTCAGTTGCATGGATAGAGACACAGAGCGGAAAGCTGTGGTCGTTAAGGCCTGGCTGCCTGTAAGTCCCGAGCCCGTCCAAGTGGAAGCGGAAGCGGAATAGTTACGGGAGGCCGTTACGGACGTGTGTGACGCCTCGTCCATGCCTCGGTCCGGACCTTCCCTTCCCCGGCGAAACGTATATTGGTGGATGGATGAGGTTGCAGAGCTGCGCCGCGTTTGTATCGCCGCGCGTCGCGCCTCAGCCAGACGTCGAAGACGCAGACGCCGAGATCCGCCGCTGGACGAGCCGCTTTATCAGGCTTACAGAGAGGCGAAGCAGGCGCTCAAGTTCGCCATCCTGGAGGGGAAACTCAAGGCGAGGGAGAAGCTCCTTGCATCGCTCGATGCCGATCCGTGGGGACGCCCGTACCGCACGATGCGGGGAAACTCCGCCCATGGGCAACCCCAGTCACGGAAAGGCTAGAGCCCGAGTTCCTCCGAAGAGTCGTGTCCACCTTGTTCCCAGCTCAGGTGGAACACACCCCGCCTTCGATGTTGCCACACCCCGTGGCCTCCAGAGAGCCCCCTGACCCCGTGTCCGAGGGTGAGTTCGGCGCGGCAATGGAGCGGTTGTAGGCCAAGAACGTGGCCCCGGGTCCTGACGGGATTTCAGGTAAAATCTGGGTTCTCGTATCGGATATACCGCTCCGCTCCTAACCGCTTGCCTAGAACAGGGGCGCTTCCTGGCGCTATGGAAGGAAGGGAGGCTCGTGCTTCTGAAGAAAGACGGACGTCCGACCGACTCCCCTTCGGCATACCGTAAACCTGGGTGGTCCGTCGACGGCTCCTCGACGAGTGTACCTAGGGGTGGTCCGCTCGATGAGACTTTACGGTGCCCCGGTGTGGCATGACGCCCTCTCGTCCGACAATGTGACAGTCTTGCGGAAAGCTCAAAGGGTGTTAGCCCTGCATTTTGCGCGAGCCTACCGCACCACCTCCACCGATGCTGCGCTGGTCCTGGCCGGCAGCCTCCCCTGGGATCTCGACTCCCTGGTCCTCGGCGCGTTATATCAGTGGCAGGGAGACCAAAGATCTCAGGGCAATAGGCCCGCACAGACGGAGGTGGAGTCGGAAAGGACACAGCTCACAGAGCTAGCCCACGACCAGTGGCGCCATAGATTGGCCAGTAGCCGCTTTGGCGTCCGGGTCATTGAAGCCGTACTCCCCGTTCTCAAATAATGGGTCGGGCGACCACACGGCCAAGTGACATACCGGATGTCGCAGGTGTTTACTGGCCACGGGTGCTTAGGGTCATACCTACCTCTGCCGTATTGGCAGGGAACCCAAAACCCGATGCTGGCACTGTGATGCTCCGGAGGACACGGCACAGCACACCTTCGAGGTGTGCCCGGCGTGGGTCGCTGACCGCCGTGCCCTCCGAGCACACGTGGGGACGACCTTTGCCTGGGCTCTATAGTCCGGCGTATGGTCGAAGACAGGGAGGCTTGGCGAGCCATGGCCGCATTTTGCGAGCGGGTGATCGCCGAAAAGAAGAGCGCGGAGCGAGAACGAGAGGCTGTGGCTGACGCACTCCTTATGCGCCGAAGGCGTACTGGGCGCGGGAGGAATCTCCATCACCTGTACATGCCCCTCCCTGTGCCTCGGGTTGTGGACGCGGGGGCGTACGCTTCCCACTAAGAGGCGCGATAGTGTGTAATGCGTTCTACGCATAATCGGGACATCAAGCCCAAACAAAAGTGGAATGGAGGATAACCACCTTCGGCGCTGAAGGCAGGGGCACTTGCCCTCTTCAGATCGGATAAGACTTTGTGTCGGTCTAGTCAGTTAGGGGCCGCGGATGTGAGCTTATGGCGCTGACTCGTGGCCCCGAACTCATAGCTCCCGAGAACGCCGCTGGTTTTTAGTGGGTATGCCCCGATCGGGGAGAGTCCCACATAACCTGCTGCCTTCCCCCGAGGGCGGCAGGTATGCGTAAAGCATTTTCCAGCGAAACCAAAAAAATAGTTTAGTGTTAGTTTTATAGTGTTAAGTGTTACCTAAATATTGAACTTACTAATTGTAGTGTAAATTTTGACGACCCGTCTGGTGTAGTGGTCGAGAAATCGCCTACTACGCAGCGGGTGCGGATTCGATCCCCGCGCAATACAAACATTTGTGTGCATGAACATGTCTGTTTGTATTGGTCTGGGTGTTTTCTATGTATATCATGTATATATTTACAAACAAAAAGTATTTAAGTATTATTATACTATTAAAGAAAAATAAATAAATAAAATTATATCCGTTGTCTGGCACCCATAACACAAGCTTTGAGTAGCTTACTTTGGGACTAGATGGCGATGTGTGGGAATGTCCAAAGGATATTTATTTAATCTAATATTTACTATTTAAGAATTGTTCGTATGGCTCCGTCCGAGGACGTTAAACTTATTATTGAAAAAATAAAAATATCTACCGATCCGGCCGGCTGCAATGACGTGCCTTATCAAAATGTCAACTGTATTCCACTTTTGTTTGGCCTCATAAATAGATAAGTTGAAACAATTTTAATTTTGTGTTGTTATTAAATCCCCTGACGTGTAAATGTCGCACACGTGTCTTTGGTAGAACGGTATACCAAGCAGCTGGTAAACTTAAGTTCGTCGCCGCTCCGCCACAAAAGAAAAATAAGAAGAATATAAGTTGGTGGGACTACTGTAAACAAATAGAAGTATCGATCAATTTACATTAAAACTTGGGCAAATGTTGTCCAGCAATTATTAATAAGAATATATCATATATCCTTACTCTACATAGTAGAATCTCAACATAAATCAATTATCATTAATACGGGAAAATTGACATCATGTGGTCCATTATAACAGTGATAATTTTATCTGTAATTGCATATTTTATCACTGATGAACTAATTCATAGCTTAAAGAATCTATTCTTAGATGCTGGTTTATATGGAATTGACCTTTGTAAAAGTAGCAAGAACAAAATGTAAGTATACATCCTACCTATTACCAATCCGAATTTTAGAAAATTTTAAACTTTAGTCAGTACCTCTGTATCTAAAGTGTTTAATAATGACTTTTCTCGTTTTCATCACATGATATTTCATAATGCTTGATTTCCTTAGGTGGAAAGTACTAAGAATCATGAGTAGGCTCTTAGTTTAAAATATTGCCAATGATGCATTGTCATATACAGGGTGACTTCAAAGTCGCTCTGTATATGAAAATGCATTTCAAGTCAATAATGTAGATATCATTTATTTACAGCCCAGAAGCTCTTGGTGTGGTTTCAGGATGTATATTTTTGGTTACAAGTTTTACATTCATACCAATTGTCTTCGGAAATGGTCTCATGAATCGAGACTCTTTTCCACACAATGAGGTGAGTTAAGGTTAAGATGATGAAAGTTTGTAAACAATTATAATTTCTGTACATAAAATATTTTTATCAGTTTGCAGAACTTTTAGCTGCACTTTTGTCCATATGCTGCATGTTGTTGCTGGGATTTGCTGATGATGTCCTGGACTTACGATGGCGATACAAGTTACTTTTGCCAACAGTAGCTTCATTACCACTATTGGTTGTCTATTATGTCAACTTCAATTCAACAACTTTTGTGATACCAATTCCACTAAGAGAATGGTTAGGGGTGTCAATCAATATTGGTAAGCATATATTTGTTTACATTACTTATTGCATTATTCATTTATTACTACAAATTAATTATTGAATTTTGCAGGATTCTTCTACTACATATACATGGGAATGCTGGCAGTATTTTGTACAAATGCCATTAATATATTGGCTGGAATAAATGGACTTGAAGTGGGCCAGTCAGCCGTAATTGCAATTTCTATCATTGTGTTCAATGTCTTAGAATTGCAAGGGGATCAATACAAAGCTCATACTTTTTCATTGTACATCATGCTACCGTATTTGGCTACAACAATCGCATTATTGAAACACAACTGGTAAGAAAACAATATTCAAAAACATCTGTTCTTTAAAATAATACTTATGTTTAAATTTTCTGCTGCAGCACAGCTCCACTTCTAGGGTTGAATTAAATTTCTTTCAACTACACACACATACCACTTCCCGTGTTTGTGCGGAGCCACTGCTGTGGCAATTGCATGTTAACAATAGGTCATCCTGTGTTTAGTGTTTGAAGATTAACTGAAACATGGCTTCTTTTTTCAGGTACCCCTCAAAGGTGTTCGTAGGCGATACATTTTGTTACGTTTCTGGTATGACTTTTGCTGTAGTGGGAATATTGAGCCACTTTAGTAAAACAGTAATATTATTCTTTTTTCCACAAATCATTAACTTTGTGTATTCAGTTCCTCAATTATTTCGTATAGTTCCATGCCCAAGACATAGGTTACCAAAATATAGTGCTGAAACGGACTTGCTTCGAGCAAGTAAAACTTTAATTATGAAAAAGGATATGTCATTTATTACAAAAATAACAGTCCGGATATTAGATACACTTCACCTGGTAGATATACAAGGAGACAATGACATTATTGTGATAAATAATCTTACTTTGATAAACTATTTTTTGATTAAGTTTGGTCCAATGTCTGAGCTAAGGTTAGTTACTATTTTAATTATGTTTCAGTGTTTATGTAGCTGTATTGCTTTTACAATAAGATATCCAATGGCGTCGTATTTTTATGATACATAAATTATTTATGGATGGATTGTGTATTAGATGTCGAAATCGTGTATTCGATAATACATAAAATGCGTTTAATAGAAAATAATATTATCTATTACACGTAAACATACAAATGTATTACTTATCTACTATTTACCGATTTGTCATCGGCTCTCTCGCTACACGGGCTTTGCAGACGACGGGGCGGACCGGTCTTTGTGACCGCGAAGTAATAAAGATTGCGTCTGCCCGTCGTTGAAGCACGCAATGCCGCGACTGCAGTGCCCGACGAGCAACTGCGACGCGGTTCTTTTGCCCTTCGTGTGCGTTGGTAGTATAGGATTCCCTTTGCGCTATCATTCGCGGTGAAATTGACCGGCCCGGTCCGGCCCGCTGTCTGCAAAGCGCCTATCTGGTAATTTTATATTTTACTTCGTTTACTTCTAACTTTATTCAAGCATAGGTACCGACACAAAACAGGTAAAGACGAAACATTAAGGTTGCGCGTTGCACGTATCATCATGGCTGGTTTACTTCGTTTATTTACTGTAGAGCTCGACGTGTCGTGTTAAAAAAATCTTCTATAAGCTGCACTTTCAATATTTTTTGCTTCAACAAATAAGATGCAATATGCGCGTAGCAGTCCTGAAACCCTGTTACTATTTTTATTGTGGATTTTTGAGCTGACATCATCATAAATCATTTATTTTAGATAAATTACACCCAAAAAATTAGAATAACACTTTATTAATATATTTACTTAAATTAAATAGCATGTCACTGTTCCTAAATTCAGTTTACAGAATTACATTATTAACATTGACAAACATCAGTGCAACAAATATTTAAAATGTGCGGATGGAAGAAAATGTCCACTCAGTCACTGCTCCGCGATCATCACGACACGATTCGTGTAATAAGATCGAAACGTTAGGAAGGCAGATAAATATTTTCCTACCGGAGTTTACTTTTACATCCCGTTTTGTGTCGCTAAATTGGGATATTTCACAAAAGTGTGATTGTTAATTGTTAGTGGTAGCCAGAGGTTGTAGCAAGCAAGAGTCAAGACATCTTAAGGGTCGATTGCACCGTCTAACTTTATCTTTTCAAAATAATAGCATACCACAATGTAACAAAAAGAGAAAATTATCAATCAATTTCGTGGAGGCCAATAATTTTAAAAACTTTAAAAAAACTTTTGCTTATTTACAAGATTACATAAATCCTTAAAACTTTTGCTTATTTACAAGATTACATAAATCCTTAAAAAAACATTGTAACAAAATATGTACATACTCGATATAAAATTACAAAGATTAAGACTGCGGAAGACTGTTCGATTGCCTTGCGTCGAAGGCTTTATTAAAATCATTAAATTCCAAGTACAGTCGCCAGCACATCTGGTTACTCACTTTTGTTGCAAACTAGGGCTAGTAAATTACAACTAGACTGCATAAGATACCGGAGTGTTTACCTTGGCGTGCTGTTGCCCGCACAAACTTACTTTTATCAAGTAATGGTCCTATATTTGAGTCACTTGACCTGAACCCCACTTGTTGACTTCCGCAAAAACTTTGGACGACTGTATATTATTCAGGTAGTTACTTATAACCCGAATCGTGATGAGGTAGGGTAATATACTTGTTGAGATGTTGCAACTTAACCTAAAGTTAAAAGATAATTTTAAGTTTTCCATTCATATTTGTGTAGGTACTAGTTGGTATTCTGCGTATAAAGGTTTTTCATGTTAAAGTTAGTTAACTAAACAGAGAACTGTCTAGAACCATTAGGTACTTCTTGCTCAGTGCTACAACCCTAGGCCACAACTGAACTTATTTGTTTTGTTAATAATTATAAATATTATTTTTAATAGAATTATGTAATAATTTTATTATTCATTATATTTATATAAATCTTAATTAGCTCTTCATTTTCTATGCCCAAAATACCCCTTCCCATTAAACCCATAATTTCTTTACCAGAGATAAAAGTTGGAAATGTTTGCTTAATTGTCGATTTCCTTAGAACGAAAGTGTAAATCAATTTAATGTTAGTTAGTATGTGCAATAAAGAGCTATCTTATTTTCTATTGAAAGATGACTTGGGCCGTGGCCCTAATGAAGTCCTGCCTGATTGCACAACACAATTATCCTGATTGCACCACCACCCCGCAAGCATGCGTTATATTTCAAAATCGGTCCGCAGTTTTTGACTTGTGACCAACGATCAGCTCAGTGATCACTTCAGTCGCCTTGATTGTTCCAGCTTGCAAGAATGTAGTGATTACTTGCTCAGTGATCTTGCGCCTCTATCAATGTTAGCACTTAGCACCCAGTCAGTATTATAAAGTTAAGATAAGGTAGAGGAGGTTTAACAGACCTATAATAATAACACCACACCATCTGATTTTTCGTTTATCAAAATATTAAGTAACTAACATTGTATTCATAATAAATTACACAGAAAAATTAAACAAAAATAATGATATAATAATTATACACAGCTATCCTATTTTATAATACATATTTTTATAATATTTAATTTAACCAAATATCATAGAGTATATTATCTTCCGCATCATTTTCATTTATTATTCTGAGAGTCTTGAGGGTTTGTAAGTAGAAAGTCAACTCTGAAGTGACCACACCGTGCTGCGGGCTTCCATTGGCCACTATGTTCATCTTCACTAACTGCTCTCTTAACTTATCTTTAAAATTTTCATGCACTTTCTTATATATGGTCCGTATTTGATCAATTGGTAGTATATCAATCAAAGCTTCATGTAATTTAACTAAATGTTTGGAAATGTTTCGGAATGTTTGCGATGGAACAGGTGGCTTGGCATCCCAGCCTGACAACTGTGAGCTTAACATATTACTCACTATGATGCATATCTTACTTTCTATTTCATTCTTATGACTAACTATATCACTTTCCATGTTACTGAACCCAACCAAATGATGAGACAGTTCTTTAGAATGCATATTTTCAAGAAGCTTTTTAATTAAGGGTAGCAGCCATAAAATTACTTGAAGTGATCGAGAGACTAAAGCCAAATTCGATGTAGATATTGTTTTCAATCCTGCACTTTGAATCGCACCAGCACCAAGTACTAATTGGCAACAGCGTGAATTAAATAACCTAATTAGCTCTATCATACAGTGAATAATATATTGAACAATAACTGGTGATTGTTTAGTGGCATCACAATATTCCAATAAGATTTTTATCAGTAGCTGCACAGTACCAACAACTGCATAATTTTCATTATTGATAATTAAATATTTGCCATCAGGCTTACCGCCTTCATAGTGAAGTGTGGAAGGTATTTCAGAATTTTCACATATTTTATCAATTACATTTTGTAGTTCACAGGGAACATCTGCTGATTTCCATCTTTCAGCATTAAGAGTTGAAGTTAGTTGCAATCTCCTATCTGTATGTAACATTTGTATATATTTCATAGCAAAACTTCTCAGTGCAAGCTTCATTGCATTACTGTAATGTCCAGTAATTTTCTCACATTCATTTGAAAAGCTTTCTATAAGTTCTGATATTTTTGATAATTGTGATAAATCCGAAAACACATAGTCCTTATCTGTTTTGGTAACAATTAAATTAGCACAACGTTCATTACAATAATCAGACAAAGATACAATTACTTTTTTTAGTTTTTCTTCCACTGACAATAGTTCTTCAGCAGTCCAAGCTTCTTCACTCTCACTGCCTGTTACATCGTCCATTTGACTGATTTCTAGTATCAAGTTATTCAGGGTTAAGATTCTTTTAAACAATTCTATCAATTTTGGAGATGCCTTTTCAAGGAAGATTATTCCCTCATTGCACATTAAATATGTGTTATCGGCATTTGAGCCACGAAGAACTATTTCTGTATTACCATCTCTATTGGAAATAATTTCAATAACACTTTGTTTAATTGTAGCCTGAATAGATGTAATTGCTTCAAGCTTAAAAGTGTCTATGAAGTCAAATTCTTTCAAACGCAAAATTCCAGATACTATGGAGACTATCTTGTCTCTGTCTGGTGTATCATGATCCTCGGGATGCCTATTTAGGTCTGCTACTATATATCTTTGAAACTCATCACTGAGCATTTTGTGAATCAACCTTTTCATTTCAGTGAGCTGAGGGGATAAATGGCGAAATGCTTGGATGCCTGACAACTTAGTAGACAGCACTCTTTGGGTTGAACTTATTAAATCCAAGGCAGCAACATAATCTGATGTACTGAGGAGTAGTTGAATCATTGGCTGAGTCTGCTGCACAGTGCCCATCAACTTTAATAAATCATGGACATTGCTGAGATTGTGATTGATTCTAGTTAAGCTTATTAATTTAAGTGGGCACTGTGTTAAATTTTCCTTTACATCTTTTATATTTTGACGTGTGCTATGTACAGTTTTTGCTGCTCTAGCCATTTGCTCCATAATAGTATCATGTGACAGCATTGCATGAAAAAATGCATCAGATTTTTGAGCTACTTGCTTTGAAATTTTCATTTCTATAACATCAAGGTAAGTACTCAATGTTTCTTGGAGAGATCTTATTGCACCACTTGAATCTCCTGAATCCTGTAGACTTGGAAATACTTTATAGAAAATGTTAGGGTCATTTAAAGGCAATGACTGTTCAAAAAATACATCAGGCACATCACAGACAGCTTCTACCACTGGCGCTTTTGTTTTTATAGGCAAATTTTCCTTTAATCTACAATGTCTTCTTAGTCTTCTAGTTATTCTTTTACAATATGGTTCAAAATGTGATAAGGTTATTTCTGGCAAATAAGGACTAGGGTATACATCTATCTTCTCAACAAAATTGTCTCCCCATGTTTTAGTAAAAAAATTGCTTTGTTTACCTCTGTTGGGATCATTCAATACTGCTGGAAGATTTTGTGATGATGAATAGAAGGTCCAATCATCTGTTGTGTCTTTAGAATATAAGTGATATTCCCTCACGTGGTACTTGAACCCTGCTTTTCGCAAGTCGCCAAATTGCAGCGCAGAACACATCCCATTAGGACCATATTGGCACAGAATAATGGATCCCTCCTTGACACTGTGTTTGTCTTGAATATGCCTGTAAGTGAAATATGATATTTTAACAAAATGTGTGAAATAAGTAATACAGGCAATGACCATAGGTTTTAAAAATATACCTTTCGAACTCCGTGGCATTGTTGAACAGGAGACTTGGGCAATGTATACAGTTCTGCCAAGCAGGTGTTTTCTTACAAGATGTGGTTTCGTCCTCCATAACATCTTCAAACTTCACTAACCAAAGAAATGTTTTAAATTATTGATGAAATAATGCCACCTATTCTTTAAAAATCAATTTCTTCTCAATTTTTTTATAAAATTTTGTAAAATTTTGCAGCAATTAGGTAGCGATGAGCAGCATTAATGACAGTGACATTGACATATTGATGACACGCGTAGATGACAGTGTCATCATGACACTAACTATTTTTCTTTAAAAGGATACACACACAGACACACAATCTCCACCAAAAATGTGTGGAGATGACCTTATAACCTTCAAAATGCGAGCGCAGAAAATGTATTTTGTTCTCGTAGAAAAGTTATGCGAGAGCTCCCTTTTACTCATTATTAGTAGTCGTCCTAGCCGACTGCGTGGGACATATTATAGTGCACAAGTATGTGCGCCAACACATGTGCACTCTGTATTCCTTTCACTCTCATAGCCCGATGGGACACCAATCTGACACCACCGGAGAGAGTTTAGGCGTAGGACCAACGGCTTTACGTGCTTCTCCGAGGAACGGGGTTGAAACACCGCCAACTTCCAAACTCTGGGCTACCCTAATAATTTGTGAACAGAAAAACTCAGGTGTATATTTTTGGGACCCGGGACCTCTGGCGCAGCCGTCGCTTTAAAGTGCGAGCCTTCTACCGCTGCGCCACCGAGGCAGTTATTATTAGTAGACTTACAAAGTAGGTATGTACCAATGATATTGTATTAAGAACTAGATCACCGGTGAGAGGCTAAAAGTTGGCTCAGCTAAACAACACCTCACTTCAAATTAGGGTCATAATTTTGACGTAGTCTGTTTTTGATGGCGTCAGTGTCTTTATGTAATGCCTCAGTGCGCCTTTAAAACTGCAGAAACACCTAACTAAATAAATAAAAAACAGTCCGAACATCATATGTATTTTCATTAAGTAAATTGTATTTTATAAAGCCTATCATTCATGATTGAAGTATTTTCAATAAAATTAGTGAGTTTTGTTTCTTAGCCAACCCACGGACTAACATTGTCGATATTCTAAGACAGTGCTATACATGGAGTAGTTTGGTACTATATATTTTTTTAATAATTTAACGACCATCACAGTGTGGTGGTTTACGTTCCGGACTACAAAGATAAGCAGTCGCAGGTTCGAATCCCGCCCGCACGACCCTTACAAATATGTCTATGGAAATGTATGTTAATATGTCTGTTATATAACTATAAATTACACGTTCAATTTTTTTAAAGTAATAGCGTAGCACAGTACGTTAGCATGCGATAGGGCTGTCGGCCACCTACAGCGTTTTATTTTATTGCATCTGTCTACTTTCAGTTTCTATCTAGTTTTGAGATTGTAAATTTATTACTTTTTATTTATTTATCTAGTAGTACAGATACTAATAGATAAATAAATAAAAACAATATGAAATATTAATATGATAACATAAAGTACTTCGTGAATTTAATAGAAAGTGTTCAATAAAAATACATACAAACATGAATAATATTTGGCACACGTATTCAGAAGGTAGTATAGATTAACATACGCAAAAATGGTACAATTCCAACAATATTACATACATACATTGAATTGATAACGTCCTTTCTTTGAATTCGGTTAAAAAGGAAATACCAATCCATTAAGACACAAGACACAAATTACGTAGTAGGTAGGTACCTACTTACCTAATAGTAAGTCTTATGGTCTTATTATTTTATAGTCTTACCTTTCGGAGCTTCCAGGTAATCGAAAAAAGTTATCTCTGGGTGCGTTATTGAAGAATTTATGCAACCAAAAACAGCACAATATATTTTACTTGCCATATTAAATAGCTACTTGTACTTATTTCTGTAAAAATTCGCGCGGTTACTGATTAAAAACCAACACACCGTCCGGTCGTCACTGCGGCACGTCCGCGACTGTATCCGAGCGAATAGGTTAGCTCGCGCGTCGTCCGTTTGTATGAAGTTACAATACTGATACATAATATTACCGTGCTATTAGCGTGTCATTTGAAGAAATCATCCTGTTTACATAATGCCAGATGGCTATGGTGTATTCATAAATATTTCTTTGTTTATTAAAATTAGGACTGTAAATATTTTAATTAATTTAATTTGTAAAAAAATATACATGTGGTCACGTGATCGTGAATGCCTAGCAGTGAACGTGACTCTGATATTGGCGCCATGGCGTTTCACGTGATACATTTAAATTGCATTTATTAGATAATTATTCAATATTTTAAATAGTTTGAAAATAAAATGTTTTTGTTGATTGACGACCCGTCTGGTGTAGTGGTCGAGAAATGCATACTACGCAGCGGGTTGCGGGTTCGATCCCCGCACATTACAAACATTTCTGTGCATGAACATATCTGTTTGTATTGGTCTGGGTGTATTCTATGTATATCATGTATGTATTTACAAACAAAAAAAAAGTATTTAAGTATTATTTCCGTTTTCTGGCACCTATAACACAAGCTTTGAGTAGCTTACTTTGGGGCTAGATGGCGATGTGTGGGAATGGCCAAAGGATATTTATTTATTTATTATTAATATACTACCGAGCTAAAGTGTGAACTAAAGTGCCTTCTATTGTAATGTACCTACATACTTAAAAAAAATTGCACTCCGGGAGTGCCGGCAGAAGTGAAAACTTGAATATCAACGTTGTGCATTTTTGATTTTTTGGAATAGTTAGGGAATAATTTTGAATGAATTGCTCTTATTATCAATATAAAAGTACTATCATTTTTGTGATAGAATACAATAATAATAATAATAATAATAATATAATATTTTTATAGAATACAATATTTATTTATTGCGCTATCGTACACAAACATTACAATTTATATTATATTAAATTACATTAAAAAGTTTATCTCTCAGAAAAATCAACTTACATCCATAATTTCGCCAACCGTCTTACGGTTTTTCGATCAGCCCACGTGTCCTGACGCGAGTTTCACATTTTTCCCCCAATCCCACAAAAGTGCTCAACGCCGCTAAAGAAGTTTTCACTTCAAAAATATATTAAGAAAGCTACTCTATTAAGACTCTGTTCCGAATCTGATGTCTGATGTGATAGATGTCAATCCATTGACATCCATTAATCAGACGGTGCCATATTTGTGTACTCTTTTAGTTCGCGAGGCGTCATCTACTTCTAAATACAATATCATTGGTATCATTGGACGTCCGCAAGTCAAGATTAACACTGCGGTATCTTATACGGTTGTCATAAAGGTTAGTTTTCAACAAAAATGTATAATCTGTACAAACTAGCCACACTATATTTTCTGTGCCACACGTTAGATTATCCCACTTTGACGTTGAGACCGATTTTATTCCCTATAAAACCGGTTTTCGTAGTTCACTAAGGAAACATGACGAGCTGCCGTATGTACGGACAACAGCACGTTAAAAACACTGCGGTGTCTTATGCTGTTGTAATAAGGGCTAGTTTACAACAAAATTGGGTAACATGATGTGCTGGCGTATGTACATACATAATCGCTGCGGCGACTGATATCATGTTAAAAAAAGGTCAAATTTTTCCTTTAAAATGTGCGTAAATAAATAAATTTTAATGTAATATATATTTTTTTCCTTTTTTAAGAGACAAATCTTATTGCGTGCGCCACGGTAAAGTCCTGTCACAAGAAGATTAGTCGCGTTAGCGCTGTTTTCATTCGGCAGAACGCAGCCCAGCCAGTAGTATCCATTGCAAAAGATTAATTATTAAATATGTTGACCAATAAATGTTTAGCGCTACTATTTTGCGACGGTCCTCTTTCATAGCTTAAAAATCACTAGGTAGGTACTAAATCATGTAGATATGTACACCGCGCAAGTAGGTACCTATGATTGTTGATACAGGGTGGTTTCATAGCAACGCAGTTCTTGTCTGTGATGAAAACTAAACTGTGATTAAATATTACGAAATCGTTAAAATGGAAAACGTATATAAAATATTAAACTTGTTTAAAATAAAACAATACGATGAATGCATCAAGTTATGTTCCGTTGTTCTCCAAAACGGTAACGATCAGATGATAGAGTTTGTTCAAATGCGTGCAATGACTATACAAACAAAAATAGCAGGTAATGGCTATGAAGAAGTTGAGTATTATCCCCAACAGGATGACGATTATATGTCAACAGCTATCGCCAAAACACCAAGGGCAGGTACTTCGTTGATACGAGAATCGAAGACGGCACAACAATTCAAGGTAAGGTGCTAGTTTTTTTATTGGAACATTATATCATGTGATGTAATGTTCCAATAAAAATGTGTGGCTTTCTATGTGTGGTAGAATAAAATTACAAAGTGCGTTTTGTAAGTTGGTATAACTGACCTTGTGTAGAGGTTGGCAACTTTTTACAGCGTATTGGTTATTTTGAAACTCAACGACGAAGTAGGAAATGGATAAAATACTAATTATTATCATGTTTTAGGTAACGACTGCTGCGGCTGCGACTTCTAAGTCCCGAGGATACATCAAGACTGGTCGCGCCCGAAGCGCTCGGAGCGCGCTGCACACAGCTTCGCGGGCGTCACGCGCTGCCACCGCGCTGGCTGGCGGGCCCTTTACCACTGCCACTCCACTCTCGCTCAGACTGCTGTCTAAGGATGACAAACTTTTTTACCCTGCTTCAAAAACACTCTTTGAATACGTTTACTACTGCGAAGGCGATGTCCGTAAGGTAAGAAGATTTTGAGTAATGTCTATCTGTCTGACACATGTTCCACTTTCATAGACTTTGTATATCTATATTAGTATTTTCAGTCCAGAGATTGATGTAATATTCATACCTACATATCAGCCCAGCCTCCCTGTATTGGCCTAGCTAGGTTGTTAAGTATAAAATTATTACTTTATTTCAGGCAATGGATATAGCTTTTCAGGCGCAGAAAGTAAACGAAATTACGGACTGGTGGTGGAATTTTTCAATAGCCCGGTGCTATTACGTACTTGGAATGTACAGAAACACTGAGGAGTGCCTTCGTAATGCTCTAAAACTGAACAAACATATTGCAATTTATCTTCGTTTAGTTGCTATGTATGTAAGCTTGAATCAACCTCTGTCAGCGTTGGATGTCTGCAAGCAAGGTCTGTCAGTATTTCATGAATATACTCCTCTCACGTTGGAGCAAGCACGAGTGCATGACCAAATGGGTAATACGACGTTAGCACTGAAGGAATACAGGAAAGTAGCTTTAGAAGACCCTTCAAATACTGAAGCTATAGCAAATATTGCAATGTTTAATTTCTACAATGATCAACCCGAAATAGCCCTGCGCTATTACAGGTTAGTCATACAGATATTTATGAAAGCTGATATTCTTAGGCCTTAAAACTCTTACAAGCAGTACGTATAATATGAATTTAAACTATCTAACTAAGGGCTGATGTTACCAACGTCTTAGGGGCCGTCAATTAATCACGTGAGGCTCAAAAGGGGGGGAGGGGGTACGGAAAACATCACGAAACATCACGAGGGGGGAGGGGGGGTCTCGTCAGACATCACATGTGTTAATTTTATTATTTTTTTATCAAAAAGCGCTATTTCTGAACCGAAATTTTGAACTTCGCGAAAATTTGAACCATTTGTTATCACAAACCTCTTTAATAATTTCGCCAGTAACAACTGCCAGTGAAGAAGAAGCTTTACCAGTTGTAACCTTAAATAAAAGTCTTGCAACTCCGTGGGACGAAGACAATATTAATTAATTATTCATTAATTTTATTGCAAATACATAAAAATGTTTTTCGAATCACCATTTTTACCACGATTACAGGGGATAAGCGTGGTAATTAGCTTGGGTTGTATCTATGTATGTATGTAATGGAATCTTTGAGCATTAATTTGACCGATTTCCAGAAATTTGATTAATTTGAAACTTTGCACACGTATCGAGGACCGATGACAATGCAATAATTTAAAAACAGTTTCCCAATATCCTTATAAGGACCGCCAAGACCAAACTAAAAGGTGAAAAATAAATTATAGTTTAAAAAAACTAAAAAACCACGTAATTAAAACTGATTGAACTAAAAAAAATATATAACTACAGTAATCAATTGAAAAGTCATATTATTATACAAAAAGCGTGCGGGGCTTGATTTCGATTATGGTAAACATTTTATCAAAAATTTACTATACTCTGTGGATATCATAACATGCAACCCACGCTTTTTGTATAATAATATGAATTTTTCAATTGATTACTGTAGTTTTATGCTTATTTTTTTAGTTCAATCAGTTTTAAATGCGTGGTTTTTTAGTTTTTTAAACTATCATTTATTTTAATATTTTTTTCCAGTCAAAAATAGCCTTTACATAGACTTCCAAAAAAATACACGTGATCCAGGGGGGAGAGGGGGGGGGGAATGGTCCCAAACCTCACCAATTATCACCAGGGGGAGGGGGGGTCCAAAAATGAGAAAAATGACCTCACGTGATTAATGGACGGCCCCTTATAAGACTTATCAACTTAGGGCCGATTTTTCAACGGTCAGATAAAACTTATCAGACTGATAAATTATAAAGCGACAGATTTAAAAAAATGATAGTTACGTTTGATTGCGGACAGTTAGGTGACGTTTTCAAATTAGCCATATTGTATTTTATTCGACGAATATTTCTTATCTGACTATTGAAAAATCAGCCCTTAATATTGTACGGTGCTATGCTATAGCTACTTTGGGATTTGAGCAACGCATGTGATTGGTGTCCAAAGTTATTTATTAAAACGTACAATTTTAAAATGACGTTTACATAAATAAATAAATAACAAAAGTTTTCAAATTAGACGTTTGTATTTCATTCGACAAACATTTCTTGTCTGACGTTGACAAAATCAAGCCTAATTAAATATTTTACAGACGCTTGTTGGCTACAAACGTACCGGGCTCAGAAATTTACAACAATCTGGGGTTATGCTGTCTCTACTGCAATCAATGGGATTTGGTGCTCCCTTGTTTTCGACAAGCTCTCTACTTTTCCACAAATCCAGAAAATAAATCTGACATTTGGTTCAACTTATCACATGTTGCCTTGGTAAGCGTAACAGTACCTACCTAAAGACCGTTTTTATTTCTTTCTTTTTCGAATTTAGTAAACAATCTTAACATTTTTTTTAACTACATAGGTAACTCATCATTGAACACTGAGATCCTTTTAAATTAAAAAGTTAATTAATTTAATTAACTGACATTATTTTTAAGGTTTTAAAATTTTCGTCAACTAAAGAAAAACAAAAAAAGTATTTTTTTCTCATTCTTTTTTCTACTTTGTCTTTTCTAGTCTACTGGCGACATGGCCCTCGCTCGGCGATGTCTGCAAGTAAGTTTGGCCGTAAATTCCGAGCACGGTGGTTCAAGGCGGGCATTGTGTGCACTGGATTCAAAAATATCTAAAGTTCGGAAAGTTTATTAGATATTTTAAAAATGGTTCTACAATTTGCCTAATTTTTTACCACGCCAACCAAATCGACACTGAGATACCTAGACTTTATAGACCTTAAAGATAAACATACATATAGCATGATCATGGGATTCATTACACTTTTATTTGGTTCAAGTGTTAGCCAGAAATCATGGTTTAGCAAATAACGCATTTTCTTGGATTTATTGTACAAAAAAATAACATTTATTTAAATGGTCTGAACACCGAAAACCTACCTCCAGTGTCAGTCGGGCGTGCCATTTTTGAGTCACTCTTTATAATCGATTATTCTTTTCTCAGTCGCAATTTCCAAAAGACAACAAATTTTTCGTAAAGTTTTTTTCACATATATCTATTTAAATTACATAGATTTCTTGATTGGAACTTTCACAAGTAGAATGCATTAATTTAATTTTAAGGTAAATGCTTAATTAAAACTGTAAATGATATTCAAAATAATTTATTAAAAGTTAAGATTTATATCCATGACTTTTGTTTAATTAAATCCGAATAATTAAATCGATATAGGACTTAAACGTTAAGCGCTAACTAGTATTATATTATCTGGGACGCTATACTTAACTATTAGTTACTAATATTATAAAGTTGGGAGAGTGTGTCTGTTTGAACGCGCTTATCTCAGGAACTAGGTACTAAGCCGATTAAAAAAAATGTGTTGGGTAGGTAGTTATTTATCGAGGAAGGCTATAGAAAACCCTGTGCGAAGGGAGGGAAGGGTTGCTCCCTTCCCTCAAACAAAACGCACTGACGAAGTCGCGGCGGGACAACGCTAGTACTTACACCTAGTAAATGAAAATGAGTAAAGAATTTTTGTCGTATAAGTTATGTTTTTACACTAGGCACGCGCAGTGTTTAGTTCGGTTTCGGTCCCTGTTTATTTCTAAATCTAATTTTGTTTAAAGTACCCTGTATGACAAAACCCTTATCGATTTGATTCTACTGTGGCGATAGCCAATTACTCCAGTAACTAACAGCCCATTGTTATCTAAACGACAGAATATATAAAAAAACATTTCTGGTTATCAATCTAGGTATTTTTGGTTGTAGGCTTTTAAATGCATTATTATTTCAATGCAATTCCAATAAATAGTCCCCAAGTGAGATGTCCAGAGTATCAATATTTCGTAACTCTTCGAACTTTAACGCAACTTTTGAGTCTAATAAAGGTTCTGGGTGTCCATGATGCGTTCCTTTGATTCCGTCACTTACGGACGATAAGTCAGAATCAAGAGGAATTCTGCCTAAGTGTCGTGCTTTAACCTGCAAAACAAAACGGATAAATGACACATTTCATTTTAGGTGTAGGTACTAACAATATAATAAAGAAAGTTTGTTTGAACGCGCTTACTAGCGCTAATTTCAGAAACTACTTAAGTACCTACATAAGTAGTTAGTCCTCCGGGAGAAAAAATAGGTATTTGTTATTTAATACATTAGTCCTTTAAATCATATTATGTGATGTTATTTTCAATGTGTCCTTATTCTTTATCTGCCGCCCATAAACTATAATGCCGCTAACCGACAATTGGTCAAAATTGACTTTTTAATACCATCTGAATCAGAAAAAAAAGCTGAATCTAACACTTTTACCCATATTTTTCTATCTTACTTAGTTTCTGAGATAAAAAAAATAAAATGCCGTTATCTGCATCGCCTGAGCTAAATTACAGAGCTAAAATGCAGTTACATCAAGTTACTTAACTAAAACGCGGTTAAGGGATTTTAACTTTTATTAGAGACGATGACCTCAGAAAAATTACAACATTATATTGCCGTTATCAAAAATTTCCACTCAATACAGTCGTTTAAGTCCTTTAATGATGATATTGCTTAGGTGTTCCTTGCAAAACTTATATATTACAGCTAGACTAAAATGCCGTTATGTAAAATACTAAGCAATAACGCAGATAAAGTCCAATAGCAGCATTTTAGCGTTGCATTAGGTGTTTGTATTTATCAAAATTGCAATAGCGGGTTGAACATAAATGCTAACTAAATGTAACAGGCTACATGTTTTGCACATGTTTACACAACTTAAATGCCGTTATCCTACATTCCTTAACTATAATGCGGTTAAGTTCAAAACATTGAATGAAGAAGTTCGCGAATGGCAAGGCATCGTCGTCGCGTCTGAACTCTCGGCACGCCAAATTGGAGCCAAAACGTGAGTATTTTATTTATAAAATTTACAGTAATTTTTAATTCTTCTGTATTGAAGTAAGATATAATTTTCCGATCCAGCTAATTCTCTTTTTAGGTAATATAGTCAATTAGTGCACTCGCGTTTTCGATGTTACCAAAGCTTGCCACGCAAATACAAAAATATTTAAACCTTTACTATTATTAGATTGCTTGCTGTTGCTGTTGCCTACAAAATACGCCTACGCCACCAAGTGCATAATACATTTAATGTAGTTAATGAAGTATGCATTTAGTGGCGTAGAGAATTAATCATATAGGTCACATTAAGGATGGTTTTATAATATTTCAGATCTCAAAGCAGAAACAAGTGCTCTTTCGTTAAAAATAGTTTTATTAAGTTAGATAGGTATTCTTAAAGGTACGTATAACAGAAGGGCGCTTTTATTTTGCAACCCAAATATAAACTGCTATTTTAGCTAGGTATGTATAATAAATATTTTATTTTACACTAAAAACTTCTATATTTTTTTCCAGATCATGTATACTAAAAAAGACATAATTATTTGTAAGAGTGCACAAAAATCAACTCGATCTTTTACAAATACTGACTTAAATACTTTGTGCACTCGGTCTTACAGTTTTAAATAATATGATGTATTTTTTACTTTAAAAATGAATACTGCACTACCAATAAATCTTCGCATATATTTTATGATTATGGCTGCACTGAAAGGTGTTTAGAGAATATTCAAAAAATGCAAAATCCAAACCAGATCACTACTTTCAAGCATCAACAGGTAGTATGTCAAACCGAACGACCAAAACGTCGTCTTGTTAATGTGGGTTTTGACGATTGTAGAAGTACTTTATTATTTTGTAACAAAGAAATGCTATCAACATCTGCTCAGCCAGAAGATGAAGAGGGTGAAGATGTTGAAAAAGAATTTCCTGCGCCCGATTACCCTTTAGTTGATGAAGAAATACCTACCTATGTCTGATATCTCGAATGTAGAAGTACAAGATCCGTTTGCAGATTCCGATGATAATAGGGACAAAGACTTCGTGCCAAACGACTTAGATAGTTCAAACTCAGATGATACTACAATTGTTGCTGAGTGACCAAAGAAGTAAATATAAAAAAGCCTAAAACCAAAAATCTACTCAAAGTAGGTAAGAAACTCGTCGAAAATCATACAAACTACATATCTTCACCAGCTTTGGATAGTTTTACGTCAAGATTTTCCAAATACGGAAAATGCGGATATATCACTATGCGAGTACGTTGGTTGTTATAAGGAGGTATTGTGCTTGCGGGAAGGTTTCTGTTGTCTATGTTATACTCACTTTAATAATGAATATTCTTTCAATGATTGTAAAAATCACAATTCCAGTTACTTACAAACTGACACAAATTACCACATGAAGGAAAAAGTGAATACAAATAATATATTTAAGAAAAAAGATAACACACAGACAATTGACAAGACTCTAAATAAAAATGTGGTTAATATAACACGCAAATTACAAGAAAATGGTAACAAGGCCACTAAACAACGAATGCTAAGACGAATATATAGTTAAGATATATGTAAAAACTCTTCGAATTTTGCGAACCCTACAACGCAACAAGATTTCATGTCACCTCTTTCCCGCGAGCGAAGTTACACGATCGATATATTATTATGCTATAACGAAGCGTCGGCTATCTTTCGATATGAAGCTTCCACTCAAAATTCAGAACCTCTATCATTGCCACTGCGAAAATTACGCAAGAAGTGTGGTATACCCCTTCTCCAAATGAAAGTAGGATTTCTTTTTTTAAATTTGAATCAAAGCTTGTCTTTATCATGGTAACAATTGTTAATTGTGGTTTGACGACCCGTCTGGTCTAGTGGTCGAGAAAGAATGTAGTGGGTTGCGGGTTCGATCCCCGCACAATACAAACATTTGTGAGCATGAACATGTCTGTTTGTATTGGTCTGGGTGTTTTCTATGTATATCATGTATGTATTTACAAACAAAAAGTATTTAAGTATTATAACCGTTGTTTGGCACCCATAACACAAGCTTTGAGTAGCTTACTTTGGGACTAGATGGCGATGGGTGGGAATGTCCAAATGATATTTATTTATTTTACTTTTTGTCTTTTGTAAGAATCTACATATATTAAGTTATGTAAGACTATTTAAAACAGTTTTTGATGATTGTTATTCAGTAACCTATTATTTTTATAAAAAAATCTAGAAAATTGTTAAATTGTTAGATATAAGAATTACGATAAGTAATCGTTCGATCTTAAAATATGGTTAAGATTTGATTATATTTTAAGGATCTATGTGTCATTTACATATAACGTGTATATTATTTACAAATTACAGATACCTATGGTTGTGAGAAACTGTTGGTAATAAATGTGTATTGTTAATATTTTGATATGAATTAGAAAGTAGCAGAAAGTTGATCAACTGATAAATTAAACAAATTATGATAAAAAGTCACTATAATCAATTGCCACCAGCCAAGTTAAAAAAATATATGTTGAGTTTGAAAACTAAAACAGGTTTTATTATTTTTGACATAAACGCATTTTTCTTTATACTCTAAATTGTCAAGTAACTTATGCCCAGCTTAAATGCCGTTATGGTGAAAGATTTCGTTTTTAGCTGCATTTTAGTCTTGTAATAAAGACGAATTAAATAAGCATACAAAGAGCATCAAAATTTTTGTGAATAAACCAGACTTAAATCACGTTAACTGATATTAACCGCATTATAGGCAAGTAACGTCTCGTCAAAAACAACTCGTTTTACAAATTTATAAAAAAATATTCAAGATCCAACACTAGAATGCCGTTAAGGCATTATATCGGCGTTTAAGTTGTGTTTATTGTGACTTATTTGTTATTTAATACTTAATTCAAACGTATAAATTAAAATATTTCAAAATCTATAACTCAAAGCGTTGAGAAACTCATACGGTTTTTTAGCTCTTATAATAACCTATCTGACGGTGTATCAAAATTACACCTCGCTCCTTTACTTTTGAAACAGCGAATTTTTTTCATTCCCACTCTTTAAACCCGTTTTTCTCCGAATTTAGTTTTTGCACTTAACGACATTTTAGTTTGTGGACGGCAGTTATATATTATTTTGATGTAAACTGTTTTTGGTTCAAATAATATTGCTCTAAATCGAAAAAATATGTTAGCTTAGATTATTAATGGCAAAGGCCGAGTATGCTATGTTGAGCTATACATTATAGTGCGTGTATATAGGTCATGGTCTCATACGCTTGTCCATCCCAAGTTCTTAATCGCTTTAAAAAATGACAGGAAATCTACTAGCGCTAGTTGCATTCCCCAGCGCAGCGCTGCACGAATACTACTAAGTACTTCTAATACAATACTACAAAACAGTGCCGGTGTAATTACATAAAGCTTGAAGCTTTACATAAAATAAAACTATGCTAGGCAACCTTAATTCAGCTATTATTAGGTACTACTGTCTTAATGACCTTATCATTTATATGAGTTTCCGATATTCGGCACCGTTGCAAGCGCCATGATCAAGGAGTAATTATAAGGTAGGTATAGGTACATGGTAGCTATCCTGTATTTAACTTTTCTAGGTACCTAATGTATCTAAAGTAAGTTAATAAAGATATAACATTTGACTGGTAGACTTAAATAGTTGACTGGTAGGGAATGATTTAAGCAGTAGGTAAGTATGCCATTTGTACTTTATTTTGTCAGTGCAGTAAAGAAGAAGAAAAAAAAATGTACCTGCTCCATAGTTGACGCATTCACGCCGATGTTATCCCACGTGTCAGTTCCTTTTGGAATAAAGAGGGGCTTTAAAATATTCGAATTCTTTTCTTTGATAGGCACTCCATTCCCAAATGCCATCGCATGAAAAATGTCTTTCGCCCGTCTAACTAGGAAGGGTTCTTTGGTCGAATAAAATAAAACGTGTGCATTTAAAAGTAGCGCAACTGATCGCAAAGTTGTGCATATCAGTTTTTTTATTTCAGCATCTGGAACAATTTATAAATAGGAGGTAGGTATCTAGAGTTAAGTATCTATTTCAACTTTTGCATTCGAAATACCTCTGGCAAGTCTACTAACCACCTACTACAAAGGATCAGATGGATAGGTACGATGTAGAAACTTTACCTACTTTAATTACATACATATGCCTTATTTATTCAGCCATCATATTTCGCTTTCTTTTTCTAGGTCTTGTAATAAAAAAAAGTTTATTTTAAACAGTCAAGTTACTCTTAGAACTCTCGCAAAGCCCAGCTTACCATAGTTCTTAAATAAGTCGTATTTCCCACCAATGATCATAAATTCCACTGTTGACTCCTGCACCGCGTTTAAATCCACCATTGCTTGGATGCACGTCTCTAAAGTACTCCATAGAGTTTTTATTTTAGATAAATCCACCATTATACAGTAGTAATATTTGCCATTAACGGGTATTGATGGCATTATATTCTTTAAAATATCCAGTTTGCCTCCATATTCCCATACATGGCATATTGTCTTCTCCATCCCTTGTTTTTGACTTGTTTTTCTACCAAAGGAATATTCCAGTACTAACGTATTCCTTGGAGCATCGTTTTTGTCTAAAAAAGTGTTAAGCAAGCTTGATTTACCCTGTAAAGTTAACGCTGTATATTAGATCACAAAAACGTCATCTAACCAGTACCCGCAGACTCTGCTAGGGTGCCTAGTTGCACCCACCGGCGCATCGCCTCCGCTGGGGGCAACTGAGAATTTGTAAAGAAAAACAGTCACACACATAAATCTATGTCACAAAAGTTTCTAACTCACCGCAGATGAGCTCCCGACTAGGCAAATAGTACAAGAGTTGTCGTCACCGAGTTTGGTAAGTGTCTCGTCTACCAATCGAGTTGCTATTTCCGGAATCGACAACATGACAAGTTTGAAAGTGTGCAACTACCTTCGCTTAACAATATTAAAAATTATAGAGGAGATTACTAAATCAAATAGGTACCTACGTTAAGAGTGGTGTTTCTTTGTAATACAAGAACTTGAGTTTAGTTTGTGTTTGTTATTATTATGATGAAGTTGCTTAGCAACTGTGGTGGGTGGTGGTGGTACAGTTGTACGGACAACAGCACGTAAGGACAGCAGCAAACAATGCGGTATCTTTTTCAGTTGTAATAATGGCTAGTTTGCAACAAAAGTGGGTAACCTGATGTGCTGGCGTATTTTTACACCTAAAGGTGAACGCACATTTATCCGAGCCGAACGAATCGAATTCAAGCAGGCCTCGCCCACTTAGCCGATTCGGCCGAATCGACCGAATCGGACGAATCGACCGCGTCGAAGGAAGAATGAGAGAGCGCTATGAGTGACATCTAAAGGTGGGAGTGAGTATGAAGATTTTATCTGGCGATTCGACCGATTCAGCCGAATCGGCCGATTTGACCGCGTCGAAGAAGTCATGAGATAGCTCTATGAGCGACATCCAAGGTGAGAGTGAGTAAGAATTAAATACCCGGCGACTCGTCCGAGTGGTCGACTATTAGCCACGCCGAATCTGATGACGTCATCCGAATCCGTCTAGGATTTCTGAGGTTCTCTAAATTCGGACGATTCGACGCGGAAAAGTGTGCAAGGTTACATTAGATTTCATTTAAAGAATTCTGAAATTCGATTCGTTCGGCGCGTTCGGCTCCGGTAAATGTGCGTTCACCTTAAATGTCAGACTACCAAAAACATATGAACTATCATTTAAATGATCATTTGATTCATTTGAAACGATCATTTTGTGGAATTTAACGATTGTCTTTTTCAAAAATAAACTTTCGGATGTTTAGTGCGTCTACATCTCAACAATGATATTGTATTAAGAACTAGATCACCGGTGAGAGGCTAAAAGATGGCTCAGCTAAACAACACCTCACTACAAATTGAGGTCATAATTTTGACGTAGTCTGTTTTTGATGCCGTCAGTGTCTTAAATGCCTCAGTGCGCCTCACAGATTAGTAAGAGTATGTCTAGTGTGCCTCTAAAACTGCAGAAACACCTAACTAAATAAAAAAAAACAGTCCGAATATATTTCGTTAAGTAAATTGTATTTAAATACATGCCTATCATTCATGATTGAAGTATCTATACTATTTCTATACTAATATTATAAAGCTGAAGTTTGTTTGTTTGAACCTGCTTATCTCAGAAACTACTGGCCCGATTTGAAAAAATATTTTTACGTTGGATAGTCCATTTATCGAGGAAGGCTTTAGGCTATATAACATAAATATACGACTTATAAGACCACAGCAGCAATGAAAAATGTTGCAAAAACGGGAGAAAGATATTCCTTTTGAGAGCTTCCGCTGCGTACGCTGCGGAAACCGCTTAAGTTACACAAAAATCATGTATGACAGGATTGTTCAGCATCAAGAGTTCTAAAACAAAGTCTGCGACAGCATATGTCTATCTTTTATGGTTGACTTACTACAACCATTTTTATGTTAATAAATTTGTAAAAAAAATATGCATTATTTTTAGAGGTGTATTATACACACAGGTATTTATTCTTATCAAAATAAGTAGATTTATCATCACGAGCGTTTCATTTAGAACAAAGTTGCCCTGTGTATCATATCTTAGGAGCTATCACAGTTTTAACATAACTCCGCACCAAAATAATGTTCGCAGCTAAGTACAACGTGCCCTTGCGCTAATTGCTATGGTTGCTGGCTTCTTAGTTACAATAAAACTGCGTATGTTTTGCGTTAAAATATTTTACTATTTTTATTCGAACATTATTTTTGAAGGTGTTTTATATACACGGGTATTGATTCTTTTTAAAATAAATACATTCATCATCACGAGCATTTCATTTTGAACAAAGTTCACATCATTTGATTCAATAAATATCATCTGAGATGACGCCTCGCGAACTAAAAGAGTACACAAATATGGCACCGTCTGATTAATGAATGTCAATGGATTGACATATCACATCAGACATCAGTTTCGGAACAGAGTCTTAATAGAGTACCCAAGAGTACCTTTCTTATTATATTTTTTAAAGTATGTAGGTACATTACACAGTCCGAATATCATATTTTCGTTAATTAAATTGTATTTAATGATGCCTATCATTCATGATTAAAGTATTTTCAATTAAATTAGTGAGTTTTGTTTCTTAGCCAACCCACGGACTAACATTGTCGATATTCTAAGACAGTGGTATACGTGGAGTAATTTGGTACTATATTTTTTAATAATAATTTAACGACCGTTACAGTGTGGTGGTTTACGTTCCGGACTACAAAGATAAGCAGTCGCGGGTTCTTATCCCGCCCGCATGACCCTAACAAATGTGTCTATGGAAATATATGTTAATATGTCTGATAAATAACTATAAATTACACCTTATATTTATTTTTAAAGTAACAGCGTAGACGCTCACGGATCAAAAGGTCACCGGCACTCGCGTTAACAAAAGTATAACAAAAGACTGTTGATAAACACATCTGTGAGGGATGATCCTCACGATTGAAGAAAAAAATATGTACGCTGACTATTAGCGTGTTATTTGAAGGAATCATCCTGTTTACATGATGCCAGATGGCTATGGTGTACCTATTAATAAATATTTCTTTATTTGTTAATATAAGGACTGTAAATATTTTAATTAATTCAATTTGTAAAAAATATACATGTGGTCACGTGATCGTGAATGCCTAGCAGTGAACGTGACTCTGATATTGGCGCCATGGCGTTTCACGTGATACATTTAAATTGCATTTATTAGAAAATTATTCAATATTTTAAATGTTAAATACTTTGAAAATAAAATGATTTTGTTGATTAATATACTACCGAGCTAAAGTGTGAACTCAATTTTGAAATTAGGCCAACGTGTCTATTGTTATGTACCTACATACTTTGAAAAATATATTACGAAAGCTACTCCATTAAGACTCTGTTCCAAATCTGATGTCTGATGTGATAGATGTCAATCCATTGACATCCATTAATCAGACGGTGCCTTATTTGTAGAGGTGGACGTTTAAACGAAAAGCGCTTTATTAAGCATGCTTATTTTAAAAAGTGGAAAAGCATGCTTTCAATTTAAGTCGAAACATGCTTTTTACTTTTTGTTAATAAGCAAGTTGTATGTCCTCCCATCTATCGTGATCTGGAATGAACTTACTAAAAGCAATGTTCCATTTTATTTCGGCGTGTTACGTGCGTTGTTGTGTTGTGGCAGCACTTTCTACAGCAACTAAAATGTATAGCAACCCATACAACTTTATTTGTTTGGTTATGCTTTTAAAAATTTTAAACGTAACGAAACTTAAAAAATCAGTTTAAGCAGTGCGCTTTTTTTTTTGCAGAGTAAATTTTTGTGTCGCTCATTTCGTTCGTTTGCTATGTTACGTTTTGCGCTTTTTTCGTTGTAAACTGATATACATGTTGATATAAATACGTTTTGATGTTTTGGTGGTGGTTTGTGTAAATAAAACTTTGTCAATTTAATATTGAACTTTAAATTTTAAGGTTGTGTAGTATGTAAATATAGAAATGACGAGAAACAGTAATAATATGATTTGGGACTACTTCCACAGACATGTAGAGGACAAAATTGGAGAATGTAATATGTGTAAAAAAACATTTCTTTTAAATCTACAATTACAAATCTGAAACAACAGTTGAAAATAAAACAAAGTGTATTTAATGAGTATTTGTCGCGTAGTTTAGCGCGGCCCGGTAGCAGCTCTAACCGCTTTTAGCAAACACAACGCAACACACACAACGCAGCAAGTATTTGACTTCAACGATTTCCAAACGTGACAAACAAAAAGCGTTTAAGCAAAAAAGCGTTTTTTTAAGCACGCTTATTTAAATAAGTACAACGTTTAAACGTTTAAAACTTTTAAGCAGTTTTTTCCACCTCTACTTATTTGTGTATTCTTTTAGTTCGCGAGGCGTCATCTACTTCTAAATACAATATCATTGCATCTCAATGTGTCTGTCTCACAAGTTCACAAACTTTCATTTGGTTATTTTCTTAAAATTGGCCTTTTTGACGATTTATCGACCGACACAGAACGCATGGTGTGAAAAAATGATAGAAAAGTGGAACATTAATAGCTTCACTTTTCTAGAAACATTATTTAATTTTTTGATTAAACGTTTAAAATATTTGATTTCGTAAAATTTAAGTTGTAAAGTTTTTCTATTAAATAAATCAATGAATCTGTAGAATCAATAAGTGAAAGTACATTTTTTTTTATTATTATATTGTATACCTACATACTTTTTATGTGAAGTATTAGGTACCTAAATTTCCAAAAATCCCTACTGATGTGGAAAAGTGGAATATTTGTGCATTTTCCTGCACTAAGCCTGTCAGTGTAGATAAAAGGACAAAAAGTCCAATTTTCGGATCGGAATAATCCCTTTAGGGTTTACCCAGTATAGAGGTACCTATAATAAATGAAAATTTAAATTGTGTGTGTAAGCAAGCCCACTCTTTCTTTCGCGCATAGGACTTTCGCCTAGATGGCAGAGTGGTGTATCATGCTCCCGGATAGTCTAGTCGCGGTTGTTCGATTCCCCGTTAGATAGGCGAATTTTCTCGTGTGTAGTGTTAGAGTCACAAGAAGAAAATGATTTAGGGAAGTAATCAATGGCTGATGTTTTTAAATATGACGCCTTTTTAGATGCTACAATACAATAAAACATTCAGTTTTGTATAAACCATTTATTAATGTAAGCAGTTAGACAAGGCTTATCTGCTTAGTTATACTATGTGTTCAGACTTATTTACTTAAATCCTTTCTTTAAACCTCTATTTAATTAAATTATCCAGCCTTAACATTGTTTTGCAAACAGAAACATTTCATGACACTTATTCCAAATTACACAGATGGTTGTGGATAGTTTTATATCTTGGAATCTCATCATACTCTACTAATCCTGAGAATTATTTTTATCATAGGTAAATACATATTTTATGTTCTGCTTTAGTTGTTGAGAAATACTATCTCTACTACTTTTTTAATGGTTTTTTACTGAAATAAGTTCCAGTTGCATTTTTATTAATAAGTTTTACTGCATTGTCAGGACACTATATTATTCTATCTGTACGCATATTGCTCATAAAATATATATATCTATAAAAAGACTACTTTAGAGCTTGTAAATTCTGGTATTCAATCTCTTTATTCATAATTTCTTTATTTAATGTTTGCAATATTTCTAAAAATCTTTGACGAAGTGTCATATTTTCCATGCCAGAAATTTCATGTTGGGTCCTCTGTCGTCTTTGTTTCAGTTCTTCTAATTCTGTACTGAGCTGTTGTAATTTAGCACTCACATTACTGTCAACATGGCCTTGAAGGAAATCATCAATGGAGTATTGCTCTCGACCCTTATAAATAGTTTCAGAGGTACTTGGTAAGCCCTCTGAAGAATAAAACATTTCAGAACTGAATTGAGTTGCTGGTCTTGCACCTTTGAAATCAGTACTGTGTAAGGAATCTGAGGGGGGATCATCAAATGTTGAAAGGCGACTGTCTTCAATATCTACATTTATATTCTCATCTTCTAAATCACTATCACTTAATGCTCCTCCAAAGATGTCTTCAACTTTGGATGATGATTTACTAGCTTCCATATCATGTTTAACACTGTGTTCTTTCTTGGTTTTAGATTTTTCAGGTTTGTGAGGTACATGGGGTTCATGTTTGTCTGCCCTGTCTTCTTCCTCATTGATGATTTCCCATGTAAAGCTGACAGCCTCATTATCTGCACGTAGAAGCCTTTTCACCTCTTTTTCTATTTCTGGAGCTTCTATATTTTTTTTCTTCAATGTTTTCCTAAAACGTCTTTTGCGAATATTTTTCGTAGGCGGCGTTATACCATGAGGCCACAAAAACTTTTTGTCAACTTTAAAGGGGTCTTTTTTCTTATTTTTTGTAGGAGACTCTTCTTCCGTTGATGAAGGGTCAAGTTCATCTTTACATATCATTATCTGACAAATGTCGGCAGTTTTATATACACTTTTACGGTCTATAGTTTTGTGGGACTCTACTATAGTTGGCAAATCTACAATTTTACCATGCAACAACCAATTATCAAATCTTATTTCGCCATGCCGCATATCGTTTTCCATTTGAATTGTTAGTCTATTTTTAAGATTTTCACCTGTATTGAGAACATTTCTTAAAACCTTTGCTGGTTCTTCAGGTAATCTCATAATAAATTGAGACTCCAATTCCACAGGATAATCTGGTTCTCTTTTATCCTTATTCATCATTGTATTAATAAACACAACACAAATTAATTCACGAAAACTATTTGAAAAAGCAAGTTACTCTATCTAATAATTAAAAATCTTGTGAAGCAAAAGTGCAAACTGCAAAAGCAAGCAACAGGCGTGGTAAGGTTGCCTAGATTGGGTGTTTTTAAATTTTTAGTATGGACACTAGCGCCATCTCTGAACACCATCCGAAAAAAACACATACATGGGGTATACTAGATGGCGCTTAAGGCAGTTAATACATACACTTGGTTTTATTTGTTTAAATCATTTTGTTTTCTTTATAACATATTATAAAATCATGTTTTTATGATATAAGAGACAGTTAAATAAATAATATTCAATAATTTGTTTTACTCTTAAAGCTGACCATAAGTTCAAACAAAGACTATAGAGTGTGACATTTGCTGTCAAAATATTATAGCATTACAAATGGCCGTTTTTACTTTTTTTCCAAATGCCGGTGTGGAATTGATGTGTGTACACGCGCTTCTCATTGTGTTTTTGTGGCTTTTCACTGTGATCTTCTACTTATTGTGTTGAGTTGATATACATCCTCCACATAAGTACAAAGTTTTACCTTTATTTTGCGTATTGCGATATTGGACGCTTGACGACCGGTTCGACCGGTAAAGGTCAATTACTGTGTTGTTTAAAGCCTTTGAATTGCAGAATGCCTAAACGTTGTGCTCTAGGATGCCCACCAAGTGGTACGTATGTTAACTATCTCAAATATTATCCCATAAATATTTGTTGAGGTTATTATAACCTAAATGAACACCTAGCTAATGTAGTCAAACTGTTACATGTCAATTTTAATTCACAGAAGCGTTTCACATTCACAGTAGTTTTGCATGCCGTCCAATATAACTGTTCTGCTAAACTGCTCTGCCAAAATAACTGTTAAGAAGGCCCCATTTTATATTATAACCTCAATCTCAGATTCATTCATTCATTCTTAATTACTCAATTCCTAACATTGTTTTTAAAAAATACAAATGTTCAATAAAAAACTTATTTCATTACAGGTGTATCCACACATATGTTTCCAAACCCATCTAAACATCCTGATACATTCAAAGCCTGGGTTGACTTAATTGGCGGAACTTTGAATACAGCGTTAGATTATGAATTTTATAGAAAAAGAGTAATTTGTGACATCCACTTTACTGCTGCTGATAGAAACAGGAACCACCGTTTGAATTGTCTTGCTGTTCCATCATTATTTTTAACAAGTGAGTTCTTATAGTACATTGTTGTATTTATTGTTGACTGAAGTGTATAAAATGATTTTTATTTATTTAATTACGAGTTGTTTATATTCTTCTTCTTAGTGTGTCGATGGAACACGAGAAATTACTGTTGTTTATATTGACTTAAATATAAATTATTTTCAGATAAAATAGTAAGTTCCACTGAAGTAATGACAGATAATATGTCAAGTGCTGCTATTGTCGATAACTCTCAAGTGTTGAGTGCAGATCAAAGTTCCTGTATGACCATTTCGAATTTGTCTCAACAATCAAGTTCTATAGGTAACTATGCTTAACATAATTTACTTATATAATGTAGCTTTGTTTCATGAATGTTACACAATTCTTTACTCTTGTGTGAGATATTTATCTGCCTTAATAGCAGAATATTTGATTATAACCAGTGATCGGATAATCGGATGTATATTTTTTACCTAAAGTTCATTTTTGGCTAGGGTATTATGAAGGCGGCTTCTTAAAATGCATATTTTTAAATACAAATTCTAGGATCCCAGAAAATTCTTTCGATATAAACAACTTTAGGTAAATATGCATCCGATTATCCGATCACTGATTATAATATCAAGGAAAATATAGTGCCAATTTTTTTTCCCATAATTTTGTACTAAAACAAATATTTTAAGGCCTTAGATACTAATAAATAAAATAAATTTTTAGTCATGCCGAACGAAGATTTGAATAAAATGCCAAGGTCTGGTATAGGTAATGCTCAAGCATCCAGTTCAGCTTACAGTCCTATGGGTATGTATGTTAAATTAAATATTTTTGTTCTTAAGACTATTTTAACATTACCATAATTTACTTATCAAAATAATGTAGCTTTGTTACATGATAGTTACACAATTCATTAGCCTTTTGCGAGGTATTTATCTGCCCTAATAGCAGAATAATAAAGATAGCAGTAAAGAGCTGAATGCATATGGCAAAATATAGGGAAAGTTGGAAAAAGATGGAGGAGGCTTTTACCCAAAGCGAGATCACTTATAATGGAAAATAAATTAACTTGTGTTAAAAAATACACATTTTATTAAGTGAAACAAATAAAGCTTTAATAATAATACAGTCGCACCTCTATAAGTCGAACATCAAGGGAGACGCCAAAAATTTCGAGTTATAGAGTTTTCAACTTGTAGAGGATTTCGACTTAGGCGGGTTTTGATTCGACATAAAGAGTTTGAGGTTTATTCTTATAAATTTTGAGTTAGAGAGGTAAAATAAATAAGAAATCAACTTGCAGAAGTGACAAACATATTTTTATTTATTATAAATCAACATTATTTCAAATCATTTTAAAATAAAAAATATGGCATTAAAAAAGTCAGTTTTTTTTTTGCTTTAGATAATTTGGTTGTTCTCTATCTATAGCATTGTCTAATATATAAAGAGCAGAAAATTCTTCTTCTTCAGAGTTACTGGTCTGCTCTATAAAATTACTTAAGGTATTCAATGAATTGCTTAGCTAAATTTCAAAGGAAATCAAAATTAAACACCTGACACCAAGCAAGCAAACACGTGTTTACGTGAGTCATAAATTTACTATCGTATACTCCTAAAATGTTTAAACAATAGTGTACTCACATTGTCGGCAAGTTCTTAAAGTCGGTAACTTATTTTTGTTCGAACAATAGAGGTAATAAATTCCAAATTATCAAGTTTTAAAGGTTGTAAAATTAAACGTTGCTATGTTCGAGAAACAGAGGTCAAATTTAATTTTTCGAGTTAAAATATGTACCGAAATGGCTTGGAGGGACTCGGTGATTATTTCGACTAACAGAGGGTCAAGATTTCAAGTAATGGAGGTTTTGGTGTTTGAAGGGAAGGGAACAAAACGTTTTTTCGAGATTTGGAGGTTTTTGACTTATCGTGGTTCGACTTAACGAGGTTCTACTGTAATAGCAGAATACTTGATTATAACATAAGAAAAAAGTAGTGCTAAATCACAATTATTATTTTGTATTAAAAAAATATTTTAAGGTCTTAAATACTAACAAATAAAATTATTTTTCAGTCATGCCGAGCGAAGATTTGAATAAAATATCATCGTCTGGTATAGACAATGCTCAAGCATCCAGTTCAGCTTACAGTCCTATAGGTATGTATGTTAATTTAATTTTTTTTTACCCGCAACAGAATGGAGTAGGTGTATGCTTTTGGGGTGAGAGGATGTTTGTGTGTTCACAAACGAATGTTCCCATGTTTCTCCAGAATGGCTTGACCCATTGACATGCAGTTTTCTGCATGCGTAGAACTATAAGATTTTCTTGGTTTTGCAATTAATAAATAGGTGGATACGTATTCGCTTTTGGTCGGGGAATTTGATAAAAAATCGTTAATTATTTTTTCAATTAAGAAGAATATCATTTTAAACATTGTGGGTTTTTCCAAAATTTTTAATTTTGTTTTTTTAGATCATATATTTTGTTAGTTTTTTTTACTTTATTAACTTTACTATTCTCCTCACTATAGGTAGACGATCAATCATAAATTATAGAAAAGCCAGAAAACAATCATCCACCAAAATATATGATCTTAAAAAAGTATAAAGAAGGATAAAAAGGTTGATAGAACTATCGGTGCCCAACATGAATATTTATGATTGTTTCTGATTTTCCATTTATTATAGTAAATAATATAAAGTTACTATCTTATTTTTTTCAGATGACCCGCTATTCGAGCATAACTACTTCAAAAAGGAGGAGCCTAAGGATGCACAAAGAAGGACAAATAATTGTATGTATTATACTCTTTTAATACCAATGGTATATAAATAATTGCCTCACTGGTATAATGGTCAATGTACTCGCCTATGTCCCCCATGTCTTAGAAAGCATGTAAGCTGTTGGCCCTGCTCCTGCCCCTCTAATTCAGAATCATTCGATATCAAAACCGAAGCAAGTTGACAACCGATAAACACAGAATTACTATGGGCTGAAAGCTGTCATTTTTGTGATCGATTGTTAATGAAAACCGGTGTGTACGCCACTCGACCACAAAGGTCGTACTTAATTTCTAACCAAGTGACCCTTCATTGAGAATGATTGCTTACCACAACTTACATTAGCTCACATCCGTCATGGGGCAATCCAACAGACTTCTCCCAAAAATAAAATTAATTTTTTTTTTTTTTTTTTCAGTCTCAAGGAAAAAGGTTCCAGTTATGGTGCTCCGAAAATATAAGCAATACAAAAAACAAATTAAGAACCTGAAGACACAGCTTCGTCGAACACGTCAGAGAACTCAAAATTTCAAAGCCAGGCTGGCAAGTGCCGAAAAATTGACTACTGATGCGGCATTTATAAGATTAACAAAAAACGCGTCAATGGAAGCTAAGATATTTATGAAAATGCAATGCAGCCAAGCTCATAAAGCGCCTTCTGGTCGACGCTTTAGCCTAGATGACAAGATATTGTCTTTATCTTTATTTAAAAAAAGTCGTAGGTATTATAATTTCCTAGCAAGAAAATTCATTTTGCCATCAGCAAAAACTTTGAAAGCACTGTTGTCAGAAATAAAAATTAAATCTGGCATAAATGATTTAGTGTTTGAAAAAATTAAGGAGACTGTTCAGGGTATGAACCCAGAAGATAAACTGTGCTCCGTTATTTTCGACGAAATGTCTTTAACCCCCAGTGTCAATTACGACAGTAAAAGTGACAAGTTAAAAAGATTTTCCGATTTCGATGAAAATAAAATAGCGGATCATGTACTTGTTTTCATGATAAAAGGTGTCAAAGCTAACTTCAAACAGCCAGTTGCTTTTTATTTTACGAACAGTGCTAATAAAATTGACTTAAAAAGCGCTATAGTAGATGTTATTAAAAAAATTCAAGATACTGGCCTAATTGTGTTGTGTACAGTTTGTGACCAAGCCACTGCCAATGTATGTGCTATAAATCAATTATTAGATGATACAAAAAAATGTTACTTCAAAAAGGGACAAGCATGGCGCCATGATATGTTTGAAATTAATAAAAAACAAATTATTCCTTTGTTTGATGTCCCTCATTTGTTAAAGGGCATACGAAACAATTTATTAAACAAAGATTTGAAATTTAATGACATCAAAGATAATAATACAGAAAAAATTGTTAAGTGGCAGTACTTTCAAGAAGTTTACTCTGCAGATAAATGCTTAGGAGAATTAAGATTTCTTCATAAATTGACGGAAGAACATTTGATCCCAGACAAAATTAAAAAAATGAGAGTTAAAACGGCTGCTCAAGTATTTAGCCACAGTGTTGCTGTTGTAACTGAGCATTTATCTGCTAGAGGATTAATTAACGAGGAGTGTCGCCATCTTATCCCTTTTGTTTCGCTGATGGATAAACTTTTTGATTCCCTAAATACAAATAGTTTTCATATACCAAATGGTAAAGTGTTTAAAGGATGTGTGAGACAAAATTCGCCTCATCATCAACTTTGGCAGGATGCCATAAAAACATTCAAATCAGTTAAATTTATTAAACATAAAAAAACTGGTAATAAGATTAAAATATTAGAAATTTCTGTGCCAACAGTTAAAAATTTCATAAAAACAATTGAAGGTATGCAATTGCTTTGGAAAATATTATCAACAAAGCATAGATTGAATTGTATGTTTACCAGAAATTTCAATCAGGACCCACTGGAAAATTTTTTTGGGAACATTCGGAGTTATGGTGTTCGCAATAATTCACCAAATTATTTGTGTTTTGAGGGTGCATTTAAAGCTCTTCTACTAAATAACTTCAGTTCGCCTCACTCTTTAAAAGCGAACTGCGAAAAGGATGAAAATACATGTCTCCAAAATTTAAAATTTTTCATAAATAATAGACACGCTAACCCGGACGTTCCCGAAACGAATGAAAATATTGTTATAGACGAAGATTTTCTCATAGAAAGCAACGAGCCTGAAATAGGACAAAAATCTTATGTATGCGGCTGGGTCCTGACAAAATGCTTGAAAAATGTGATTAAAGGATGTAAAACATGCAAATCAAATGTAACTTCCAACAATATTAATGAAAATAATGCGTACATAGAAAGAAAAGAATATATGGTAGGAAAAAAATGGCTGGTATATCCTTCTGAAGAATATGTTAAAACATTTTATGAAGTCCAAGATATAATAACAGCAGTATTAAAAAAGAAAAATGTATCAAAAAAAAACTTGAAGAAGGAAATAAAAGAAATTATAAATGTACTTATTTATTTTCCAAGCAATTGTAGCATACATTTCGAAAAATTAAAAGAATACTTCATAGACACCACAATAAATATAATTATTTACAGTTGGTGCAGATCCATTAATAGAATTTTAACTGGAAAGATTAAATATGTAGGCGATGATGAGACGAAAATGTTTGCTCAAAACTATTACTTCAGACATAGCAATTATAAAAATAAAAAGTAATAAATGTGATTTTAACAACAAATTTAAAATGTATTTAATTTCACCCGCCTACGTAGATCTCCTGTCGTGTACCAATTTTTAATTATTGAACTGTAGCTATAGTAAGGGTCCCTTTGCGTGTTTTTGTTATATTTCTTTTAGTTTTTCTTTCTAACTTCAAGAAAAACTAAAAAAAATAACAAAAACAACGCAACTGTACTCTTGCTATAGCTATAGTTAATGCGTTCCTATAGATTCTAACCTATATATAATAGGCAGGTAGCTATAGATATATATAAAGCATGTTAGTGTCGGATGGAAATAAGAGATGGCGCTACTATTCAATGCTGGGTGACGAAAATTTCCGTGAGGGGGCACTCTTTTTCCAGTACTATACTTTACTCTTTGGCAAGCAAGCAGCAATCAAACAAACTGGGATTTAGTAATGATCACAGATTATTAAAGTTGGGAATCATGATGACATGACAGATGTAGGTTGGAAAGCTTTGGTTCTCCAACTTGTCGTGTCGCTAGCGTCGTTTTATTTTTCTATTATGCTGATTTTGTGCAGGCCAAGTAATAAAACCATCGCCGATTATCTCTTTATTAAAAAAAAACTCAATCACAACCGGATTCGATTTTAAATGACACTTCTAATTATCACACCTTTTACTAGAACTTAGGGTGGGAATAATTAAACTTAACATTTTTGTGCAAAATTTTCTGGGCAACGAAACTGATTAACGTTATATTATTATGGCACTGATTTAAAGAGGCAGTTGTAAATAGCTGTCAGTTAAAAATTATAAATGGCACGTTTAATAACTAGTTCAGCAGTTAAAACTTAACAGTAAAGTCAACAGAAATGAGTAATAAAAAAATAATGAAATGGATCAGTGAGTATATAATTGAGCAGGAAAATAATTAAATTGGTGGTAAAAATTATTGAACGAGCGGTTACATGTGGGCAGTAACAAATAGGAATTTGTCAGGAAGAAAACTCATTCTAAGCAATTCTATAAACAATGAGGTAACAAAATAAAATAAAAACAATACTTAGGTAGTAATGAAAAAAAATACTATTTTGCTTTGACTGAAGGAATTAAAAAAATACAAATTGTGTAACAGAATTTTTATTTGTTATTCGAAACGTAACTTAAGTAATGGAAATAGTAACATAGAATTTGCGTAGTAGCAGCTTAAATAAACTTATTGTATAATAATGGCGGTTTGGCTTTCGACGGTCTGCCTCTCTTCCTTTTTGTCCGTGTGGAATGTTTTTAGCTTCAACTGGAGGTACGGCGTACTTTAAGCGTATGAGTTCGGGTATCACCGCTCTGTTTGATCTACTGAACTATTTATCAAACCGTTCATTCCATCATTTTTACTGCTCATTCAGTTATTGGACTGCATAATTATTTTTAGAATGGACATTGTATGATAAAATAACTGACTAATTGAGATATTACAGTCCATGTTTTACTGTCATAATAATTAAACAACCGCCATTAAATTAAATAACTGCTTAATACGTTTTCCAACTGATCATAACAACATCTTGAATATTTAAATAACAGCTCAAATAATTAGTTCCCTATTATTATTTATTATCCTTACCACTAAAATCACCGCAGATGTTAAATTGCAGATTCGATTTAGGTCCATATGGGTGACAGCTAAAGGTTGGAGTGAGAAAGAAGATTTTATAATGACATCCGTCCGGCGAGTCATCCACACAGTTAAGTAATAGTTACTGATAGTTACCATGAGTGTGACAGAGGGAGGAGAGAAAGATGACAGGATGACTTAATTGGAAAGCTCTTGGAGCATTAGGACCCATAAAAAATTTGGGGCTGCATCCAGTGGTGTCGCTTTTATTTACTTTTATGCTGATTATGTTGGTTAATGTATATAATCATTTTACGTTCAACTATGTTAGAATAATTTATATCTCATTAGTAACCGGTTTAGATTTTAAATAACACCCTAATTAACGCATCTATTACCAGTCGTAAGGCATTTAACTAATTTAAAAGTTTGTGTGAGAAAAAATTGAATATTTTTTTCAGTAACGCAAAAGAACCTCATATATTATGTTCATATTTTGATTGATCGATTGAGAATTGAGATCCATATGTTATGCGCATATCGCAAGGCGAGTGACGAGTCGAGTAACGCTCGCTACTCGCCCAAAGACTCGTGTACTCGCGCCTGCTTAGGGCATGACTAGCGAACACGAACTTTTAGGCTGCTTTAACTATACACTGACCAATTATGTTTCTTAGGTTATTAGATTGATTATTTGGTTTATTTTATGTAAGCACTCGCACACGATTATTTCGTTGAATGATGAGCAAGCGATAACGAACGCGATTAACTAAAGTGTATGTTGTGAACAACCAGCCTAAATGTTCGTGTTCGCCACTCGTGCACTTTGCTCGCGCGAGTACACGTTAATCGACTCGCCACTCGCCTTGCGATATGCGCAAATGTAGAACATGGTGTGGGTAGGGTTGCCAACCGTACTTTAATATACAGGGTGTAACAAAAAGGCGAAATAATGTTTAAGGGTATGTACGTCTGTAATGTGAACATTAAGTAGTAAAAGTTTTAGTTAAAAATAAACAACTTTTTTCTACCATACTAAGTAAATAAATTGTTTTTTAACCGAAAGTGTTGACAACCCTGAATCTGCGGACATTCGTTAGCAAACCCCCGCCCGCACCCCGCCCGCCGCACGATCAGCTGATGCGCGGACGCTGCGCGCCGCGACGCGCTGCCTTCTTACAGCCCGCCCACCCAAAACTACCTAAGTACCTACCTATCTTAGCTCTGATGGGAATGGGACTGAATGATAACAACGATAATCAGATTAATGCATTTATTTGCAAAATTAATAAGAGAATAAAAAATACTCAGGTAGGAACATTTCTTTTTTAAAAGTATTTACAGAAAACAGTTATTAATGTTTAGGACAATAACACCAACTATGAATTTTACTTACATTTACAAAGAACAACACACTTATTTGCTGTACCTCATAATTTTACCCAGCAAATGAACAGATTTTACCAGAAACACCTTTTGAATAATTTTCCGGCCATCGGTAATTTTACCGAATAAACTAGGTACATGTTTTTGTAATTTACTCGACATCGAAGTCGGTCACAAATAACCAGTCACAAACACAACGCTAATAATCAAAACGGGAACAAATTCTCTAATGATAAGTTCATAGGTACAATAAAACTAATATGTATGAAGTAGGTAATTATTTGATGGTTAATAATTAGTACTCACTGTAAAAATCTACACAACATAACTACGACATAATTTGCTAACTAGTAATATTTTTATTGTATTAAACAAACATCAAATTTATTTCGTTGTATGATCTGTTTTGTGTTACATAGGTACTACCAACACTTTGTGCACATAGCTTCACTACAAACGTAATGACTTTTAGGAAGTTTGCCTAATTATCACACTGACAGCTTCAAATCTTCTGTGTAATCCTCAACGTCGTCGGTCAATAGCTCCAAGTACCTGTCAGCATTTAGGCTGCTCGTTAAAAACTTCGGTCCGAGGATACGATCCCCAAGGATCCTAGCCCAAACGTTGATCCGCCATTGGTGCTGAAAGTTACTTTCACTCGCGGCTTGAGGGTTCACATGAGCCCATACGTGCTCATTATGTAAATTTGAGATGCCGCCCCGGGTGAATGACGCCTCGTCCGTCCACAGTACATTTTCACCGAAACTGGCGTCTTCTTCTATCCGGCTTCGGTACCACTCACAAAATGTGACCCTTGGACCGAAGTCCGCTGGGGTCAACTCCTGAACTCGAGAGAAATGGTACGGATGTAATCCATCACACCGCAGCGTACGCCAGACCGTCATGTGATTCACATTGAACGCTGCCGCGGCTCGACGTGTGCTTGTTCGTGGATCACGTTCGAAATGCGACAAAATTTGGGTCTCCAGGTCTGACCGCTCCCATGTGCTTGGACGACCTTCACTTGCAGGCGGTCTAAACGAGCCAGTGCTCTGCAGCCGGAGACACAGGTTCCTGAAGCAGGTTTATGAAGGTAAACGCCGCTGCTCCGCGAGGGGCCTGCCTTCGATGAACCGCTGACGATACAATTCGCGAGCACCATTGATGCTCCCGAAAGAAGCGCCCACGCATAAAATCATTTCATAGTATTCACTATTTGAATACGAAGAATGTCTTTCACGAGACATACTGATCGAAATCGGAGATCGAATTTCGGAAAATTTGGATAGCGACTGCGCAACGAGAACGAATACGAGCAACTAAAAAAAAACATTAGAAGATTGTCAAAAGTCAAAAAAAGAAGGGACATTTCGCAGGGTTCGATGTAAGTAATGGAAAAAACCCTTAACATAAATTAAAGTTTCACTACTATTTTAAACAAATTAGGAATATCAAAACTTATTTTAAGTTAAACAAACAAATAACTTAAGTTATCAAATACATTTTTTTTTACTAAAACATTTTCGAAACTGTCTTAAATTTTATCTTTTAGAATATGCGGATCCCGCAATATTTTTAAATATTTCCGGGAGGCGGGGCTAAGGCGTAGGTGATAGACACGCGACAGGATATTATTGGCTTAACGCATCTTTGCAATTTTTTTCGAAACGATTACTGATTGGTTCGGCGCACTTTGACTTTTGAATTAAAGGAGCCGCAGTCCACGTGGACTGCATTGTTTGGTCAATGATAAAATAAGTGCAGAGGAGCCACTGATTTAAAACTAGTGGTAGAATGTATTTGCCGAGTTACTGCTGTTGTGAAATTGTAAAATTATTTTTAGTTGTCTGTCTAACTTATTGTTTTTATTTCTTAATTATTATTTCCAAGTCTAAACGAATAAAATAACAAAACCAAAACAATAGCGTAGCAGATTTATTCAGACGAAGTAACAAACGTATTATCTGCCGCTAGCCATCTAGCGGCAGATACTACGTTATGCGGCGTTATGCGCCATTATTTCGCGGTAGTGTCCGATATCACGCGGTAGGTCAAGTAGTCGAGGTAATTTTGTCATATTGGTGGTGGTAACGGTAGAGCGAATGAATGAAATCATTAAGGATGTTGATCAGTACTAAGTCATGCAGCACCAGAATTTCGAATAAAGCCCATCTAATCTACGACTTTAAACGCTTCATGATTACTCATAATCTCAAATATCTTCTTAAAAATGTAAGAAAACAAACACATTTAAAGTGTAATTCTTTCTCACATTCACTTAAAATACTACTGCATGCAAATCATGTTGTGAAAACTATTTAATGGTATTACTCTAGTTAAATCAGTAATTCGCTTTTTTGTATATGTATTGAATAATACCTGTATCGTTTTCCAAATAAAATAAAATAAAATAAAGTTGTTTTATTAGGTAATGTTCAATAATCAATTCTTTACAGTAATAACATCTTAGCGTTGCAACAGACGTTGACGGCTAGATGGCGCTAAGCGTCACGCAATTGACGTTTTCATAAGAAGCCACAAATTTCGCAGGGTCGGACTAACAGCACGGTGGCTCAATTGGTAAGAGCGTTTGGCCCGGTTTGCCAAAAGGTTGCTGGTTCAAGTCCCGCCCGTGCGCAAATTTTTGGTTTCTTATTTCATCTTTATGAATTTGAGAGATAAATTGATTAACGAATTTTTTGCAAAAGTAAAAGACAGTAGTGAATTTATTTAGTCTCTCTAAAGAAAAATACAGGGTAAAAAATTGGCATCATCTATACTCTATACTAATATTATAAAGCTGAAGAGTTTGTTTGTTTGTTTGTTTGTTTGTTTGAACGCGCTAATCTCAGAAACTACTGGCCCGATTTGAAAAATCTTTTTTACGTTGAATAGTCCATTTATCGAGGAAGGCTTTAGGCTATATAACATAAAGATACGACTCATAAAACCACAGCAGCAATGAAAAATGTTGCGAAAACGGGAGAAAGATATTCCTTTTGAGAGCTTCCGCTGCGTACGCTGCGGAAACCGCTTAAGTTACACAAAAATCATGTATGACAGGATTGTTCAGCATTAGGAGTTCTATAATAAAGTCCGCGACAGCATATGTCTATCTTTTATGGTTGACTTACTACAACCTTTTTTATGTTAATAAATTTGTAAAAAAATAATGCATTATTTTTAGAGGTGTATTATACACAGGTATTTATTCTTATCAAAACAAATACATTTATCATCAGGAGCATTTCATTGAAAACAAAGTTGCCCTTTATATCATATGATTTCAATAAATATCTTAGGAGCTATCACAGTTTTAATATAGCTCCGCACCAAATAATGTTCGCAGCTTAAGTACAACGTGCGCTTGCGCTAATATATTATTATAAAGCTGAAGAGTTTGTTTGTTTGAACGCGCTTATCTCAGGAACTGCTGGACCGATTTGAAAAAATATTTTTGTGTTGAAAGAGAAAGGCTTTTCGATATTAAACATCACACTGCGACGGGAGGGAAGGGAGCAAACTCAACTCAACGCGCGGACGAAGTCGCGGGGGACCGCTAGTATTTTTATATTTTTAAATTAATTTACCCCATTCATTTAAAATATAGTCATTCCTGTTGTCTATTCCCGCCACTTCGGCATTTACAGAACGGATATTTACCGTAACGAAATCGAAATGACATGAAGTAAGAAATAGAAGCAGTATATCATTAATAAAAAATAGCTCTTAATTTACATAAACTTTAAACTCGAATATAATAAAGCTAATGACACCTTCACCTTTGATACAACATTGTTAAAAATGCAAGAAGTGCAAAAAATATACTTTTTATAAAATAAATGAGTAACAAATAAATGAGAGTATTTTGAAATTTTCCATAAAATGCTACATTTTTGGAAGTTTACTTTATTTTTTAGCTTATTGACTATATTTCTCTGAAGAATTGTTGGCAACCCTTGATGTTTGGACCGGGAATTATCACGTTTCATTTGTAGATTTTTATTATCTGTGGTTTAGCTTGTCTCTGGGCGGATTATTTTACTTTATCTCATCTGTGTAATAGGGTTATGATGGTACAAAAGTACTCTGTGGGTTATGGCAAATGGCAAATGGCGATTCTTGATTGAGTTTTCTAAAACCGATTGATTTTAGTTTTACGAATTGTGTTCGAGCAAAAGCTTTTCTTAATTTTGGTTGCTACTTTATTTAAAGATTGGTTTTGGTTACCTATTTGAGATATTATGGTGTATTGATTTACAGTGGTAAGACATTTTAACCTTCGCTATTGCCCTCGGAACTATTTTACTTTTGTTGTTATCAAATTGTTTATTATGGCTATTTTTGTTTTGTTTGTAGATCATATAGGTAATCCTGTTAGTTAGGTACCATAATAGTGGAAGTTATATCGTCCTGTCAATAGGGTGTCTCAAAAGAGAAAGGCACATTGTTACTGTCTTTTCTGTAACCTACTTTAATGCGTATAACTGCGTTTTATTCAATGTCTACATACTTCATTTCAATAGGTGCACGAGTTAGACCTGTACTATCTTATCTCAGTTTAGTGTGGTCTGCTAAATGGTGGCTATCTAGTTTGTGCATACTATTTCCACAAGGTGATCAATGTGGAATTGTAATCCAGTTGGTGGTTGTAAACATATAACATTTCGCACGCACGCAGGTACCTTCTCAGAATCTAGAATAGGACTTGGATTGTTCTCAAAAGAGGGATATTCTTGTTTTTAGGCTCATAGGATTGTTCTTGTTTTTAGGCTCATAACAGATGAAATAAATAAAGCTTATAGTTCTATTTCCTCATACAATTCCATCATAATAACCATGCATGATTATTTTGATGAATCAGTGAGGTATAACTTTATGATAACTTATAAGATTACCAAAATTTTATACCCTATATTTATATATTTAAATGATTTTTCAGGCAATCTGGACCACTAGTCTAACCAAAGGTAACTAAAATATAAGCACTTGCTGGCTTTGTAACATTATTATTATTCAATAAATACATTTGAAAGATATTAATCAATATTTTTCTAGTAAATATTCTCAAACTTTGAGGTCTTTTAATTTGTTTGTGTTTATTACCTTTGTAAGATGGCGGAAGTGGATCCAGAGACACTGCTGGAATGGCTGCTGACGGGCCAAGGTGATGAGCGCGATATGCAACTGATTGCCTTGGAACAGTTGTGCATGTTACTTCTTATGTCTGATAATGTGGACCGATGTTTTGAGAGGTAATTGGTATTTGAATTCAAGCAATTTGTCATGCACAAAAATTACATTTTGAAAACTCACTTCTATACAATCATTTGCAAGAAAGTCAATTTTATGTTTCCTTACAGCTGTCCACCAAGAACATTTTTGCCAGCACTCTGCAAAATATTCCTAGATGAATGTGCTCCAGATAATGTCCTAGAAGTTACTGCAAGGGCCATCACCTACTATCTGGATGTCTCTGGTGAGTACCTAGTTTTGATATTATTACATGTTAACATATTAATTTAATAATTGTATGAAAAAAAATACAATAATTAATTTTATTGTCTTTTCAGCTGAGTGCACTAGGCGCATTGTCGCAATTGATGGTGCTGTCAAAGCCATTTGCAGCAGACTACTTACAGTGGACCCCAATAATCGTACCAGCAAAGATTTAGCTGAGCAATGCATCAAAGTAAGAATAAATTACATAATAATAATAAAAATAAGCCAGATATCCATTTACATATTCTGTAATTACCAGTTATCTTAATTGAATGGTAATTTTTAGGTATTGGAGCTGGTGTGCACTCGTGAGGCGGGCGCCGTGTGGGAAGGGGGCGGTCTCCCGGCCGTGCTGCACTTCATCACGCACTATGGCACTGCTGTGCACAAAGACACTCTGCACTCGGCTATGGCCGTTGTCTCTAGGTACATATATAATTTCGCACATATATATTTACATCAATGCAATGAAGCCTTATAGAAAGCAAAGCGAGGTTTAATAGATTCGATTCAGTTGGATTAACAAAAAAAGAGTTGTAATGATGACCAGGAAGGATATTTTGATATGTTTATTTCTTATTATTTCCACTGAGCTTCAACAGTAATCTTGTCTGTAGCGCTGCTATTTTGAAAGCGAAATAGTCATCATTATCATTAATATCAGCCCAGGGATGTCCACTGCTGATCAAAGACCATATTTTCCAAAGCAATCAGATGCATGCGGTCTGCATCCAGTATGATGCTGCGATCTTTACAGTATCGCCTGTCTATCTTGCTGGTGGATGTCCTTTGCTGTGTCTTTGGTAAAACCAGTGAAATGAACAATTGTTACTAGTGTCATAGACATTGACATATTTCAGTGTTTTAGTGTACCTTGGATTGTGTTAAATTTGTGCATTTGTTTTCTTCTTTATTACTTTTTACCAATATTACATTATACATATTACCAATAAGTGGTGACAATTTTTTTTTACTGATCAAAATTAGACATTTATCTTTCAATCACACAATATGTAGATAAAGTTGTTAGTAAATAAGTTTAATATTCTGCAATAAGATTAAACATATTTATTAAGATTAATAATTAAGAGGATTGTACAATTGTTTTTTGTCATAAATAAAAATAAAATCACTTGTAAACACTGGTTACCCTAATAAATTAAAGTATATATATTTATATAGGGTGTGCGGCAAAATGGAGCCGGGCGACGCGCGCGTGGGCGACGCGGTGTCGTCGCTGTCGGCGCTGCTGCGGCACGGCGACGCGCGCGTGGCCGACGCCGCGCTGCGCTGCTTCGCCTCGCTCGCCGACCGCTTCGCGCGCGCGCACGCCGACCCCAAGCCGCTCGCCGACCACGGTCAGACCATCAAATTATTATCGCTTTTTAAAAATAAATATCCTTTAGACATTCCCACACATCGCCATCTAGCCCCAAAGTAAGCTACTCAAAACTTGTGTTATGGGTGCCAGACAACAGATATAATACATACATGATATACATAGAAAACACCCAGACCAATACAAACAGACTGTTCATGCACATAAATGTTTGTATTGTGCGGGGATCGAACCCGCAACCCGCTGCGTAGTAGGCGATTTCTTGACCACTACACCAGACGACCCGTATGACGATAAGAGTCGCTCGGGCTTGAGTTAGGGTACTTATTTGATTATCTATTGGCGCACTGTCGGCGCTGCTGCCGATAGAACAATTAGATGAGGTTAATCTACTCACGGTATGAAATCAACAATTCGTCCTTAAAGTGACGTTTATCATGAGTAATTGTGTACGTCGATAGATATATTATGAAGCTGTTGGTCCTGGTCCGTCTTAAATTGAGTTAATAGTTTATAGTCTAGTCTAGCCAGAAAGCTGAGACTGATCAATAAAATCTAACAGTAATAATCGTCATTCGGCTTCAAATAAACCTCCTACTAACCTGTACTTAACCTGCATAACATATGTAGTTACTGCATAATAGTCGTAAGATTCATACCACTTGAAAAATCTGTTTTTCTTTGCTAATCGAAAATATTTGCTTTAAAAAGATCTGTGTGTTCAACAATAAATTACCTATTCAATCCAAATATTTTTTGAGACATTAATACTTATGTACTTTGACAATTATATATAATATAACAAAAATACATTTAAATAAAACAAAAGCAACAAAAAACATCCACAACTTCTCCAATACATGTAGTCCAACCAACACACTGCTTCATGTAGGGACAATCAATTCGCCCAGCTACAATACGCAAAATATCATTGAAACCCATAGACATGAATCTGCATGAAAGCTGCTCTCTTTCGAAAGAAAGATATTTAGTGAGTTTTGTGTTTATCTGAATTTAAGGTAAATACTAGCGTAAAAAAGGATTGCAAAGCTTGTTTACAATATACAAATCAAGAAAATCTGACTTTACTCCTAGTGACGTTTTTGCTCTGGGATAAAGGTAAAGATAAAGATATTTAATTACTCAATATGTATACATAAATGATGGCAATAAAATAGTCATAAAATAGTCAGTATCAACATGTTTTGCCAACATTTGGTGTGTAAAAATGTCATTAAAAGTGAACAAATCGTATTTAAATATCCCAAATGCAGACATAATTCCATCATGCCATAATTTAATAATAATAATTGATTAAAAAAAACAATGTCAAATCAAATAATATATAAAATGTGAAAAATGGTCATCTAAAATCTTGTACATTATAATAACATTTGTCGACCAAGATACCTTCACGCCATACCTTATGATACGCGGATCTAAAGTAAAGTTTAATTCGCAGGGTTGATCGAAGAGCTGGTGCGCCGGCTGGGCAGCGCAGAGAGCGGCGACGACAAGTGCTCGGCACCGGCCGTGTCCACCACCGTGAGCCTGCTGTCCACGCTCTGTCGCGGCTCGGCGCAGATAACACATGTACGTGCCTCTACACAATGTTATAAACCTGAACCTTTTCTTAACGGGGACGTGACGACAGCGTCGCAAACTATTGGAGGAAGGACTCGGATAACGTTATATTTTTCAAAACGTTTTCGCCTTAAATACCTAAGAACGTCTAAGTTTCGTTTATGTTCGAAGGGAAATATTATTAAAATGTTTTTGAAGAAAACAAAATTTTAAATCGTTATTGTTCTATATTACGTTTTAAACTATTATTAACGGTTTTCACCCTGCAATACGAAATAAAAATAATCACATCCAGCCCAGTTGTAATATTACGGCCTTGCATATAGGTATTATACGTAAACAGGGTGCGACATGCGCTATTTTATTTATTTATTTTATCTCTAAATTCCTGCGGAATAAATCTTTTTTTTCGTTCTCACATTACGTTATTATTTCGTATTTGTTCCGAAAAAAATGTCTTACGAGGAACCATTCGGAATGCTATAAAAAAGTTATTTTGAATAATGTTACCGAGCCCTGATTGGAGGACGTTGAAATGACTGTAATTACGAAAAGTAATTACACTAAAGTGATCCCAATAAAATATTGTATTGTACTTTTGTCGATTTTACTTATCAATAAAAAACATGCAAATTATTAAATAATATATTTTGTACTAAGTTGCTGGAAAAATTGTGACCTTCAATGGTGTTATTTTGGTCACTGCGAGTGCTGTCATCGATGCGGGTTCAAACACCACCTCCTTCGCACACAGCAAATAATTTTCTAGCAGTTTCTTGCGGGTTTGACCTCAAAAATTTCGGATTGCCCGTACAAAATTGCATCACCACCAATATCTTCTATCTGAATTTATTAACAGCAGCAGTTTAACGTTTTTTTTTTCACATTTTTTTGTGATTATGTAATTGATCGGTTGTTGTGTGTCCGCAGGACTTGGTTCGCCTCGAGTTGTGCTCCGCCATCGAGTGCGCGGTGCAAGCGGACGAGCGCTGGTGCCTCGAGTGCATGCGCCTCGTCGACCTGCTGCTGGTTCTGTTGTGCGAAGGCCGCCACGCCATACAAACGTAAGTACATTATTAACAAGTGAAAGCATTTAAAAAATGTGTTTTTATAATGTAGCACTAATATATTAGTAAAAAAACAATGAATGAATGATATTTATTGTGCATGGAAACAAGGTTACAGAGGTCTAGGCTACAGCTAATTTGACGACCCGTCTGTTGTAGTGGTCGAGAAATCGCCTACTACGCAGCGGGTGCGGGTTCGATCCCCGAACAATACAAACATTTGTGTGCATGAACATGTCTGTTTGTATTGGTCTGGGTGTTTTCTATGTATATCATGTATGTATTTACAAACAAAAAAGTATTTAAGTATTATATCCGTTGTCTGGCACCCATAACACAAGCTTTGAGTAGCTTACTTTGGGACTAGATGGTGTGTGGGAATGTCCAAAGGATATTTATTTATTAATTCAAGTTTCACTTGATACCTTTTCATGTGTACACATTTTACATAACAATAACAATTTTAATCAATTTCAATCAAAATAAGAAAAGTAAAGAGACTAAAAATTCAAAGTACATATATAAGGTCAAATCGTTTTAAGTGATAATATTTTAACTGTCTTTGTATACATCATAGAAATAGGGCACGATAATTATTTTTTGGAAAATCTATGAGTATTTTCCTTGGATGAATTAACCACTGGATATGAAACGCAAGACCGAATGTATGAAAACATCATTAGCCAATTTCTGCGGGGCGGGGGGACCTTGTCGTGTCAATTTTTGACATTTAGTGCATAAAAGTGTCGATATTTTTTTATCGATATGTACGGCACGAATGAATGAACGAATCTTTTGTAAAAGACATATAATTTTTATCACTAAAATAATAAATTACATTATGGGCATGTTTAATGCACAAACCATCGAATGAACAACTGAAACATATAACGTTTATATGAACGGTCTGGCAAGTAACAATAGCTAGAACTTCCTAAGACATTGTGAAACCGCCTATAAGTACATACAGCCCAGCACCATTTAAATCCTCCTATGGGTTAATTAAGCAGTAGATTTTTGCGTTGGCATTAAATCACACTGGTGTTAAATGGATACCACATATTCGGTGATGTTTTGTGGGGATCCATTTTGTCTCCCTTCGACCAACTTTATATTACTTAATGGATTCACAAGTAATCTGAAATTATATTTTATAGACGTATTGCCATAAAATTTGAGGTTTAAAATTTTAAAGCAAACTGTTGTATTTTTAAGATTACCTTAATTTATTCTCGAGTGAAACTTTTTACAGATTTATCATTTTATTTTAAAAGAATTTATATTAAAAATTTAATAAATGTTTATCGATACGATTTATCGACAATTGTCAAGCACAATTAAAATTAAACTGACAAGAGAACGAATGATAAACAAACGACAATCCTACCATATAAAGTATACGTTATCTTGTTGATTTTGTAGAAACGGACCACCACTTTTTTAAATGGCAATGTTACTTCTCTCTTGGAAAACACATTTCACTATTTTCATGAAAAATATCAGCTTTTTTTGGGATAAAACGTTACTTACGGATGAAAATGAATATTTTTGTCTTGCCGCTATAATTTTTATACAAAAATAAGCCACATTTACCCATTTTTTCCGACAATGTTTCTCACTGAGCTCTATCACCGTACTGACAAGACGTCACCAGTTGTGTTGTGACGCCACCAAGTGAGGCCAAAAAGCCCGCTTCGTGGCTAAGGGGGCACAAGCGAAATTGCATGTCATTGCGCGTCCAGTGGTTTATTCGTCCAAGGTATTTTCCCATTGCCCATCTCTAATCCCACTAGTCTCCCCGCTAAATTCTGGTAGTTCTGTCGCCGCTCGGCCGCAGACAGTTCATTCAATATATTCGCAACTGCGGTGTGGGAGGCGAAAAGGAGGTTTCCTAGACTAGACTTTCTTTCCTAATTTGGAATTTTGGATAAGACTTCACCGACAAAAGGTTAGTTTTTAAATTTGACGACTTTGTGTACAATTCAGACGGTCTTATCGCTTGATGCGTTTTCTGACTTATGTAGAAACAGCTAGGTTAGTTTATTTTATTTATTTCTATAGCTTAATGTTCTACTGCATTTTACTGTGGGGCTTGGCTGCTGATATAGAATCAATTTTTGTATTACAAAAAAGAGCCGTGCGAGCTATTTATAATTATAAACCTCAAGTTTCCTTACGGGAGCTGTTTAAAGAAATTTAATATTAACTGTACCCTCTCAGTATGTTTATAAAAAAATAATATATTTACTCAAAAATTTGCATTTATTCGCGAAAACAGTGTACACAAGTATTATAATAAGAATAAGGGTAAGCTTGCTTTTTAAAATTAAGGCTTCGAAAGGTTGGTAATTATTTCAGTGAACTACCAGGACACATTGTAAACTTACGTATTAATACATTTCAAACTGATTGAAGAAACCTTAATACCTGTAACTTAATTTGGATTCAGTGTCGCAGTCGACGGATGTTTTTGTTTTTATGCCTTATTATTATTATTTCTGTTAATACTAACACTAGAATATAAGACCTATGTTACTAACACTAAATATGGACGTAAGTTTGAAATAAAAAATATTTATTATTATTATTATTAATTATGAAAAGTTATGTAGGTAGGTAGGTGATTATTTAAAAGATAGTAATGTACTGCAAGATCACTACAAACATTATCAACCTGACCAATTTACATTTGTATCTTAGTACCAAGTCGTAAGTAAGAAGAAGTGATATAATTTATTTATTTATTTTTATTTGTTGGAAAACAAACAGCAATACAATACATGTATAATGATTACGGGAGATATAAAACTAATATGCCTATCTAGTTTTCACTTATAGAACTTATCGCACACATCAATATACAACAATAGACAGAAGACAATAATCGTGCCATTAAATATGTTCGAAGAACAATACCAGATAAAAAGAGAAAAAAGTAGAGGTCATACCAAGCTTGATAGGTTAATGATGTGTATTCAAAAAAAAAAGAAGAGTTAATATATTTCTTAAAATGATTTGGTCTCACAGTAAATAAGTCTATATGTTGAGTATAATTTTTGTTAAAGTTAGTAGCCACTCTGTTAAAGAAAAAGTGTTTTCTTTAATTTGTGATTGGTGGCGGTTCAACATGGAGGGTTATATAATTTCTTCTAAGATAAGTACTTAAGTATTATATAATAGTATATATAAGAATCTTGATCTTAATCTTTGAGAAAAATTCACTGGAATCATGCATACCCAAAGCTAGATTATGAAGGTAAGTCAGGTCAGCTGCTTCTCTTCTCAGAGAAAGAGGTAGCATGTGGTGATGTCTGCAATTAGCAAGGTAACTGGAGTCGGCTTTTATTCTAAGTTTGTAGTTAAGGTATCTTAAAAATTTGCGCTGAATTTTTTCAATTTTATCTATATAAATACTGTACTGCGGATTCCATGCTTGGCTTGCGTACTCCAGTTGACTCCTTACCAAAGAGCAGTAAAGAATTTTTAATGACTTAGCCATTGTGAAATTTTTGGTAACCCTTATTACAAAACCAAGTGTTTTCATGGCTTTAGAAGTTATATGGTCCACATGTTTATCGAAGAGCAGTTTATCATCCATGACAACACCCAGGTTACGAATGTGATCAGTGCGCTGAAGTGATTGCTGGTTCAATGAATAATCGAATTTAGTCGGGTTATAACTTTTATTTTAGCAATAAACAGTATTTATGCGAAAAATAACAGTATCTAAATATTTATTTCAGCTTGATAACTAAAAAATAACTCAAATTCATTTAAAATTTTCTGTAATTTGTCTTTTAAACACGAACTAAGTATTTCATTTTTATCCTTGGCTGTTGGCCGATCTAGTTCGCGCTTTAGCCTTGCGCGCGCATCGATATTGCAGTAGAAAATAAACAACGCGCCATTTTTCGTTAATAATTGGAGTCTTGTTTTCAGTGTGTTGAAAAACGTTGTATGAAACACGTGTGCCTGTGACCATAATATACGCGGCATTGTTATGGCGCACTCGCTTTCGCTCGTGCGCACACAATATCGCCTTGTATATAAGGGTCAACTTAGCATACTTGTATCACAATGTAGTATTTAATATTGGCAGAGGTTCGAGCCGCGGCGGCGCGTCGGGCGGCAGCGCGGCGGGCGGCGAGGGGAGCGCGGGGGCGGGCGGCGCGGGGCCGTGCGCGCGCGGCGACAAGTCGCACCGCCAGCTCATCGACTGCATCCGCGGGAAGGTACGAGCGAGCCCGTAGCTCTCACTAGACGCGTCGGGCGCGGGGCCGTGCGCGCGCGGCGACAAGTCGCACCGCCAGCTCATCGACTGCATCCGCGGGAAGGTACGAGCGAGCCCGTAGCTCTCACTAGACGCGTCGGGCGCGGGGCCGTGCGCGCGCGGCGACAAGTCGCACCGCCAGCTCATCGACTGCATCCGCGGGAAGGTACGAGCGAGCCCGTAGCTCTCACTAGACGCGTCGGGCGCGGGGCCGTGCGCGCGCGGCGACAAGTCGCACCGCCAGCTCATCGACTGCATCCGCGGGAAGGTACGAGCGAGCCCGTAGCTCTCACTAGACGCGTCGGGCGCGGGGCCGTGCGCGCGCGGCGACAAGTCGCACCGCCAGCTCATCGACTGCATCCGCGGGAAGGTACGAGCGAGCCCGTAGCTCTCACTAGACGCGTCGGGCGCGGGGCCGTGCGCGCGCGGCGACAAGTCGCACCGCCAGCTCATCGACTGCATCCGCGGGAAGGTACGAGCGAGCCCGTAGCTCTCACTAGACGCGTCGGGCGCGGGGCCGTGCGCGCGCGGCGACAAGTCGCACCGCCAGCTCATCGACTGCATCCGCGGGAAGGTACGAGCGAGCCCGTAGCTCTCACTAGACGCGTCGGGCGCGGGGCCGTGCGCGCGCGGCGACAAGTCGCACCGCCAGCTCATCGACTGCATCCGCGGGAAGGTACGAGCGAGCCCGTAGCTCTCACTAGACGCGTCGGGCGCGGGGCCGTGCGCGCGCGGCGACAAGTCGCACCGCCAGCTCATCGACTGCATCCGCGGGAAGGTACGAGCGAGCCCGTAGCTCTCACTAGACGCGTCGGGCGCGGGGCCGTGCGCGCGCGGCGACAAGTCGCACCGCCAGCTCATCGACTGCATCCGCGGGAAGGTACGAGCGAGCCCGTAGCTCTCACTAGACGCGTCGGGCGCGGGGCCGTGCGCGCGCGGCGACAAGTCGCACCGCCAGCTCATCGACTGCATCCGCGGGAAGGTACGAGCGAGCCCGTAGCTCTCACTAGACGCGTCGGGCGCGGGGCCGTGCGCGCGCGGCGACAAGTCGCACCGCCAGCTCATCGACTGCATCCGCGGGAAGGTACGAGCGAGCCCGTAGCTCTCACTAGACGCGTCGGGCGCGGGGCCGTGCGCGCGCGGCGACAAGTCGCACCGCCAGCTCATCGACTGCATCCGCGGGAAGGTACGAGCGAGCCCGTAGCTCTCACTAGACGCGTCGGGCGCGGGGCCGTGCGCGCGCGGCGACAAGTCGCACCGCCAGCTCATCGACTGCATCCGCGGGAAGGTACGAGCGAGCCCGTAGCTCTCACTAGACGCGTCGGGCGCGGGGCCGTGCGCGCGCGGCGACAAGTCGCACCGCCAGCTCATCGACTGCATCCGCGGGAAGGTACGAGCGAGCCCGTAGCTCTCACTAGACGCGTCGGGCGCGGGGCCGTGCGCGCGCGGCGACAAGTCGCACCGCCAGCTCATCGACTGCATCCGCGGGAAGGTACGAGCGAGCCCGTAGCTCTCACTAGACGCGTCGGGCGCGGGGCCGTGCGCGCGCGGCGACAAGTCGCACCGCCAGCTCATCGACTGCATCCGCGGGAAGGTACGAGCGAGCCCGTAGCTCTCACTAGACGCGTCGGGCGCGGGGCCGTGCGCGCGCGGCGACAAGTCGCACCGCCAGCTCATCGACTGCATCCGCGGGAAGGTACGAGCGAGCCCGTAGCTCTCACTAGACGCGTCGGGCGCGGGGCCGTGCGCGCGCGGCGACAAGTCGCACCGCCAGCTCTGTACAGGCGGGAAGAAGTCCCGGCTGTACAGTATATAAAAGGTTAAGATGGAAACTAACTCCCTAGTGGCGTAGATATCCCTTTGCCTAAGATACTAAGTCCCTAGAGCCCTAGCCCAGTCTAACAATAGATACTTAGATATAATAAGGATGTTGTGGAAGGATAGCTGCTCCCAGGTTGCCCAGGGTAGCAGCGTTAGGACGGTAGGTAGGCGGCGTGGACCCGCTGCCAGTCTGGCAGGCTCACCAGACTGATCATAGTGACGGCTAAAGGTGTCTTGGCCACAGCGGAGGGAAATGAGAACCAACACGGACGGTTGATATCTAATTTATTGCTTGTAATATACATGTATTTATAATGATTTAATTGTATGTAAACATATAAAGGTTTATGCTTGTGTGCCGCCGGTGTGAGTGCCGACGGTGCTTGCTGGGTCCATCGGTCAGCCGCTGCGATGTAGGTCGCTGACGCCGTGGTTGTCGCAATGTACGATGCTAGCTCGTACATATTGGCATCTTCAAAAAGAGAGAGGAAGAAGACGTGGCCCCGTCTCCTAGTGTCCAGTGATGCATGTATCTCGAAGATGCGATGTACTGCTAGCACCATCCGTGGTTGTTGTTGACGTCATCTGCTTGTTGACCCGTTGGAGCTGTTGCGGACTGACTGATATATTTCTTGCTTGCTGCGTGCTTGATGTTCGTTTGATGTTGGCTTGCTTATGATGCATGAGGCGAGTTGATGATGAGGTAGTCTGATGTTGACGTGACGACTCTGACCCGTCCAAAGTTCCGATGTATGAACGAGCTGGTTATCTCCCTCCGGGGAGACGATGTTGTTGTACAAGTCTCCTGACTTGCACAAGTGTAATAAGAGAGTACACGCCTCCTGGCCTGTTCTCCGAATGTATTGCTTGTGGCTGCAAGCCTCCTGGCCTGCAACGTGTTGATGATGATGGCAAGCCTCCTGGCTTCCATCGATGAATTCTGATTGCAGCCTCCTGGCGTGCAAAGATAAGTTGGTGAGTCGCTCACGTTGAATATCGATCAGATCCTCTTCGAAGTTATTGATGATGATGATGTTCTTCTCGTTCACTCCTCCTCTTCTTGATGATGTTGATATTTTTCTTTGTACTGAACAGAATGCGGTGGTGTTTCAGTTACTGGTGAGACCCGCTTCTGGGAGGCCAGTAACCGAACCGCTACTGTCAGTTGTCGATCTTCTTTCTTCTTTGATGTTGATTTATTGTTGAAGTTAAGCTTGTTCGTGTTTGCTGCTTCCTGAGAAGTCCTCTGTCGGTTGATCCTCAGGATTTTGAATAGGACAAGACAAGGGAATAGGAAAAGGTTGATAATAGTTACATGATATATTTGTTAATACCTATTTAGTTCCCTGTCGAGTCAAGTTAATGTTAAAGTCAATGATAAATAATACGTAGATAAGTAAATATTGATAAGTCGGGATGTAGGTGGTCGTAAGTCACCGTTGTTCCCTATAATGCTAATGTTTGTTTGTTATAAACTAAGGCGGGATGCAGGTGGTTGTAAGGCACCTGACCCTGTAATGAGCTTGTTTTAATAATTGCTAAACTTGGTCTCCTTGATTTGAGTCCCAAGAAAATGTTATGCTTAAACTTGGTCTCCTTGCAGAGTCCCAAGTAAGACTTGAGCTCCTTGCTGAGCTTCAAGCCATGATAATGCTAAAACTTGAGCTACTGATGAGCCTCAAGTTGTGTTTGTTTGCTCTTGTTTGAACTTGATCACCACGTCGAGTGTCAAGCCATGATAAAGCTAATACTTGAACTGCTGTTGAGCTTCAAGTTATGTTTGGTCAAGTCAATGTTATGTCGGAAAGTGGTGGTTGTAAGTCATCACTCCCAGTTGATAGTCTTGATTTAATTTCCCTAACCTACCCTACCAATGTTAGTCATGTTCGACGTTTAAAATGTATGTCAGCTAAAATATTAATAAATGTCCCTCGATAGAATGTAATTACCTACTGATTTCGCTGAATTGCGTAAGGCGCTAATGCAAGAATGCCTAAGTTCTCACATTTCACTTGCACTAAACAAGTGTTGGTGATATTACTTTTATTATTGAAATGATTTTAAATAAGTTAATTGTAATAAAGTACTGCCGGAATAAGTTTTGAATTGAACGGCAGACTTACTGCTTAGCTAGTTTCTACCAGTCAACGTCATTTGACATAACTGCAGTCAGTCAGATTATGTAGGTACGTTCCTGGTCCATGGTCACTGATGATCTATCCGGCTCGAAGATGTACAGGCGGGAAGAAGTCCCGTCTGTACAGTATATATAAGGTTAAGATGGAAACTAACTCCCTAGTGGCGTAGATATCCCTTTACCTAAGATACTAAGTCTCTAGAGCCCTAGCCCAGCCTAACAATAGATACGTAGATATAATAAGGATGTTGAGGTAAGATAGCTGCTCCCAGGTCGCCCAGGGAAGCAGCGTTAGGACGGTAGGTAGGTGTCGTGGACCCGCTGCCAGTCTGGCAGGCTCACCAGACTGATCATAGTGACGGCTAAAGGTGTCTTGGCCGCAGCGGAGGGAAATGAGAACCAACACGGACGGTTGATATCTAATTTATTGCTTGTAATATACATGTATTTATAATGATTTAATTGTATGTAAACATATAAAGGTTTATGCTTGTGTGCCGCCGGTGTGAGTGCCGACGGTGCTTGCTGGGTCCATCGGTCAGCTGCTGCGATGTAGGTCGCTGACGCCGTGGTTGTCGCAATGTACGATGCTAGCTCGTACAAGCTCATCGACTGCATCCGCGGGAAGGTACGAGCGAGCCCGTAGCTCTCACTAGACGCGTCGGGCGCGGGGCCGTGCGCGCGCGGCGACAAGTCGCACCGCCAGCTCATCGACTGCATCCGCGGGAAGGTACGAGCGAGCCCGTAGCTCTCACTAGACGCGTCGGGCGCGGGGCCGTGCGCGCGCGGCGACAAGTCGCACCGCCAGCTCATCGACTGCATCCGCGGGAAGGTACGAGCGAGCCCGTAGCTCTCACTAGACGCGTCGGGCGCGGGGCCGTGCGCGCGCGGCGACAAGTCGCACCGCCAGCTCATCGACTGCATCCGCGGGAAGGTACGAGCGAGCCCGTAGCTCTCACTAGACGCGTCGGGCGCGGGGCCGTGCGCGCGCGGCGACAAGTCGCACCGCCAGCTCATCGACTGCATCCGCGGGAAGGTACGAGCGAGCCCGTAGCTCTCACTAGACGCGTCGGGCGCGGGGCCGTGCGCGCGCGGCGACAAGTCGCACCGCCAGCTCATCGACTGCATCCGCGGGAAGGTACGAGCGAGCCCGTAGCTCTCACTAGACGCGTCGGGCGCGGGGCCGTGCGCGCGCGGCGACAAGTCGCACCGCCAGCTCATCGACTGCATCCGCGGGAAGGTACGAGCGAGCCCGTAGCTCTCACTAGACGCGTCGGGCGCGGGGCCGTGCGCGCGCGGCGACAAGTCGCACCGCCAGCTCATCGACTGCATCCGCGGGAAGGTACGAGCGAGCCCGTAGCTCTCACTAGACGCGTCGGGCGCGGGGCCGTGCGCGCGCGGCGACAAGTCGCACCGCCAGCTCATCGACTGCATCCGCGGGAAGGTACGAGCGAGCCCGTAGCTCTCACTAGACGCGTCGGGCGCGGGGCCGTGCGCGCGCGGCGACAAGTCGCACCGCCAGCTCATCGACTGCATCCGCGGGAAGGTACGAGCGAGCCCGTAGCTCTCACTAGACGCGTCGGGCGCGGGGCCGTGCGCGCGCGGCGACAAGTCGCACCGCCAGCTCATCGACTGCATCCGCGGCAAGGTACGAGCGAGCCCGTAGCTCTCACTAGACGCGTCGGGCGCGGGGCCGTGCGCGCGCGGCGACAAGTCGCACCGCCAGCTCATCGACTGCATCCGCGGGAAGGTACGAGCGAGCCCGTAGCTCTCACTAGACGCGTCGGGCGCGGGGCCGTGCGCGCGCGGCGACAAGTCGCACCGCCAGCTCATCGACTGCATCCGCGGGAAGGTACGAGCGAGCCCGTAGCTCTCACTAGACGCGTCGGGCGCGGGGCCGTGCGCGCGCGGCGACAAGTCGCACCGCCAGCTCATCGACTGCATCCGCGGGAAGGTACGAGCGAGCCCGTAGCTCTCACTAGACGCGTCGGGCGCGGGGCCGTGCGCGCGCGGCGACAAGTCGCACCGCCAGCTCATCGACTGCATCCGCGGGAAGGTACGAGCGAGCCCGTAGCTCTCACTAGACGCGTCGGGCGCGGGGCCGTGCGCGCGCGGCGACAAGTCGCACCGCCAGCTCATCGACTGCATCCGCGGCAAGGTACGAGCGAGCCCGTAGCTCTCACTAGACGCGTCGGGCGCGGGGCCGTGCGCGCGCGGCGACAAGTCGCACCGCCAGCTCATCGACTGCATCCGCGGGAAGGTACGAGCGAGCCCGTAGCTCTCACTAGACGCGTCGGGCGCGGGGCCGTGCGCGCGCGGCGACAAGTCGCACCGCCAGCTCATCGACTGCATCCGCGGGAAGTAGGCATCGTAACTGAAAACGGATATGGGTTCTATATCGATATCATATCGATAACCTTAACTACGTAACAGTTATTATAAAAACTAACAAACCGATGCAAAACTTCATCTAATACTCGAATACGAGTTATTGGAAACCAGAACGATACGACAAAACGCAAACTACGCAAAACGATCATACCCAAAACTTCGCTCTTCTCAATATTCGCGTCGTCCCTTTTACACGCGCGTGCTTAAATTAGAGTAAAAGAGATGAAGCGAATATGATATCGGGCATCGCTGTCAGTGATTTTCGCCTTCCTTATTACATCTCAATAAGGTTCATTTTATAAAAAGGTAGATGCGGCCCTATTAAGACGTTTTAATTTGGCGGGATTAGGATTTAACGAGAAGAGTATTTGCAAAAATGAATTTAAATCCATTGCAGTAAGGTTGAGTTTTCTCCAAAAGGTTTGTCCAAAATGTTTCATGCGTAGTTTGCGTTTTGAGAGTTTCGTTATAATAACTTATACCCTAAATGTAACTCAATAAGAAACAAACCATTTCATCTGATATCGATATCTGAAAACGGTTATTGATATCGATATGAAATCTACATATCGGTTACATAACGGTTTGCCTAGAAAAACGAAAACGCCCATGCCTAGCGGGAAAGTACGAGCGAGCCCGTAGCTCTCACTAGACGCGTCGGGCGCGGGGCCGTGCGCGCGCGGCGACAAGTCGCACCGCCAGCTCATCGACTGCATCCGCGGGAAGGTACGAGCGAGCCCGTAGCTCTCACTAGACGCGTCGGGCGCGGGGCCGTGCGCGCGCGGCGACAAGTCGCACCGCCAGCTCATCGACTGCATCCGCGGGAAGGTACGAGCGAGCCCGTAGCTCTCACTAGACGCGTCGGGCGCGGGGCCGTGCGCGCGCGGCGACAAGTCGCACCGCCAGCTCATCGACTGCATCTGCGGGAAGGTACGAGCGAGCCCGTAGCTCTCACTAGACGCGTCGGGCGCGGGGCCGTGCGCGCGCGGCGACAAGTCGCACCGCCAGCTCATCGACTGCATCCGCGGGAAGGTACGAGCGAGCCCGTAGCTCTCACTAGACGCGTCGGGCGCGGGGCCGTGCGCGCGCGGCGACAAGTCGCACCGCCAGCTCATCGACTGCATCCGCGGGAAGGTACGAGCGAGCCCGTAGCTCTCACTAGACGCGTCGGGCGCGGGGCCGTGCGCGCGCGGCGACAAGTCGCACCGCCAGCTCATCGACTGCATCCGCGGGAAGGTACGAGCGAGCCCGTAGCTCTCACTAGACGCGTCGGGCGCGGGGCCGTGCGCGCGCGGCGACAAGTCGCACCGCCAGCTCATCGACTGCATCCGCGGGAAGGTACGAGCGAGCCCGTAGCTCTCACTAGACGCGTCGGGCGCGGGGCCGTGCGCGCGCGGCGACAAGTCGCACCGCCAGCTCATCGACTGCATCCGCGGGAAGGTACGAGCGAGCCCGTAGCTCTCACTAGACGCGTCGGGCGCGGGGCCGTGCGCGCGCGGCGACAAGTCGCACCGCCAGCTCATCGACTGCATCCGCGGGAAGGTACGAGCGAGCCCGTAGCTCTCACTAGACGCGTCGGGCGCGGGGCCGTGCGCGCGCGGCGACAAGTCGCACCGCCAGCTCATCGACTGCATCCGCGGGAAGGTACGAGCGAGCCCGTAGCTCTCACTAGACGCGTCGGGCGCGGGGCCGTGCGCGCGCGGCGACAAGTCGCACCGCCAGCTCATCGACTGCATCCGCGGGAAGGTACGAGCGAGCCCGTAGCTCTCACTAGACGCGTCGGGCGCGGGGCCGTGCGCGCGCGGCGACAAGTCGCACCGCCAGCTCATCGACTGCATCCGCGGGAAGGTACGAGCGAGCCCGTAGCTCTCACTAGACGCGTCGGGCGCGGGGCCGTGCGCGCGCGGCGACAAGTCGCACCGCCAGCTCATCGACTGCATCCGCGGGAAGGTACGAGCGAGCCCGTAGCTCTCACTAGACGCGTGGGGCGCGGGGCCGTGCGCGCTCGGCCCTATCTCGCCTCGCTCTCACTCGATGGCGTCCGCGACTCTATTCGCTTCGTGCGATGGAGGAATCAGAATCGATGACAGAGCTCACAGTGACAAAAAAAAACTTTGGAGGACTTCTATTACCATTTCTCTAGCATCTTAGTACAAAATTTGCGTATCTGTGCATTAGATTTTATTTATAAGTAAAAATCTACACGAATGCAACAATTATATTGAAATAACTTTGGTTTAATTACTTTTTTCGTAATAATAGCCAGTCATTAGTCATTTCAAAGTGCGCACATAGTTTGTGACGCGGTCGTCGCGCATGATCCCGAGTGGAGAAAAAAAATTAAAAAATGCGCACCATTACACCTCTGTTGTCTTCCTTCTACGCGTTGATCGTGTGGTGGGATTGAATATCGGTCGCCGTCGCCTTATCGCCTTAAAAGCCGAAATCGCTTGCACCGCGCATCATTTTTGTTTGTAATGATGTCCATTTTTTTTTGGAAATGGTAAGGCGAAAGAGACCAACGAACTAACATTTATTTATTCTATGACGTTGTGTCTAAAGCTATTTTCACACATACAATAACGGCTGCGGCACGCACTGGCACTACATTAACTTTTATATGCAACTCCCCTCTTTCTTTTATTTTATTAATTACACACACGCCCTCTTGGCGCTATATTCAATTCGTAACGTGTCATATAAATTTTAGTGCCGCTGCCTTTTGTGGCTTTATGTATACAACGTGCAACGTTAAATGCGCAAAACCTGTAAATAGGTCTATTAGAATAACGAGAAATATCAAATGAAACACTTTTAGGGGTCCCTTTTTTTAAATGATTTCATTAAAATGTTGCCCTGTCTATTTATTTATAAGACTATAGTCAGGGTTGCGCAGTTGATGGCTAGCTAGCCATCAACTGCGCAACCCTGCCAGAATACATAAAGAAGCAATGGTCAGCTCTTTATAAGCGTAGATAGTCATAATAATAATGACAGCGCGGCGCAGCGATCCGATGAATACCTACCGACTTCTCTCTCCACAGAGCATGAAATAATCAGAAGTGCCAGTAAAACTAAAACACCACATAAAACCTTAAATTTCTTATATTTTTTCTTTTTAGAAATTGGTCAATTAAAATAAAAATCTTTTGGGGGTGTCTGAGGTTTTGTGCATTCAACGACGACCTCCGTGGTGTAGTGGCAAAGAACGCTGGTTTTCAAGGCGTCGCCGCTCCGAGGTCCCGGGTTCGATTCCCGGTCGGGTCAATATAAAAAAAAACTGTATTGTCTCGGGTCTGGGTGTTTTAGTACCACCGTTGTGTCTGATTTCCATTGCACAAGTGCAGCACAAGCTACTTACTTTGGGATCAGAGCAATGAATGTGATTGGTGTACAATATTTAATATTTATTTAAAAAAAATTGGTTGTTTGTAAAGTAGGTTTACGATCGAGATGTTTACGTGATAACGGTCCACTCACTCGAACGCTATGCCAGCCTCCGCTCGTGAGGATTCCGCGTGACAAGTTTCACGGAATGACTGGCAGCGCTCGAGATGAGACGGGAGATCGGTCCGTCTCTCTCTCGTTATACCTGCGATCGCGCTCGTGAGGTTTTGGTGTGACACAAGTTTCTGAACATGTCACCCGACTAAAACGATTTTAAAGACGTTATCACGTCAAAAAAAACACTACACGTTGTATACAAGTATAGTGAATGTTTGTAACACGTTTGTTTGTGACCCCAAGGACACGGACGCCCTGCTGGCCGCCGTCTCGTCGGGCGCCGTGGACGTGAACTTCACGGACGACGTGGGGCAGACGCTGCTCAACTGGGCCGCCGCGTTCGGCACTAAGGAAATGGTCGAATTCCTCTGCGAGAAGGGTCCGTATTTTTAACAAAAACACATCTACATGTATGTATGTAATATCGTTTGAATTGGATAATATTCATGTTATTTTTTTAAGGCTTTCAAGCACGTGTGTAATTTTAAGTATGATTGTATGTTTGTCCACGGATTTCTTAGAAACGATATTGCGAGATGATTTGGGGGAGGTCATATTGTCGGGGTTAATTCCAACAAATAGGTCCTTTGAGCCGGTCCATATCCATAGGTCGCTGGATCAGCCAGTTTATTTGTATTTTGATGTACAACCTCTTTGATACCAGCAATTGACGTTTCCAAGTTAAGGTTTTCCGTGACGTTTTTGATATCTTGCACTATTGACGGTAGCTGTTCTAGAAGGGCATTAATCCCGTTGATACCACTACGTAGTTCTTGTAGCACCAGGTCCAAAGTAGCAGACGATGACAAGGGCTGTCTGGGGGAAGAGGCCATCGGTGTTTGGTTCGCCTTGCAACTTGAGCATTGAATGGTAGCTTGCCGTACTGTTCCGAGTTTACGGTAATTTACCTCAGTGATGTTAGCACATGTGAAACAGTTAATAACATTGCACTTAGAACATGTCACTCCATCGGAGCAATTATTGCTGTATATTGGGCACGAAAACATACTGACGAATTTATAAGAAAGAAACGCGCGAAGCACAATGCAGGTAGTCGGTAATGAGTAAGCGACGAGAGTCGAACGTGTGTGCTCTGAATGGACGCGCGTCCGAGACTGATTGGTTAATGGTTAATGGTATGAGCACACGGGGCGCGGTTGGTGACCGATCGTAAACTGTCTTTATAATAGTTTTCCACTAAAACGCAATAATTGGGTCAAAGCGAAAATGCTGACCGCGCGCGCTATTGAATGAATTTACTGTACATCGTACACATATGTTCACCTCCTTTGGCTGATAATGATGACAATGGCGCTGATTTGGATTGGAACAGTGTAAATTTAAACAAAAATGTACTAAGACCATGACTAACGAAATGAGGTATTAAGTGTTTTTAAAGTATTGAGTTCAGTTTTGATTGAGTGTTTGTAAAGTTCGGTAAAGCACTCGTCATTAATACGTAAATTCAAGATTTAGGCTTTCGCTTATCTTGGACTGTGTTTTTAACATGACTAATTCTTTCATAGGAGCGGACGTGAATCGCGGGCAGCGCAGCTCGTCTCTGCACTACGCCGCGTGCTTCGGCCGGCCCGCCATCGCCAAGGTGCTGCTGCGGTACGGCGCCAACGCGGACCTGCGCGACGAGGACGGCAAGACGCCGCTCGACAAGGCGCGCGAGAGGCACGACCAAGGTACCTGCAGTCGCGATACATCGCCGCGAAGCCGCTGCGGTACAGTACGGCGCCAACGCGGACCTGTAGCTGTAGTGCGAGTGAAAGCGAGACTTACTCAATGAAAATAATCGAGCCCACTGACGTGAATTTATATGGGATTGAAGCAGCGCCGTCTAGTGCCTAACGTTTAAATTAAAATATTCCCATATGAATTCTCGCTCTGACTCGCACTACGGCCTCTGCGCGACGAGGACGACAAAACGCCGCTCGACAAGGTGCGGGAGAGACACGATCAAGGTTGGAAGAATTATAGATGGCAGATGCAACGGTTTCTCGACGGCATATCGGCGTCTCAAATCAATACCAACTTACTATTTCCAAACCAAAATAAGGTTAAAGTCACCGATTCTATCATCAACTACATATACCTAATAATAACGGTGCCTGCGAATGACATTAGTGATTGATTTTTGCAACACACGTAAACAAGTGCACATTTACTCGAACAGGGCACAGAGAAGTGGCGGCCATCCTGCAGTGCCCCGGCGAGTGGCTCGTCGTCGGGAACCACGACTCGCCGTCGTCGTCCAACGACGAGGACTTCCCCGAGACGGGGGACAAGGAAATGGCAGCTATATACTTGGAGTAAGCACTACATTCGTATACTACTAATAATTTATGGACCTCTCATCCTGATGTGCTATAAATCTTTCTTTACTTCTGCTAATGAAGAATGTTACTAGGTATACAAATCGCCTGAAAGTCAAAGTCAAAGTCAAAAATATTTTATTCAATTTAGGACACAAAATGCCACTTATGAACGTCAATAATTAGTGTAATATCAATCAATTTTGGCCCGTATGTGGCTAGAACATGTCTCCTTATCTTTTGGGCCCTACTAGCGCATTGAGACAAAATACAGACAATTTGGCAAGTGCTGAGAAGAAACGCCGGAACAAATTCAGTCACCACTAGCTGCCTCAAAAATGATACAAATCAAAATAAACATCAGTTTGGTGCAGGCTGGACTGTCCATACATTTTCGTCATTAAGATAGTCTTGAATATTATAATACCCCTTCTACATTAGGGTCGTTTTGACATGTAACTTAAATTTGTGAATAGGTAGTTCGATGACATTATTAGGTATATTGTTGAAAAATTTAACACAATTTCCCAGGAATGAATTCATTGTTTTGGCTAACCTGAAGTTTGCTTTTATTTCGTGTGTTATACGAATGTATGTAGTGACACAAAAAAAGTGTTTTTTAATGAAAAAATCTAAATTTTTGCGTACGTACATGATATTATCAAATATGTATTGAGAAGCGACAGTGAGGATGTTAATTTTCTTAAAGAATTCTCTCAGGGATTTGCGGGGACTAAGTTTGTAAATGGCACGAATGGCTCTTTTCTGTAAAATAAAGATGGTATCGATGTCCGCAGCAGAACCCTACAAGAGAAGACCATAAGACATTATACTATGAAAGTAACTAAAATACACAAGCCTTGCTGTTTCAACATCAGTTAAATGCCTTATTTTTCTAACCGCAAAGGCAGCTGAAGCGAGTCTCCCAGCCAGAGCGTCAACATGTGGGACCACAACTGCAATTGCAATTTCGTATCCAATGTAATGCCCAGAAAAAAAGTGGAGTTTGATAGATCTAATTTTTCACCGTTGAGTAGAATTTCTGTGGTAGTTTGCTTCACGTTAGGCATGGTGAATTTTACATTTAGTCTTTTTTGTATTAAGAAGCAAGTTATTGCTAGTGAACCAATTTAATACCTCAAAGAGAGCTCTGCTAACATTGTCAAATGATTTTTCGATTCTTCTTGATTTGAAGATTAAAGATGTATCATCAGCAAACAGAACTATCTCACAGTAGTCTTTTGAATAAAAAGGAAGGTCATTAATATAGATCAAAAACAGCAAAGGTCCCAATATTGAGCCCTGGGGCACTCCCATTTGAAGCGAGGCACCTGAGGAGTTAATACCATTAACGTTTACTGTTTGTAGTCTGCCTGAGAGGTAAGAATTCAACAGTTTTGACGCATTATTAGATACACCGGAATGTTCCAGCTTAATAATCAGTGTTTGATGATCGACACAATCAAATGCCTTCGTTAAGTCACAGAATACACCTATCGCATTATGTTTATCTTCATAGGCATCCAAAATGTTTTTGACGAGTGCCACCCCAGCATCTGTTGTATTTCTAACTTTGGAGAAACCAAACTGTTTCTGATGCTGTATTTTGTGAAGTTTAAAATGAGAGAGCAATTGATTAAATATAACTTTTTCAGAAATTTTGCTAAACGCAGGTAGAATGGAAATTGGCCTGAAGTTGCTTGTGAAATGTCTCAGTAAAACCTGTATGTATACAAATACACTACTTTGTTTGTTTTAGGGCCGATTTTACAATCATCATCATCATCATCATCATTATCAGCCAAAGGACGTCCACTGCTGAACATAGGCCTCCCCCACGGCTTTCCACAGCGACCGATTACTAGCGGTCTGCATCCAGTTTAATCCTGCAATCTTTATAAGGTCGTCTGTCCATCTTGTTGGTGGACGTCCTACGCTGCGACTCTGGTCGAAGGGTCTCCAATCTAGAACTTTCTTGCCCCAACGGCCATCAGTTCTTCGCGCTATGTGCCCTGCCCATTGCCACTTGAGCTTACTGATTCTCAAGGCTATGTCCGTTACCTTAGTTCTTCTACGTATCTCCTCATTTCTGATTCGATCACGTAGAGAAACACCCAGCATAGCCCTCTCCATCGCTCGTTGTGTGACTTTGAGCTTCCTTATAAGGCCCATAGTTAGAGACCATGTTTCGGATCCGTATGTCATCACTGGTAACACACACTGGTTGAAGACTTTCGTCTTCAGACACTGAGGTAAATGAGATGAGAAAACACTCTTGCGTAATTTCCCGAACGCTGCCCAGCCGAGTTGGATTCGTCGATTGACCTCTTTCTCGAAGTTGGACCTACCCAATTGGATCACTTGTCCCAGGTAGACGTACTCGTCGACAACTTCGAGAGTTGAGTTCCCAACGGATACTGGAGTGGGTACGACAAGGGAGTTCGACATAATTTTCGTCTTTTCCATGTTCATTTTAAGACCCACTTGTTGGGATACTCGGTCAAGGTCTTCGAGCATAGTGCCAAGATCGTCCAGCGTCTTTGCCACAACGACTATATCATCGGCAAATCGGAGGTGTGTGATGTATTCGCCATTGACATTGATGCCGATTCCTTCCCATTCCAGAAGTTTGAAGGCGTCTTCCAATGCCGCTGTGAACAGTTTCGGAGATATAACATCTCCCTGTCTCACACCTCTCCGCAGTGGAATCGCCCTCGTATTCTGCTCCTGTACTCGGACCGACATGGTGGCGTTATTGTAAAGACACTTTAGCACCAGATTTTACAATAGTCAGATAAAACTTATCAGACTGATAAATTATAAAGCGACAGATTTTAAAAAAAGACAGGTACTATGAATGCTGACAGTTAGGTGGCGTTTTCAAATTAGCCATATTGTATTTTGTTCGACGAATATTTCTTATCTGACTATTGAAAAATCAGCCCTTAGTAAAACATACATAGTAGTTTTGATTTTAGAGGCTTTCAAACTTTCGAAAATTATCGAGTTTCGCTAACAGGCGGGCGACCGTTAGTGACGTCATATCACAACGCGCCGTGCGGGCCGCGGCCCGCTTAGTATCAAGCCAGCGGTTATAGTAGGTGTATTATCATTTTGCAGTATTTTGTTGTGTTTTCGTCCGCGTATTAAGCTAATAGTCTAATAATAGTAAACATTTGAATAATAAAATTGATGAAGGAATCGGCGAGGGGGGCTCAAATCTACTTAAAATAGATGGATTAATGGTTGCGCATTATTTATCAACAAATAGTGATTTCGTTGCCGCCGAAATGCGATGAATAAAAATGCAAAGGTAAGTGAACTTTCCGTGCTACTACTATAAGTTGCTTAATCAAAACAAAATACCCAACTGAATTCGTAGTAATGGAAGAATGTAACTCAAGTAACAGAATTACCTACCTTCGATTAAACTTTTACGTTAAATACAACAAATATGTATTGTAGTTGTGTAGCTATTGGTAGTACGTTTGTATATATAGGTAGGCACGCTCTTCTTAGTCAATTTAAATAAATTAATACATTGATTTATTGCATACTAGCATCCGCCAGCAGCTTCGCCCCCGTTTCCCTCGAGAACTGTTAATTTTCCCAGAGTTAAAAGTAGCCTATATCTTATTCCAGAGTTCGTCCAGATCCGTTCAGTTATTTTTTCGTGAAAGATAACAAACACGCACTCACTCACAAACTTTCGCCTTTTCCAATATTAGTATGAAGTAGGATAGGTACTTAGGATGTACGAGGTGTGGTCCAAAAGTTTCTGGCTGGGAAATTTGGCGGCTTAAAATAATATAAAAATATGTCATCGCGATTGTCATTTATTTCGCTTTTTCTTGTATGATTTTGGTGTATCTGTTGCTTGTGGTTTTGATTTTACGGCGTTTTAACGCTAGGAAGTTGGTAAATCTATACTAATATTATAAAGCTGAAGAGTTTGTTTGTTTGTTTGTTTGTTTGTTTGTTTGTTTGAACGCGCTAATCTCAAAAACTACTGGCCCGATTTGAAAAATTTTTTTTACGTTGGATAGTCCATTTATCGAGGAAGGCTTTAGGCTATATAACATAAAGATACGACTCATAAGACCACAGCAGAAATGAAAAATGTTGCGAAAACGGGAGAAAGATATTCCTTTTGAGAGCTTCCGCTGCATACGCTGCGGAAACCGCTTAAGTTACACAAAATTCATGTATGACAGGATTGTTCAGCATTAAAAGTTCTATAATAAAGTCCGCGACAGCATATGTCTATCTTTTATGGTTGACTTACTACAACCTTTTTTATGTTAATAAATTTGTAAAAAAATAATGCATTATTTTTAGAGGTGTATTATACACACAGGTATTAATTCTTATCAAAATAAATACATTCATCATCACGAGCATTTCATTTAGAACCAAATTGCCCTTTATATCATTTGATTTCAATAAATATCTTAGGAGCTATCACAGTTTTAACATAACTCCGCAGCAAAATAATGTTCGCAGCTTAAGTACAAAGTGCGCTTGCGCTAATATATTATAAAGCTGAAGAGTTTGTTTGTTTGAACGCGCTTATCTCAGGAACTGCTGGACCGATTTGAAAAAATATTTCTGTGTTGGATAGCTTATTTATCGAGAAAGGCTTTACGATATAAAACATGACGCTGCGACGGGAGGGGAGGGAGCAAACTCAAAACGCGCGGACGAAGTCGCGGGGGACCGCTAGTTCTCTATATTTTCAAATCGGCATATCGTTCCGTGATCAAATTCCTGACCAAGGAAGGAATCAGTCCGACCGATATAGAAAAGAAAAAGGTTAGATGCCGTGTACTGGGATTCTTCTCCGTCGTTTTCCAGCGTTAAAGAATAAAGTAAGCAGTTTCGTTTAGGACGGGAGGCCATTGACGACGAACCTCGCTCCGGCCGGCCTGTGGAAGTACTCACCGAGGACTGTGTCAAATTAGTGGAAGAAGATGTTCTGAGTGATCGAAGACATAAGACTTAAGAAATAGCGGCAAGAACCGGGCTTTCGAAATTTTCAGTAACTACTTAGGATTTTTTATGGACATCTTCACATGAATAAAGTTAGTGCTAGGTGGGTACCCAAACTTCTTTCGAGTTTGCAGCTATCAAGTGCAGTTTGCAAGTTTTAGACGCATCTATATGCGTCTAAAACTTCTTGAGAACACGCTTTTTGCTCTGTTCGCTGCAAGCTCGAAAGAAGTTTGGGTACCCACCTAGCACTAACTTTATTCATGTGAAGATGTCCATAAAGAAACGCCTATGCGTTACGGAAAAAGTAAGACGAAACCATGGTTTTGTACTATAATCCCCTGTCCAAAAGGGAATCGATGGAGTGGCGTCGTCTTGGTGAAAAGCCTCCTAGAAAAGCCAAGGTAACGCAATCCACCAAAAAGATAATGGCAACGGTATTCTGGGATTGTCACGGAATACTGATGATTGACATAAAATAAAGGAATACCACGGTAAATGGCAGCTACTACGCTACTCTTATGAGCAGTTACGAGAGGCGATCAAGCAGAAGCGACGTGGAAAAATCAGTAGAGGTGTGCGGCTTCTCCACGATAATGCTCCCGTTCACACTGCTGCAATTGCCAAAGCTGCTGTAGCAAAATGTGGCTTCGAGGAAATTCGCCACCCACCTAGAAGTCCTGATCTGGCCCCAAGCGACTATTATTTGTTCTCAAGACTTAAGGCAGACTTGAGGGGAAGACGGTTTTCTTCGGATGATGAAGTGGCTCAAGCGGTTTTCGCCCATTTTGAAGACACAACTCCAGAGTATTTTTTAAGGGGATAGAAATGCTGCTTATTACGAGATCTGCAAAATGCATTGAAATAGAGGGAGACTATCAGCCGGTTTCTGAATTGAGCATTTGACGTTGGGAACAACTTAAGCTCGACTTAAGTATGTCGCAAAAGTATTTCTGTTTTTGAATTAAGTTTAAGTGTAATTTGAGTTTTTGAAGTTGAGAATTCTCAACTTTGACATCAACTAGTGCTTAACAGGAAATTTGCGTTGCACAACACAACTGACAGTACTCAAAGCCTGCTCACTGTGAACTTAAGCGTCTGAAAGCTAAGCGACCCAATGAGGGTACTTAAGTCCTACTTAAATTTAATTTGCGACAATTTGCTATGGGTGTAAAAGATCAAGCTACAACAGGTAATAAGGAAGTGCAGGCAAAACGTTATTAAAATTCAGACAAAGTTATATTAATCACAAATATTCGAAGGTGGACACAAGTAACAGTAAGAAGGCTTGGCACACTGGATGTATTTCTACTTTGAGATAGAGGTCAATCGTCGAATCCAAATCTGCTAGGCAGCGTTCAGGAAACTGCGCAAGAGCGTCTTCTCGTCTGAATTACCTCAGTGTCTGAAGACGAAAGTCTTCAACCAGTGTGTGTTACCAGTGATGACATACGGATCTGAAACGTGGTCTATAAGCCTCATAAAGTAGTTTAAAATCACACAACGAGCGATGGAGAGGGCTATGCTCGATGTTTCTCTATGAGATCGAATCAGAAACGAGGAGATACGAAGAATAACTAAGGTAACGGACATATCCCAACGAATTAGTAAGCTCAAGTGGCAGTGGACAGGGCACATAGCGAGAAGAAATGATGGCCGTTGGGGCAAAAAAGTTCTAGATTCGGAGGAGGAGTGAGGAGACCTTTTGATAAAAAGTGCATCGAGGGATGTCCACCGGCAACATGGACGAACGACCTTGTTAAGATCGCGGGATCACACTGGATGCAGACCGTTTGTGTTAGGTCGCAGTGAAAAATCGTGGGGGAGGCCTATGTTCAGCAGTGAACGTCTGATAATGATGATAATGATGAGTGTATTTCGAAGTTCTTCAACTTATTAACTTTTCAATCATCAAACATTGCAGGAAATCAAACTTTATCAAGTTTGAGTATGACACTGACACTGATTGATTGACAAAAGACATTCCGTTCTCGGCAGTCGTTTACAATTTCATTTTATTTAAAATATATAATAGTGACTATTTAACTTGAAATCTTATTTGCAATCTGATGCTCTTAGGAATATATAACTGACATAATGAAATCCAGAATTTATTAATGCCATGTATAAATACAAACCGGTAAAAATCGGTTGTTTTTACTTGTAACGGAACGTTGTATAATCAAGGACAAAACTCAGTTGAATATGGTTTGAGACAATCTTAAATTGACGAATGAAACGTAGGAAACTTAAGTACTCATCAACTATTTGAGCAGATCTCAACAGATTTCCACTCAAATGCTCAAATCAGAAACCGGCTGTATATTTATTTGTCTTTTTTTTACTAACAAAATACGTAAAGCCATTTAATTTACACTTAAACACATGCACTATATTTTTTTTATTTATTTGTATTTTTTACTAACTTAATACATAAGTACCTATATACGTACGTACAAAAACCTTGACGTGTTTTGCCACTACACGTGGCATCCTCAGGAGATGTTGTCGCCTCGGCGGAGCACGAACGACTGAACTGTGTCGCTGGCACGTTTTTGCACGTTGGTGTTGGGTACTAATAATTTTATTAACTATGTCGCATGCGTATTGAGCACTCGGCTACAGCGAATGCTAACACAGTTATTTGGGTCGTTGTCATCGCCGTACCGACGGAGCGTCGACCGGTCGAAGTGCGCTCATGACTCTTTTGTTTTTTTGTTATTTGGCTTAAATTAATTTGTTTTAATTTTTACAGGCGCCTGGTGCCGGTGTTCTGCGCGCGGTACCTGGGCGCGGGCGGCGGCGGCGTGCGGCGCGCGTGCCTCTCGCTCGTGCGCAAGATGGTGCACTACGCGCCCGCGCGCCTGCTGCGCCCGCGCCCGCCGCGCGCCGCCGCGCTCCTCACGCAGCTGGTCGCCGCCGTGCTCGACAACCAGGTGAGTGCGCCTGCTGCGCCCGCGCCGCCGCGCTCCTCACGCAGCTGGTCGCCGCCGTGCTCGACAACCAGGTGAGTGCGCCTGCTGCGCCCGCGCCGCCGCGCTCCTCACGCAGCTGGTCGCCGCCGTGCTCGACAACCAGGTGAGTGCGCCTGCTGCGCCCGCGCCGCCGCGCTCCTCACGCAGCTGGTCGCCGCCGTGCTCGACAACCAGGTGAGTGCGCCTGCTGCGCCCGCGCCGCCGCGCTCCTCACGCAGCTGGTCGCCGCCGTGCTCGACAACCAGGTGAGTGCGCCTGCTGCGCCCGCGCCGCCGCGCTCCTCACGCAGCTGGTCGCCGCCGTGCTCGACAACCAGGTGAGTGCGCCTGCTGCGCCCGCGCCGCCGCGCTCCTCACGCAGCTGGTCGCCGCCGTGCTCGACAACCAGGTGAGTGCGCCTGCTGCGCCCGCGCCGCCGCGCTCCTCACGCAGCTGGTCGCCGCCGTGCTCGACAACCAGGTGAGTGCGCCTGCTGCGCCCGCGCCGCCGCGCTCCTCACGCAGCTGGTCGCCGCCGTGCTCGACAACCAGGTGAGTGCGCCTGCTGCGCCCGCGCCGCCGCGCTCCTCACGCAGCTGGTCGCCGCCGTGCTCGACAACCAGGTGAGTGCGCCTGCTGCGCCCGCGCCGCCGCGCTCCTCACGCAGCTGGTCGCCGCCGTGCTCGACAACCAGGTGAGTGCGCCTGCTGCGCCCGCGCCGCCGCGCTCCTCACGCAGCTGGTCGCCGCCGTGCTCGACAACCAGGTGAGTGCGCCTGCTGCGCCCGCGCCGCCGCGCTCCTCACGCAGCTGGTCGCCGCCGTGCTCGACAACCAGGTGAGTGCGCCTGCTGCGCCCGCGCCGCCGCGCTCCTCACGCAGCTGGTCGCCGCCGTGCTCGACAACCAGGTGAGTGCGCCTGCTGCGCCCGCGCCGCCGCGCTCCTCACGCAGCTGGTCGCCGCCGTGCTCGACAACCAGGTGAGTGCGCCTGCTGCGCCCGCGCCGCCGCGCTCCTCACGCAGCTGGTCGCCGCCGTGCTCGACAACCAGGTGAGTGCGCCTGCTGCGCCCGCGCCGCCGCGCTCCTCACGCAGCTGGTCGCCGCCGTGCTCGACAACCAGGTGAGTGCACCGTAGCCGCTAGTGCACCACATATGCACTACGAACCACGTCGTGTCCGCTGCGCGCATTGACCACATACAGAGGGTACGTGAAAACTTCTTATAACGGCTGGGCCTTGCCGTGTCCAAGTTTTTGCTTAATGAGAAAATGCGTTCAGTTTTGACCATTTTTATGAATCGAAAACAAAATTATGATAAAAAATGACCACCACACTATCTCAGGTAGTCAATAAATGAAACCATATAAACCGATCATAATACAACTCAGTTAAAAAACAACTGTCTATCGAGTTAGTACACGAAAACCAGCACTTCGCCCCCGCCGCGCTCGACTGTCAACTACTAGATTATAGTGCTCAAGCATCCAAGGTACCTCGGGAAAAGTATTTATTACCAGTACACCACTGCATCGATGCAGCAGTTCCACCGAAGACATCGATCTAGCCACTGATCTGATAAATAGAACGAGATAACAAGGTGTCTGGAATTATGGATGGAAACATGCCAAAAATAATAACTATTTTCCATGGAGGTCAAACGAGGTACGTGACCGATTTAGTATAGGAAGCCAAGTTTTACTTATGTTTCTAGGAAAAAGTTGTTAAGTCACTGATTCTGAGTAGCTCCCTTCATTCTTTACAGGTTGTTTTAAAACACCTAGTATACCGGTTTTTCGGGCTCGCTTATTTATTTATTTTTAATTAATCATCTTATAACTGACCTATTTATAATCTGATCAGTTCTTTCAACCATGAAAGATAGTATAATTAATGTATGAATAAGGCTCGATTTTACCAACATCGGATAAGGAATTTTCGTCAAAAATGATACAAAACGCCTAATTTGAAAACGTCACCTATATGTCAGCAATTATTTATAAAAATGACATTTTAAAATCGGTCGTTTTATACGATAAGTCCTATCTCACGTTGGTAAAATCGCGCCTAAGTCGGGTACTTTTGCTAGCTATATAATATTGCTCAGGGCTGGGAGCCGGGCGGCCGGCGCGCGCCGCCGCGGTACCTGCGCAGCCGCTATATCCGCCCGCCAGCGGTAATCCGATGGTGTGATGTGTGCCAAAGTCTCTCCTCTACCATGTAGGGTGGAAAAAGGCTTGACGAAGCTTCGAATACAACAAAATTGAGCAGCCACTGAGATTGATTATAGGCTGCAATGTTTATAGGGTCTATCAAAATCGGCTGCATTCTTTCTCGGGGCTAGTTCTGATGCTCAAATACAACAACTTTTTGTATGGGACCAACATCGTAATCTCGAAAAAATATTTCACTTTCTTAAACTAAAGTGCCGATCAGTTGACACTAGTTAGTATGGAGAAGTCAAATTATTTTTTGGGTATGTTGGTCCCATACAAAAAGTTGTTGTATTTTAGCAACAGAATCACCATCGAGACGGAAAACCAGTTTATTTTGTTAAACCCTATATAGTACTAAAAAAGGCGGTTTGCGTGGGGGAATAAATATCTGATTTTTTTTTAATTTTATAATAAAAAATATATGAACTTTGAAGAAGTTTCTACATTTCGTTTAAAGATGGATAATTTTGGCTAAAATTATCTCGAAAACAATTGGCTGATTGATTGGCAAGTATTGTTTATAAATTACGTTCTGCTTCGTTAAGTCTTTTTTACTCCCATATCACACACATCCTTAACATAGTGCATTGGCAATGTTTACACGGACCTTATTTTTATATCCATTGCGTATGCGTCGATTTTGCAGAGACAAGTAATCACCATAAATCATTTACTACCAGAATGCATAACAGTGTCAATTGATATCTGAAACAATGCCACAAAGCTCTGCTTTCAACACCCCATGTGTTTGTTTCGTTATGTTTCATAAATTTCCTTAAACTAAATATGATTTTCTATTCCTATTACACTTTCATGGTCTATTTATAACGCATTTGTAAAAAAAAACATCACACCATCGAAATTTACCAGCATTCAACTATTTTGTTTTAGTGTTTATGTGTCTTAATATCCCTTTGGTTTTATTGTTTGCTTATGTATTTACGTTGTACTTGTTGTGTTTTACTTAGTAAAGTAAGAATCACGAAATGTATACGAGTATAATACGTCGATTTTGCTATTATACGGATTATCTCGATTCTAAAATTATTATAAAAGCACACGGTGAATAAAAGTATGTGCAGTTCATACACATGATGATGATCATGACACGGAAAAATCCGGCACGAAATTGAGTCTAAATTGCATTGGTATGCCCAATGATTGTCATTACTACCTGGTTATCTTAAGAATGGCCCTCTCACTGTCACCGCGCGCAAGAAAAGGTGTGTAAGAATGAACATTGACATGAAATAGACGACCGCGGGTAGATAAGCGGGAAGCAGGAGGAACGTGACATGTTTCATAGGTCTATTTTTACGCTAACTGGGTTGAATGATGTGTTCGCAACTGCCCAAAAACACCTTTAAGACTTTAATAATGTTTTAAATTCGCTAGGACGACGACGACGGTCACCTGATCGTGCTGGGCATAGCCGAAGAGCTGATGGTGAAGGCAGCTGACGTATATCTCGAGCAGTTCGCGCGTCTTGGAGTCTTTAGCAAGGTGGAGGCGCTCGCCGCCGCTCCCGCCGCGGCTCTCTCCGCTGACGGAGAGACTGTAGTGGCCACCGGTGAGCATTGATTAAATTACTAGTTAACGCTTCAAATAATGTAAAAATACTTATTTCTTAGTGTTTGTAAAAAAATAATACAACCTATATTGCTCTCAAAAAACTCGAAGAAAGAACGGATGAAGGAATATCGATTGTCTTTGTCAAGTAAGCGTAATTGAAGAAAGTAGAGATTAATTCTTATACAGGACATTCTGTATAAAAATCAATCGAAAACGTGCAGCGAAAAGGGATGCGCTATGAATGTTGTTTATCACTTTTATATACAAATATTATAAAGCTGAAGAGTTTATTGGAGAAGGCTAAAGGCTATACTAAATAATACTACTTCTAATACTATACTACTTCTATACTACGCCGTAGCTAGCAAGCTATGAAGAGGCGACTCGGTGTTGGTAGTTTTGACTCGCTCGCTAGTATCGCATTAATTAACTGATTTATAGGGTATTTCCATTTAAAAAAAAAAGATTTTTGTTGGCATCAGTATCGTTTATGTAAACGTGTACGTTTACGTTTGTGTAAAACAACACCCTGTTTAACATCAGGCTACGACGGGAGGGATGAATGTAAAATCAAATTTTTTTCTGACTCCATCATTCAAATTGCACGTGTAATACGTGTCGCTCGTCTCACGTTGCATCATTCCGTTCAGCGGGCAGCAGCGAGGACGCGTCCTGCCTGTCGAGCGGCGTGGCGTACTCCTGGGGCGAGTGGTCGCTGTGCCGCGGCCGCGACGCGCTGTACGCGTGGAGCGACGCGGCCGCGCTCGAGCTGAGCACCGGCAGCAACGGCTGGTTCCGCTTCCTGCTCGACGGGAAGCTGGCAACAATGTACTCCAGCGGCAGCCCCGAGCACCAGACCGACAACACTGGTAACTATCATGTGAAAACTGGCTAAGTACTAATAAGGATATAAGTGACTAAATAAGGGTTCCACTTACTAGCCACTTCCACTTACAACAATGGGACCAATTAAAAGGTATACCCTCTAAGTTGGCGAAAATTTTTTTTGAATCGGTTAACAAACGACTGAGATATGAGGTAACATAGATACAAAAAAAAACATACAGTCGAATTGATAATCTCCTCCTTTTTTGAAGTCGGTTAAAAATAGTCTTATTAATCTCTGCGAACGTAGTGTAGCAGCAATGCAGCGCTGCACATTCGAATATGCTATGAGTAGAAAATGTCTCCGCGGAATAGCTTAACGTACTGCGACCGCATGCAAAATAAACTCTTTAATTCATATTGTTTCAGCCACGGTTATTATGATGTTGTTACATGTGAATTACTATCAAGTAGAATATTATAGATTCTCGCCAAGTTTGATATAATAACACCATTAAAGACGTAGGAATTCGATGTTTAACTACAATGTGCTATATTGATACGAACCCAAGTATTTGGAGATGTTTACATTAAATTTAACCGAACTTTATGCCAACTCGGAGGTATTGTTTAGCTTTACAGCTCGCGGAGCACTGATATACGGTGAGGTTTATCAAAATATTATTGTTTATGTAAGCATTAAGTTTACCGTTTAATATTCATTAGGTTAAGATTTTCAACGTTTTAAATTAACCCTTTTGGATTCCAATGGATTCCAAACCAATACCCACGTAATAGCTGTAAAGCCGTCTTCACTAAAACGTTTATTTTGAAAGTTGCTATCAATTTTAAGCCGCGGCCGAGCTTGTTCTCTGAGCCCCGAACCTGAGGCGTGATGGACGACTGCGAGGCACCTAAAAGGTCTCTGCTCCCCGCACCAAGTATTTTACATATTTGCTGCCGTCGCATCGTTCAGCTTTGAAGAGTTAGCTTAGGATGCGTTCAGAGAATTTTTCCAGTCTATTTACAAATGAGTGTAAACACTATAGTTTTGTTTTGGGGGTGAAACTGACAATTTAAATAAACCGATAGCAATGTTGTTATTAATACTGATAATATGTTTGATAAAATAAAACAGTTTACTAGAAATTTATGTTACACATGGTTAGGATAGCTCCAAATCTAAAGCTTAACTTTTAACGATGTCAAAGAAATTTCATTGAATGTCTCTTGTTTGTGTTATGAGAGAACATAAATTAATAATAAAAGCGTATAAAATTTTCTATGCATTATTGTTATATGAGCAGAATTTGTGTTAAAATATATTTGGCCAGGTTTGCCTTGCATATTATTTTACTTACATATACATAGTTTAGCAGTGGGCCTCCTTTGGCTGATAATTATGATGACATATATCTACATTCATTTTATTAATAACGATGTTGAAACGTACGTATCATCAGATCACGGATTGATTTTTGACGAGATTTTGAAAGCTTTATTACTGCGTAACAGTGATACATCTGAGCCATTTAAAATACATTCGCCCTCGAGTTAACGTAAAGATTTATCATCAACGTTGGCAGCAAAAATAAACTTTGTTTTTCTTAGTATTTGTATGAAGTGCAAAGTGATATTTGCTGTAGTTAAAAATGGGTAATATCTCAAAAAATACTAGTTTGATCTCGTGCAAACTAATTTTCTTTGAAAGTAGTTGTAAATCATCACATTGTGCTATTTTTTTTTTCAAAATTTTCACTGACTTCGTTCAAAAGTTAGGGGGGGGGGGGGGGGACGCCAATTTTACCAATTTGTATAGTTAGGGAGGCGAATAGGGGAATTTTCGGTAATACTCGAGCGTGGCAGTTTAAGATACGAGAGATATCTTGGACCTAATAGAACAACCTTGTAAAGTATTTAGTTCTATATGTAGTGACGCGCGCCTAGGATAGACGATCAGATTAGTAAAAAAAAATCGATAGTCTGAAATACTCGAGCGCGTCAGATTAAGATATTGGGGGTTGATTTTAGTGTTTTAACTAAATTTAACTAATCTGACGATAAGTCCTTGACGCCGCCGAGTTATAGGGTCACGAACTTGTAAAAAAAAAACGTTGATCCGGCATTCTCGAGCGCGATTTTTACTATTTTATTTTGAAGAATATAATCTAAAACGTACTAAAAATACAAAATCTGCCGGTTTCCGCATGACCGGGAGTGTGGAGGAGCCATTTCGTCTTCCGAAAAACGCGTTGCGGCATATATGTCGCTAACGATACATTTTACAAAAAAAAAGTTTAAATAAACAAAAAAGGTAATTTTATTTTACACAAAAAAGGTCTCTTTACATTTTTGTCCAAAGTTAAAACTTTTTGACTTGAAGCATCATAAAAACTCTAACTCCCGGTTTTTTGAGTATATCTTGAAAACTGAAGGTGTTAAAAAAATTGATATGAAATAACGATGATTAAATTATGTTACTTTTATTATATCTCATATTTTTTTTAAAGCTTCTCGACAACTTTCGTGGATTCAGTAAAAGTTACGCGTATCTATATATACGCGTATACAAAAGTATTATTAACATGTACAGTTTCATATATGTATATTATTCAATAGCCTGTTGATCCTCAAATTGTTTTTTGGACGTACCGTAAGCAAAACGAAGTAAAGAATTATTAAAAAGAAAGAAAAAAGGAAAAAAAAGAAACCAAAAAACCTTTCCGGTCAGATTTAGAGAACTCACCAACATTTTTGTCAGATTAGGAAAATATGCTTTCAGGATACCGAGATAAACCTCCCCTATGAAAATCTCACGCGCTCGAGTATTTCAAAAAACCTTTTTTTTTGCATTTTCAAAAATTCATCGTAACTTATGGTCACGCCGAAATCGTCAGTTTTTTTAAAGGGAGCTTTCTTGGGGCCTACTTAACACCCCTTCCGAAAATCTGACGCGCTCGAGTTTTTTTTTTTTGCATTTTTGACTACTTTATACGCCTACCCCCACCACGAAAACCGGCAGATTAGTATACCGTTGTTATCAGAGGCACTTGGGGCATGCGTAGTACGAATATCTGACGCGCTCGAGAATGCCCAAGTAACTGTTTTTTTTTACATTTTTGAAAGACCGTACACGCCAAACCCACCGCTTAAATGGTTTTTACCATACGAGCTTTTCTTTTCGAAATTATTTTATCTTTCGATTTTGATAGGTCTCGACGGCGCTGTTGAATTACGCCATTTAGCTACCTCGCCTCCCTAACTAGTAGGTATCTATCTTCGGCATTCGGCTACAGAGCCCTAAAAAGGTGCCTTCATAAATCGAAGTTGATCTTTATTGTAATTTTTTTTGCTGATTTGAGAAACCAATGACTTCTCATACACAAATTAGGTGCCCTTTATTCATATGGCCATGATGTATTAAGATTTTTCATTAGAAGTAGTCTGCAGATTCGCAGAACAGGCCTTTCGCGCGCCAGTCATATTTTATCTAGAGTTGCACTCGGCAGCAGATTTCTTAACATTTCTTAACTATTGAATAATTCATTAATGATTACGAATCTTATCGGTTGATTTGAATATGTATTGGTCTTACAAACTTAATGCAATGTTTTTCTACAGAAAACCGCGGAGAATTTATTGATAAGCTTCAACGAGCGCGTGCGTCTGTCAAAAATGTCGTCCCACAACCTATACTGTCCAAACCTGGGCCTGCAAAATTGATATTGGGAAATTGGGCACTGTCTTGTAAGAAGTAAGTCAATTCACATGCCAAAACTATTGAAATGTAATATTGATAAGTAATTAAATTTTGTTACTCTTACAAAGAAAAACAACTCAAAATAAAATCTTTTGTTTTTCTTACAGAGAAAAAGAACTCCAAATACACAACACTGATGGTCAACAGCAAACCACAATATTGAGAGAGGATCTTCCAGGATTTATATTTGAATCAAATAGAGGAACGAAGCACTCATTTACAGCGGAAACATTTTTGGGTAATTGTTTTACCCTAGTTAGAGTCTAAGTTACGGTCAAAACCCAAACTGATCAAAACAGCATTGACTGCAAGAAACCATTTGTTTCTTTTTGACAGATTTTTGGGTCGATCCAAACCAGCTTCGGCATGGTTTTTAAGTTTATAGTGGTTTTGACCGGTTCCGAGCTATGGCTGTTACATGAAATGTATATTTTGTTGTATTTGTAAAGGCCTTTTGCCTTCGATACTAAATTATATGTCCCCGTAGGTCCAGAACTAGCCAGCGGTTGGGCCAACCGACGCCCGGTCACAGCGGACCTCGCCAGCACAAGTCAAAATCGTTCCCGATTTTCAGCCAAAACGGAGGCACTAAAAGCTCAGGTATGCACCATACATTATGATGGCTTTTCATTCTGATAAATACTCATGAACCTGAATTGTGTGTGAAAGTTTCTTTTAATGTGTTCAATATACAAAATATTCATTTGCGGTAATAGGGTGTTGCCTGTAGTAATTAAACGTAAACATGTTTCGCATATATTTTATTTAAGTGCCAAAAAAATTTAAAATATTTTTGTTTCTAAAAATAATTGCATATTTTTGATATTTTAATTAGGTAAATAAAATAGTGGTTTTCAATCTATGTTAACGATACCGCAAACGACAATCACGAAATGAGACGTTACGTTTCTAAATCAAACATGTCAAAGTGCTGTCAAACGTATCATAATCAGTGCTGCCAACAAGAGCTGGCATAAGTGTGTCTTCATTGAGAATGGATCATTTGTATTTGTATCACTAAAAAGATGTATCTGCATCATTTGGTACAGCGTCTCTCGTAACAATTTTTCTCTATCATTGTCTCATCTGCATCATGCATATCGCTACGCGCTACGCGCGTGAATGAGGTGAGGATTTAACTTAAAATACAAGTTTTATGTGGTTATTATCTGATGTGGCCGCCTCACAGTACTTTATCAAACAATCTTTCTCTCTGTTTGGCTCATGTTTGCAAATCGTAATGTCGATTCGATCAAGTTTTCGCGTTTCATATAAAGTGTAAATTGATTGGATAAATGTAATGTATTTGTATCCACAATAATTTTCTAAAAAGACTTAAACTATGAAGCCTAAAAAATAATAACATTGCGTCATGCGTCCTCCCTCTCATCGAAGCTCGTCGGTGTGCCAGTGTGTGAGAGAGAAGGCAAGCATGCGCGCTAGAGCCGCCTAAAGCGAACCGATCAAAGCGCGCGCGTCCTCTGTCTTTGCGACATCTTTGGATCTTTCGCTTCCTGAGTGACGCGTGCTGAACTCGATCTCTAGTTGCAAATGATGCAGATACGTTTTGAAGCGTTGTTTGGATTTCGAAACAGTGGAACATCTTGAAGTAACGACTCAGTCGTTTCAGTAAAGAGTTATACTGGGTAGAATTAATTTTTTTTTTTAGAAACGTGCTTACCACGTGACAATAAAAATGAATTAGAATTTTATTTTTTACGTTTTGTCGTTGTTACCCTATTGTTGTTTAAGAAAAAAAAATTTTGCTTAAAATTGATTTATAAATAAAATTGAAACATGATTTTAAAGATTGTTTGTTGTCGGTGGCAGGTGTGCGAGCGCGCGCGCGCGCTGTACGCGCGGCACCTGGCCAGCGCGGCCACGCGCCAGCCGCGCCCGCCCGTCGCGCGCCTGCGCGCCCTGCTCGCGCGCGTGCAGCGCCTCGCCGCAATGCCCTCCAGTGAGTGCACTATTAAGCTAAGATAAAAGCTTTATATAAACTTATTAAAAATATTATTAAGAATGGAAAATATGAAGAAGTCAGTCAATCCGGAACCGCGAGATGTCTGTTACAGTCATGTTATTTTTAACTGGAAAAAAGTATATGGCTAAGCTGTCTTGAATAAAATTTAAATGGAATTGCTTTTTTAGACAGTATACATACATGCCATTTTTATCAAAGCACCCCAATCTGGGTGTTTCATTATTTTATTCAAATGTCGGAAATAACTAAGTCATTAATTATAAAATCAAATATTAAACACAACAGTAAGTGTGTTGCACTTTAAACTGACGGCTGCGCCAGAGATTCGATCCCCGGGTCAGGCCAAAAATTTGAACTTGTGTTTTTCTGTTAAGAAATTCTTAAGGTGGCCTGGATCTTGTCAGTTAGCAATGTTTCCCTCCCGTGACTCGGTGCGCACGTAAAGCCGTTGGTGCTGCGTCTGATTACTCTTCGGTCGTGTCAGATTTCTGTCCCATCGGGCTATGAGAGTGAAAGGAAAAAAGAGTGCACCAGTGTGCGCGCACTGACTTGTGCACTATAATACGTCCCGCGCACTCGGTTAGTCGTTGCGGAACTAGTATACAAATCCGGTTGTATTTCCCCACCGCGCCAACGCAGAGGAGTGGCAGGAGGAGCTGCAGGAGGCGCTGCAGCAGCTGGGCGAGCTGCTGTGCGGCGAGGAGCTGCTGTCGGCGTACGAGCTGCAGTCGTCGGGGCTGGCGCCGGCGCTGCTGCAGGTGCTGTCGCCGCAGCCGAACGGTCAGTTTGATATATTTGTATTTTAGTATTTTTTATCTACTCTCATATCGTTAAATTTAAAATACAAAACTCAAAACGAGTTTATATAGACGTACTTTATAAATAGTATATCGAAATGAAATTAAAAAAAATAATTATGACACTATTTATCTAATAAAATAATGTTATAATTTTTTTTCATTACGATACAAATTACGGATCATAGATACATCTATTTATTTTTTTATCTGTGGCTGCGCGCGCTTTGGCGCATGCGCGGTGATAACGGGAATTTTGGCGTCATAGTATGTTTGTGTTTCGGTAGATAATAATTAGTGTTTATTAAAATGTCTGATAGTGAAAGTGCAGAAAATTTGACGCCGCCCGACATTTTAGAGACTGTGACAGCAGTCTGTCTTAATCTACTACCAGTAAAGTCAAGAAAATTATACGATAAATGTTATCAAGACTTTTTAGCATGGAAATCTTTATTCTTTTATTTGATATGTTCGTGTTCAATGAGAGTAGATAAAGTAGTTTATGAAACTGGTACATAACTAGGTATTATACACTCGTGTGATACTTTTAAAAAACTCGCTTCGCTCGTTTTTTAATCATACACTCGTGTATAATACCTCTCATTATGTACCAGTTTCATAAACTACTATTACTGACTCAAAAAAAGGAGGTAATCAATTCGACCTGTATGTATGTGATATCGTCAGAATTGACAACATTTCATTTTTGAAAAGGTCTGAGAATTCGAAAACCAATTCAAGACTTTCCGACTCTAAACTTGTTGCGCTTTTTTAAAAGTTAATTGAAAAATACTAAAAAGAACATGGAAGTTGGCAGTTCATTGGTTACGCGTTTGCAATGACATTTCATGCAGAAAAAAAATACTTTTGAACTTAGAGCTTGCTGTCAGCTGTCACTTTGACATTTAGTGTTGTTGTTATTTCCGGTGATATAGTAGACATTATCGATAAATTGCGATATGGTAAATTGAAGATATTAAAAAAAAACATTTTTACATTTACATTATTTTTTAGTTCAGAGACGAAATATTCATCACAATTCCTCATTCGAAATATGATTGATACTTGTAGTTATGAGAAAATATTTGAGTAATTTTTGGACATCATAATAATATTAAATAAGAAAGGATGCTATGTTAGCTTTGTTCTGTTACTGTTTGCATAACTTAAATCAGGTAATGTTACATATAAAGTAAAAAAAAAGAACTTAATGGATATACCATTGATATCGATATCTATCTAATTCTACAATTGATACAGACCACAATACTATAAACGTTTTTTTTAAATCGAATATAGCAAAGACTTACATCCACCCTTATATGTACCCTTATTATACCACATTGCATCCAACCTTATGTACTTAAGGTATTTTAGAATGGAGAGTTTTTAAACAATCATTATTAGAAAAAAAAAACTTTTAAAAAAGGAAAATTAAAAATATTAGTTCAGCAAACTATATATTGGTATATGATCTATAATCAATAATAAAATATTTATTTATTTTCTCTCCACAATAAATTAAGTCATACAAACTTACATCTTAGATTAACATTACAAAGAAGTTGAATAGCATTTACTGTGAGAGACTGATGTCCAATCTAAGCTTTTGGAAATTTTATATTTAAACCATTAATCCTCTGACATGAATTTTAAAGAACAACAAAATAGGGACACCTAGGAACATATTTATGTTTATGGCCTGTTTCACAATGTCATAAAATTGTTCAATATTTGGATACAATTGCTGGCCAGTGCCCATTTGTCGATCGTGAAACAGACCCTTTATGCTACTTAATTGCTAAAAACTATTACTACGATGATAGTGGTTACAATCTATAGTATTTTATTTACTATTATTATAGTCAAAAAAGCACTCATATACTTATGAAGTCTTAAGAAGAAAAAGCCAGCAATTCTTCAGACTGTTTGTAATTAAGGTTTTGCAACCATTGGAATATCATAACCTTAAGTAAAGAATGTAGATAGAAGAGAGTAGAAGAATGAATAATCGATATGTATTTTCTAACATAAAATCTATAAAACGATATGATCTAAGTCTGTATACCGTATCATAACATATGATCACTGTAACGTGTTTCTCAAATAATTTTATAACAACTTATGTTATTTAAAAACAATGGCGTAATAAATGTTATGGAAAATTACAAGTCAAAAATGCTTCATAATCTTATTAAAACAAGGTCTATTATAATGTGCATACTTTCACAAGAAAGTATTCAAATACGACTTTAATCTTAAGGTTAGGAATCCTACAAACGAATATTGTTGGGAGTATTGCCGTTTTATTCACACACATAGTCTCTCATTCGTATCTGTTTGTCGTAGCGCAAATGCCTACGCCTGCAAACTCGTATCGCAACGGGGTACGGTTTGATATCCTATATCTATGAATCAAGAATGTCGACCGCGATCCAAGACGTAAAATCCGTTTCTTTTTGCTTGTCGAATATCGTAAATAACTTTGACATTCCTAAAATATTTCATAGTAAAAAAAAAAGATAAACACTAAACTCATCAACTGCATAGGTAATAGGCATGGAAATAATTTCTACTTTTTATTAATTTTCATTTTATGAAATTTCATTGCCAATGATTTTTTTGCAGTGTTAATTGCGACGCGTGTACGCGACTAATGAATTTCATATGAATTTCAAATGATGCGATTTCAAACTCACGCAAATAATGCGATTTTCATACCAACCTGCTACAAACTTATTGTAAAATGATCTCAATTTTACGACTTTAAGATTAAAATCATTTTTTTGATTTCTGAGCGTCGTTAGTCACTTACGACCGCATACATAGAGTATACTCATTCCTACTCGCTCACTCGCGCTCAAGGATTTCGCTAGCTACGTTTCATTCGTCAATGAAATGATCCGTATGATATCATGATTTCGCGGAGTGCGATTTATAGCAGTCTATATGAAAAAAAGTAACAGGTGTGAACAATGAATTTCATTTCATATGAAATTTCATCTGCTATTCATGAAATGTTCCATCCCTTATAGTTAGGGAGGCGAGGTAGCTAAATGGCGTAATTCAACGGCGCCGTCGAGACCTATCAAAATCGAAAGATAAAATAATTTTGAAAAGAAAAGCTCGTATGGTAAAAACCATTTTAGCGGTGGGTTTGGCGTATACGGTTTTTCAAAAATGTAAAAAAAAAACAGTTACTTGGGCATTCTCGAGCGCGTCAGATATTCATACTACGTATGCCCCAAGTGCCTCTGATAACAACGGTATACTAATCTGCCGGTTTGCGTGGTGGGGGTAGGCATATAAAGTAGTCAAAAATGCAAAAAAAATAAAATTACTCGAGCGCGTCAGATTTTTGGAAGGGGTGTTAAGTAGGCCCCAAGGAAGCTCCCTTAAAAAAAACTGACGATTTTGGCGTGACCATAAGTTATGATGAATTTTTGAAAATACAAAAAAAAATAGTTATTTTGAAATACTCGAGCGCGTCAGATTTTCATAGGGGAGGTTCATCTCGGTATCCTGAAAGCATATTTTCTTAATCTGACAAAAATGTTGGTGGGTTCTCTTAATCTGACCGGAAAGGTTTTTTGGTTTCTTGTTTTTTCCTTTCTTCTTTCTTTTTAATTATTCTTCACTTCGTTTTGCTGACGGTACGTCCAAAAAACAATTTGAGGATCAACAGGCTATTGAATAATATACATACATGAAACTGTACATGTTAATAATACTTTTGTATACAGATACGCGTAACCTTTTCCAAGTCGACGAAAATTGTCGAGAAGCTTTAGAAAAAAAAAATTTTTTGAGATTAAAGTAACATAATTTAATCATCGTTATTTGATATCAATTTTTTAACACCCTCAGTTTTCAAGATATACTCAACAAACCGGGAGTTTGAGTTTTTATGAAGCTTCAAGTCAAAAAGTTTTAACTTTAGACAAAAATGTAAAGAGACCTTTTTTGTGTTAAATAAAATTACCTTTTTGTTTATTTAAACTTTTTTTTTGTAAAATGTATCGTTCGCGACTTATATGCCGCAACCCGTTTTTCGAAAGACGAAATGGCTCCTCCACACTCCTGGTCATGCGGAAACCGGCAGATTTTGTATTTTTAGTACGTTTTAGATTATATTCTTCAAAATAAAAATAAAAAAAATCGCGCTCGAGAATGCCGGATTAACGTTTTTTTTTTACAAGTTCGCGACCCTATAACTCGGCGGCGTCAAGGACTTATCGTCAGATTAGTTAAATTTAGTCTTAAAACACTAAAATCAACCCCCAATATCTTAATCTGACGCGCTCGAGTATTACAGACTATCGATTTTTTTTTACTAATCTGATCGTCTATCCTAGGCGCGCGTCACTACATATAGAGCTAAATACTTCACAAGGTTGTTCTATTAGGTCCAAGGTATCTCTCATATCTTAAACTGCCACGCTCGAGTATTACCGAAAATTCCCCTATTCGCCTCCCTAACTATTATAGGTAGGTAATTTATCGCTAAGCACTGAGATCTGTTTATATCAAATATTAAATGAATTTTATTCAATGATAATATATAAGTTCTAAAAAAATGTTGACATTATTCGACTAGCAAAAAAAACGGAATCGGCCACGCCTAAAGCTTACCTACACAGCAGTCAAGTACTGACTCCAAAAATATTAGTTTCTTCTAAATAGAAAACGAATGCGTTATTTTAAGCTTTTTAGTTTTTTTTTTGCGGTGTAGGAATCGCCACGTAGTCGCGTGCGATCAGCCGGAGTTAGATCACTGATGCGCCCGCATCAGTGATCATGTAATCAAATTGAAAACTTTTGCAAAAAATTTAACAGCAGTTAGAGTGTGTCGCCTTGTGTGTTTGTTGCGCTGCTTCAGAGCAGCGTGACTGTTGCGAGCGCCGGCATCGCGTCGCAGCCGTGATACAGCCGTTGTTATATGAATTATCGACCGTGATCAAAGTTTTTTTTGTTTGTTGAATATCATTATTCACGTTGACATTCCTTTTTACTAAAATATTCCGTTGTAATATGAATGAATTCGTTGTGTAGCCTTACAGTGGCGCGCTTCTGAATCTCATTTTTATATAAAATGTGGATAATATCACAAAGTCTCTCGATAACACAAAGTCTCGTTTATTTTACCCAATGATAATGTATTAAGAACAAGATCACCGGTGAGAGGCTAAAAGATAGTCAAGCAAACACCACCTCACGTCAAAGTGAGGTCTTAACTTTGACTTGTCTGTTTTTGATGGCGTCAGTGTCTCAATGCCTCAGTGAGCCTTTAAAACTGCAGAAACAAATAACTAAACTTAAAAAAAAACAGTCCGAATATCATATTTTCGTTAAGTAAATTGAATTTAATGATGCCTATCATTCATGATTGAAGTATGTCAATAAAATTTGTGAGTCTAGTTTCTTAGCCAACCCACGAACCAACATGGTCGATAATCTAAGACAGTGCCATACATGGAGTAGTTTGGTACTATATTTTTTTAATAATAATTTAACAACCGTCAAAGTGTGGTGGTTTACGTTCCGGACTAAAAAGATAAGCAGTCGCGGGTTCGAATCCCGCCCGCACGACCCTAACCCATATGTCTATGGGCATGTATATTGATATGTCTTTGTTATATAACTATAAAATACACCTTCAATTTCTTTAAAGTAACAGCGTAGACGCTCACGGATCAAAACATCAGTGAAGGATGATCTTCACGACTGTACAAAATAAATTATAGTTTAAAAAAACTAAAAAACCACGCTTTTATAGCTAACTGAACTAAAAAATAGATAATATTTTTTAATTGCAAAGAGTTAGAGAATAATTCAATTCAGAGTTAAAAGCGTGGGATGCATTTTACTATATTTTCATAACTTTTTACTTTGTTTTTTTCGTAACTCTCCGCACATAGATAGTTGCATGTAGAATAATTGTAACATTTAATATATCAAGAACCCCACCCTTTTTACTCTGAATTGAATTATTCTCTAACTCTTTGTAATTAAAAAATATTTTCTACTTTTTAGTTCGGTTAGTTATAAAAGCGTAGTTTTTTAGTTTTTTTAAACTAAAAAACACGCTTTTATAGCTAAACTAATAATTTATTTTTAATTTTTTAGTTCGATGTTCCAATTAATTATTTGCGGACATTACAGAGGATCGTAATTTATTATTCCTGGCGGTCCTTATAAGGATATTGAGAAACTGTTATTAAATTATTGCATTGTCATCGGTCCTTGATACGTATACTGATAATCGGTCTTTATGCTCAAAGATTCCATTACATTCATACATACATAGATACAACCCAAGCTAAAAGTAGCGTGTTATTTGAAGGAATAATCCTGTTTACATGATGCCAAATGACTATGTAACAAATAGTTCTTTATTTATTTAAATAAGGATTGTTAATATTTTCATAAATTTAATTTTTAAAATAAATATACATGTGGTCACGTGATCGTGAATGCCTAGCTGTGGACGTGACTCTGATATTGGCGCCAGGGGCGTGCATAAAATTTTTAATGGAGTAGGCACATACTAATTTTGAGTCCAAACTTCGGAACAAATTTAATATCTATCTTAGATTTTGTGTCTAGTAAAGAGCTATACGAAAATGACGGTGATATACCAGAAAATAATAACTTACCTAGGTTTTGTCTGTGCCATTTATGAAGGAAGCATACAAACTGTGTTTGCGATGCTTTAACACCACACACAAGTATCAAGGAAATGGATGATTTTCTAATGACATACCATTTAACTGATACTCATTGTGGCTATGATACGATTTTGGCCTTTCTTATTCACAAGCAAACATCTTGCCTTTAGTTCAGATCAGCGCACAGTTAAAACTTTCAAAACAACGAATCTTCTTTCGAACCCTCATTACACACAACATCACTTTTATGGCACTCAAAGTAACACTTCAATTTCTCTATCGTTTCAAATGCAAAATAAACAAACCACGAACACACTTTCATTCAATCGAAATACAACTGTTTACTTGAAATTCAAGATTTCTAACACTCGCGGGAAGCAAGCGAAAAGCAAAACTAGAACTCTACTAGAAAAATGGCTGCCGCAAACTTTTAAACAATGTTTGCATTACTTTTAAACCAAAACTTTAACTGGGTTGACTTACTTGCATGAAAAAAATAATTTAAAATAAAATCACGGACTTTCCTGCGTTCAGAATATCATTAGTTTAAAATTTATTCATGATTATGAATTAGAAAAAAAGCGTAGGAAATTGCAACATCGCGCCATCTAGTATCGGGTAGACGAGTAACAACGAAATTTCCGCTTGCACACAATCTCCTTTTATAGTATATTAATTAATGTTACATTAGTTTGTCAATATTATAATCACTTTAAAATAAAAACATGGTTTATTAATATAAAACCACGTTTCTACCTTAATTTAAAATTAAAGTTTCTCTTAAGAGATGTGTTTTGATTAGATTCTGAAGTATTTTACGTCATTTGCGCACGACTAGGACAAAAACACTCCAGTGGGGAAATGATAGAGAAAGAAGATAGTATGCATGCCTACTTTAGGAGTCTATGATGCGAATATCATCTGTCACCTTGTTTGAACAGAGCGTCATTTTCAATTCGGTCGGGTTTATATCATCATTGTGTGACATTGTAGGTACGAGGGGCGATTGCAAGAGTGTGCGTGTATTTAGCAAGCAGCCGCTGGGCAGCCTACTACCTAAATATTTTCGTTTCAAAGTTGAGCGTTAGTATTTAATGTATGTAAGTTGATAATAAAAATGCTTTTAGTTTAAGCTTAGTTTACAGATATATTGTAATATTGATTTGGCATTATAATGATGAGGTAGGCACTGCTTAACTGCCTATATGAAATGCACGCCCGTGATTGGCGCCATGACATTTCAAGCATTCATGTGATACATTCCAATTGCATTTATTAGATAATTATTCAATATTTGTAATATTTTGAAAAAAAAATGTATTTGTTGATTAATATACTACCGAGCTTAAGTGTCAACTCAATTTTAAAATTACACCAACGAGTCTATTGCAATGTACCTACATACTTTAAAAATATATAAGAAAGCTACTCTGTTCCGAAACTGATGTCTGATGTGATAGATGTCAATTCATTGACATCCATTAATCAGACGGTGCCATATTTCTGTACTCTTCTAGTTTACGAGGCGTACTTCTAAATGCAATATCATTGGTTTACCAGACGTGCCCGGTCAAGCGGCCGAGCGCGAGCGCATCGTCCGCACGTGGGTGTCCTTCGACGGCGGTCGCGCGGGCGCAGTGCTGGCCGCAAGGCTTGTCGCCGTGCTCGAGAGCGTGGAGCGGCTGCCCGTGCTGGCGCCGCTCGGGGACGCGCCGCCGCCCGCGCAGGGCACGCTGCACCACCTCACCAAGCGCATCAGGTGAGCTGACACACAGCACGCAGCACGCAGCACGCAGCACGCCTCGCGCCGTGCTCGAGAGCGTGGAGCGGCTGCCCGTGCTGGCGCCGCTCGGGGACGCGCCGCCGCCCGCGCAGGGCACGCTGCACCACCTCACCAAGCGCATCAGGTGAGCTGACACACAGCACGCAGCACGCAGCACGCAGCACGCCTCGCGCCGTGCTCGAGAGCGTGGAGCGGCTGCCCGTGCTGGCGCCGCTCGGGGACGCGCCGCCGCCCGCGCAGGGCACGCTGCACCACCTCACCAAGCGCATCAGGTGAGCTGACACACAGCACGCAGCACGCAGCACGCAGCACGCCTCGCGCCGTGCTCGAGAGCGTGGAGCGGCTGCCCGTGCTGGCGCCGCTCGGGGACGCGCCGCCGCCCGCGCAGGGCACGCTGCACCACCTCACCAAGCGCATCAGGTGAGCTGACGCACAGCACGCAGCACGCAGCACGCAGCACGCCTCGCGCCGTGCTCGAGAGCGTGGAGCGGCTGCCCGTGCTGGCGCCGCTCGGGGACGCGCCGCCGCCCGCGCAGGGCACGCTGCACCACCTCACCAAGCGCATCAGGTGAGCTGACGCACAGCACGCAGCACGCAGCACGCAGCACGCCTCGCGCCGTGCTCGAGAGCGTGGAGCGGCTGCCCGAGTTTATTTTGGTTTGAAATACTCATTGTAGTTTTAATCAAGCTCTCACTTTTGCCCTTCTATCAATATCTTCGCGCCGCCAGCATTTTCTTTGTATAGACCATAAAATATATATTCCTATCGGAATAGAAGGACAAGTAAAAGCTGTCAAACGAAACCGATTTAAGGTGTCTGTAACTAACATAAGTAAGTAACATTGGTAGCTTTAAATGTGATAACCTTTCGATCAGGTGATTAAAAACAATGTTCCTTAGATAAACATATTAGTTTACTGCATGATAAACAGCCGACACAAAATATTGAACATGCAGCTCTAGTGTAAAACTAAATATTATTTCATTATATAAAATATTCGTTTATATATTCCCTCTGTTATTCCGTATTTACTTTTTACGTGAATTAACGTTTGCAAAAATAGAATAATCAAACTGCGTACTTTAAATTTGAAGCGCATTGGTAAATATAAGTCGTATATTAAGAGGCTTCGATTTGGACTAATTTACCTGTTGAATGAATATTTGTGGGGTTATTCCGCTGTAATGAACAACAATCAATCATCGATCAAGTCAACATGTTTCGACAGAAATATTTCTTCAAAATATAGACAATTTCACATAATTTTTCAAAAACTCAAATGAGATAATTTTTCAGCGAGCTTTCATAAGCTTCTGATCTGACTGACAGCTGCTAAAAACGGTTCTGCTACTTCGCATCTCTCATCTCTTTTTATCACACAGTTTGATGCTAGTGCCATCTCGCTTTTGTCGTTCTATTCCAAAGGGATAATAATATTAGGGAATAGACCTATGGTTGACTGGTAGAGAATGTGTTTAGCATTAAGTCCTCCATATGTACTTTTTGTTTGTGCGTGAAGTGTTGTAAATGATAAATAAATAAAAATTTCATAACGCATATTGCTTCATGCGTTAAAGTTTGAAGTACAGTTTTCTGTTCAAATTAGGAAACGGCGGCCATACTGATGATTGTGTAATTTTGCTTTGAAACTTTTTTAATTACGTTTCATGATTCAAATGAAAATACAGCCCACGCACATAACCTAAAAAAATCAAAAGTTTTGAATATTGTTACTCTTTCCCACAGATTGCGTGTCGAACGTGCAAACGAAGACACCAACGAAGAGTCGGCATCGAACAACGGCAACAACGCCGGCCGTAACCTGAAAGTGGAAGCGTTGACCACCGTGCGGCAGCTCGAGCGTTTCCTGGCGAAGTACTTCGCGCGACAGTGGTACGACATGGACAGGGCGACCTTCACTTTTGTGCAGAAGATAAAAGCAGAAGCTCCGATTACTTTTACCTACGATGTAAGTATTTCCTACTGGAAAATTCGTTTCTGTTTTTTTTAATATTGTACTTAAACATATAGTTTATTCGTGATGAAGGGTCAACGTTAATTATCAGTATTTGACTAGCATTTTTTGGATCTGGATATCACCAGTCGTAGTTATTAGCGAATTCGTTATTTAAATACACGTAATTTTTCCTCATCTTTTATGGGGACCGTGTTCACAAAATTTAGCGGTCGTTAATTAGACAAATGAATAGGTGTCTGTCGTTACGAAAAGTAATTAAATCAAAGTTATTTCGATTAAATATTGTATTGTTCATTTATCATATCCAATCAAGTTATTCTATAGCGTCCATTTTTACTGATTAAATCTTATATATAAAATTCTCGTGTCACAATATTCGTCCTCCGAAACGGCTTGACCGATTCTCATGAAATTTTGTGAGCATATTGAGTAGGTCTGAGAATCGGCCAACATATATTTTTCATACCTCTAAGTGATAAGGGTTGTTTACCCTTTTTTTAAAAAAAATTTTGGACGAAATTTATTGATTATATTTTTTATGATGTGGCATTAAAAATACACTCAACCCTAAATTTTTACTTTTTAATCACCAACCCCTATTTTTTGTAGCCATTTTAGTAATTTAAGGGTGAAACAAAATTCGCTGGGAATGCTTATCTATCATAATTACGGGACTCGGCGGGACGGGGCTGGCGCGAAACGGGGCTGGGGGCGAAACTAAGTTCGCTGGGTCCGCTAGCAAAATAAAAGTCACGGATACGTAAATTTTGCTAGAGAAATGGTGACAGACGACCGCCAACGTTGTTTATTTTGGTCACTGCGAGCGCTATCATCGTTTCGCGCCACGGAATACCCAGCACTTCCAATACTTTCTGTAATGTAACATAGAAGTTTACAAATCTTATATCTGCTGTATATTTCCAGCACGATTTCGACGAGAACGGCGTGTTATACTTCATCGGCAGCAACGGCGGCACGTGCGAGTGGGTGAACCCCGGCGCGCACGGGCTCGTGGCCGCGTGGTCCTCGGACGGCCGCCAGCTGCCCTACGGCCGCGCCGAGGACGCGCTGTCCCGCTCGCCCGAGCCGCTCAACGTGCACACGAATGACGACAGACGCGCGTTCATTGCCGTCGACTTAGGGCTCAGTATCGTGCCGTCGGCGTACACCTTGAGGCACGCCAGGGGGTATGGACACTCGGCGCTCAGGAATTGGCTGTTTCAAGTGAGTTATGACAAAATTTTATCTTACGCGCTTGCTTAATTTGTTGCTTGTTGCTATTTAAACGGATTTTTTCTCGCTCCCCACGAGCTACGTGTGATCAGTCCATTAGGTAGACTTCTGTTTCTGACGACTACCGCAAGCTGTCACGTATCATACGGCAAACATTTCCTATAAAGGAGAAACACTTAAATCCAACGAAGCGGATCGGATTTGGATCCGAAAAATGATTATCGTTCATGGAAATGACTGTCAAATGCAAAATATAAACTTTCTGAGTCTTATTCGATTCGACTCGATTGGCGAAGAGTAGCATGTCTGTCGGTGTTTTACAGGTTACATTTTGAAGAGAATGCGCAAGAATTGCATAACTTAATTCTACCAGCCCTTTTCATCATTGAAACAAGAGACGCGGGCGCGGCTTCCACTCCTATATCGTAGAGGTAGAATTAACACACACAAAAAAAAATTCGTAGGCATAAATAAAATAAAATCAACTAAAATTACACAAAACTGCAAAAGAAATATTTGTGTGAATCAAAATCTGTACTAATATTATAAAACTAAAGATTTGTTTTTTGGAACGCGCTAATCTTAGGCACTACTAGACCGTTTTGAAAATTCTTTATAGCTTATTTATCGAGGAAGGTAAATAGAATATAACATCATTTGGCGACGGGAAGGGGAGGGAGCAAACTCAAAACGCGCAAACGAAGTCGCAGGGACTGCTAGTAATAATAAGATGAGATCCCATCTTCATTTACTACTGGGTTATACGTACTGACTGACCATAAGTGTCATTTTAACTTGTCTTAGCAGTGCTTAAATCTTATCATCTGAGTAACTTGCAGATGTCCATGGACGGTGTAACGTGGAGTACGCTCCTGGCGCACAACGACGAGCAAGCGCTGCAGGAGCCGGGCAGCACGGCCACGTGGCGGCTCAGGGCCGACGCGCCGTACCGATACCTGCGCGTCCAGCAGAACGGCAAGAACGCCAGCGGGCAGAGCCACTACCTGTCGCTCTCCGGCCTCGAGATATACGGCAAGGTCAGTACGATTCACCGAGTGCAAAGTAAAGGGTTTCGTTCTGGTTGCTGACGTTTTCAGAGACAAACACCACAACGGTTTGGTTCAACAATACTTACGAATATTTCACGACCACGCGGGCTAGAATAAACCTTACCTACAATAGTGATTCTCTTGGTGTGCTAACAAAATACAGTGCAGTGCATGAATAACTCACTAAACCTGTGATCGAGGTAAAGCGGTGGAAGACAATTAATTAATGTAATTATTCAACGTTCTCAACAGGACAAATACCTCGGATTGTGGATAGACGATAAACTAACGTGGAAGACACATATCAATTATATTAGAACGAAACTGATGTCATTACTAGGAGCGCTCCGCAAGATAACTAATTGTATTCCGAAGAAAATTAGCATTATTATTTATAACTCATTAGTAAAGTCACGTTTAGAATACTTAGTGGAAATATGGGGCTCAGCTGCTATAACTACTTAAACACATTGCAAAGAACTCAGAATAAAATAATCAAAGTACTGTTCCATTACCCGTTCCTAACTCCAACAAAAAAACTTTACAAAAAAACAGAATTACTTAACATCAAACAACTTTACGAATATTGTTCATGCATCCTAGTTAAGAAAATTATTACAAACTCCATTCAGACTAGTATAAAATTAACTAAAAAGGAATCAAGATATAACTTAAGAAATAAGGACAAACTTGAATTGAATAACGCACGAACTGGTTACAGAAGAAGGACGATATTGTTCGAGGGAGCACGGCTGTACAACAAGTTACCTAACTACGTAAAGGAGTGTGATAGTTTAGATATGTACAAAAGTAGACTTAAAAAACACGTCCAAAAATAAAAATAATACTTGCACAGAGGCAAAATCTTATGTAATAATAATTAGTTTTATCTCATTATAAGTGAACTGTTTTAAGTTTTTATGAGAAATAAATTTCTTTAAACCTAAGACAAGTATGTTGCGAGACACTGGATCTCCGGGGAATACAATTCACCGGTATGTTTTCTGATTTTTGTTATTTTGTGGTGTATATTTTGGGCAGGAAGATTTCACTTTTTTCGAATGAGCGAACGAAGAAAGCGAATGATGAAAAAAAAAATTGAATTAGAATGCCCAATAAACACCTACTTCTGTAGCAGTTCCACCATTTCTATAGCAGTTTAGGTACAAAATTTACGTCGTAAGATACCTGCGCATCCAGCTGAACGGCAAGAACGCCAGCGGACAGAGTCATTACCTGTCGCTTTCAAATTCAATTTTTGTTCAATGACTGTTTTTGTTTTGAATAATGAAATAGATATAGTTTGAAATTGTGTGATGCAGAAGTTTATTGGCATGAAATAAAACAGTGTATTTTTTTTATCAAAATCCGTTTTAAAATCATGTTTTTCAAAAAATTCAAAAAAAATAAATCAAAATTACTTTATTTTGTACATAGGCTATTGCTAGCACTTATACACGTCCCAACATTGGCCCTACCACAGCTTCGGGACTATTGTGGGCTAGTGCTGAGAAGAAGCTGCGCAACAAACTCAGTCACTATTGTCAATGCCTCTTTTAAAAATATTACAATTAAATGTTCTTACAAGCTAGAACATTGTTATCGTTCATATAATCATTTATTCTATAATATCCTTAACAACTTCGCTGCCGACTCCGCAGATATGCGGGGTAGGCGGAGAGCGCGGGAGGCCAGCCCCGCGTATCTGCGGAGTCAGTGTAAACAACTTCTATAAGCTAGTATGCAACCGGCACTTGGCGCAACGTCTTGTGTGTTTGTGGCTTCCCGCGCAAAGGTCTAAAGATCGTAATACAAGTTGTGGTTTTTGAATACCTACGTTTTTGTTTTTTATACGGAGGTTCAAATATTAGGCAAAAATGAGTGAGAATGAAGAGAGTTCGCGGCCTAAAAGACAAAGAATTTCACGCAATTTTGCCCTGAATGAAAGTGATATTGAAGACGAATTGTTTGCCGATGAAGATACCGATGATGAGTTCATCCCTGATGATGATGAAGATGATGAGGATGATGGAGAATCGGATGAGGAGGGTCAGCAGTTAACATTTTCTGTGGCGACTATTAACGTATCTCCGGGTCCCTCTTCTTCTTCATCAGCTAACAACGAGCAGCTATTGAACAACGTCGATTCCTTCCTAGGTACTTCTCAACAGCCTGAAGTAAGTCCTCCTCAGCCTACAATTATTTCCTCGTGGTCAAGTACATGTCAATTGAAAAATATTCCTTTTCGAAAACAAAATGAATTCTTCGGAAATCCTGGATCGGATCCTATTGACTATTTTAATTTTTTTTTTGAAGATGAATTTCTATCTTTTATTTGTGAACAAACAAACAGTCAAGCTGCTAAATTATTGCAGCTCTCGACAGCCATAAAATCGAGGATAAAATCGTGGAAAGATGTTACTATCCCAGAAATGAAAATATTTTTTTACACTTGATCTCGTGTATTATTAAAGACTTAAGAATAATGTTTATGTTTAATTGATAAATGACAATGTTTTGAATTAATAAATACAATTTTGCAATATAGTAAACTAGTCCGCATATCTGCGGGCTCGGCACTGAGACTGAAATTTTCAACCCCAGTGCCGGGCCCGCACATATGCGGGATTTTTATTTATTTATTTATCATTATAAAAAAATATTATTACAACTAATTTTAAACAAATTTCATCATATATGGCAATAAAGCGCCTATAACATACATTTGCAACTCGTGGCCTGACACATGACTCTAAGATATCTAAGGCGGCAGCGAAGTTGTTAAGTCATTAAACATTGTTTAACAATAGATTTCAATTTATGTAAAGGTAATTCAATTATATTTTGAGGCAATTTATTAAAGAAAGTAATACATCTTCCAATAAACGAGTGATTAACCTTCTGAAGTCTGAAGTTTGGAACGGCAAGTTTATTCTTGTTTCTAGTATTGAAATCATGTAAATCACTTTTTTTAGGAAATAAGTGCAAGTTTTTACGAACATAAATCAAATTTTCATAAATAAACTGTGAATATACTGTAAGTATCTTGACTTCTTTAAACAAATCCCTTAAAGAGTCGTCAGATTTGAGATTGTAAATAGCCCGTATAGCTCGCTTTTGCAGTATGAATATTGTTTCAATATCTGCAGCCGAGCCCCATAACAAGATACCATAAGACATGATACTATGAAAATGGGTTCCCTCTATCTGGCAGAATCTTTTTGCACCGAAAGTCACTTGGCATAACACACTTGGCATAATTTTCTTTAGTCGAATATTATTCAGGCAGAATTTTCTGTTAGCATAATTATTGTTTGGTCGAATATTTATATGCCCGAATTTACAATGGCATACTTTTAAGATAGCAGAAATTTATAAGGCATAATTACCTTTGGCAAAATTTTACTTTGCATACTTTCTCTTAGCATAATGTTTATTAAGTACGATGTTTATTTGGCATAATTTGACTAGGCATACTATGAAAAAGGCAGAATTTCGTTTAGAATAATTTCACTATGCATATTGCTTTTTCTTTTAAATAGTATTTTACTCTAAAATTGAATTAAAAAGTCATTAAAATGTGGTACAAAAGTTAGTGACAGAAACGAATGGGTGCAAAACCGACTCCACGCAGTCTTGTTTGCCCCACCCCTAGAGTGTAATTCAAAGTCGCGTAGGCGCGGAGGGGCGAGGCAGCCCGCGAGCTGAGGAGCAGGTGGTGAGCGAAAACCATCTGCGACGATACGCTCGCGTGGGACTGCCGGAGCCCCGCAGCGCCGGAGCCGTGACAGAAACCATGCATGTTGCATGCAAGCTGTTGCTTGCATGCATGCTGCATGCTTGCTTGCATGCTGCATGCTTGCATGCTTGCTTGCTGCATGCTTGCTACATGCTTTGCTTGCTTGCTTGCATGCTGAATGCTTGCTTGCATGCTGCATGTTTGATTTGCCATGCATGTTGTATGTTAGTATTGCTGAGATAGAACTACTTGGGATACACAGAGAAATTAAGGTTTATAGGAGAATATTAAATATGAAAAATATGCCAAAAGACGATTCGGACTGTGAACTTTCTGCGATAGGATGATTCTGCCTATTAATGACTATATATACGAATTGTATGCCACAAGACGATTCTATCTGTGAACTTTCTGCTTTAGGATGATTCTGCTTTAAGGCTATTATGGATATTAAATTTCTGCCTAAAGATGATTCGAGCTTACACGATTATGCGTTTTGAACGTCTGTTAAATGAGTGAATGCTAATTGATGTTCTGCGAAAGGAAGTTTATGCTATTTGATGATATGCCAAATAAAATTATGACAATAAAAATTCTGCGAAACAAGGTAGACCCTATGAAAATAGCTAAAATAAACTAACCTTGCCGTTTCAACGTCAGTCAAAAGCCTTATCTTTCTTACTGCATAGGCAGCCGAACTAAGTTTCCCTGACAAGGTCTCGATATGTGGACCTCATTGAAGATTATGATCTACGGCTATTGATTAGTATCTAGTGGCTCATCGTTAACCATGATCTGCGTTGGGACTTGGCTGACATTAGGCATTGTAAATTTTATGCATTTGGTTTTACCCGCATTAAGCACTAAATTATTAACGGTAAACCAATGAAGTACCTGTGAAAGAGCACCATTTACATCGTCAAAAACCGCCATAATGTTTTGTAACGTATTTATAGAGAGAAGTAAAAAGTTAGTCATTCAAGAACATTGCTCTTTTAAGTGTGAGGGCTTAAATTTTTGATTTATTAGAAAACAATATTTTTTTGTTTGTTTGTTGATTGCTGCTTTCAACGTTTTTCACGTAATATTAATCCAAATAAGTAGGATCACATTATTGAAAAACCGTATCAAAAATTCGATTATTTGCCCACAATTGAATTGCTATACGCATGCAACATTAAAAATATTAAGTGTGATTGAAGCTGTCATTCTGGTCTATCTTATTAAAAATCAGAGTGTAGGTATCAACGTGTCGTTTATTAACTTTTGAACACGTTGTTTTTATTCCACCGATTATTGGCTCATAATCTCTAGATAGAATTCTCTTTTTTTTTTAAATTCTTTATTAATATTAGTTTACGACCAATTAACATTTGTACTTTAGTACCAAGTCGTAAGTAAGAAGAAGAAGAAGCGATATAATTTAGTCGGGTTATAACTTTTATTTTAACAACTAACAGTATTTATGCGAAAAATAATAGTATCTACACATTTTTCAATAAATGGTAAATTCAGCTTTACAACTGAAAATAACTCGGTATTAATTTAAAATTTATTCGCAAGTGTGTTTAAAAACGTCGAATGAAACAATTGTGCCTGTGACCTTAATATGCGCGGCTTTCTTAACCTCTCGTATGCTTAGTCTCAGATCTGTGCAACCCCCGTAAACTGCTTTGTCTTAGATCTAAGACAAGATGACTTTGGTCATCTTTTACGCAAAAATAACTCTTACTATAAATCAATTACGTGTTTAATTCCTAATTTCCGCTTCCCAATAAAATAGTCAACCATAAACACCAATCATCCGGTCAAATTGAAACCGTAATTTAGTCAAAAAGTGTTTTTAAAATTGCGAACCCGGTACGGTAAAGTGCGATCACAGTACTCCGATAAAAACCTAGTTATTTATGGGAAATCTATAAGTAAGGTAAGTAAATGTAACTTTTTATAATTCTTTATGTTCTCTAGAACCAATAAATTAAAAAATCTCCAATGATTTCTCTAAAACAATTATGGTAATGACAAATAAAGATTAGGTGTTCCCTATCAGATGTTAAGTACAATAATGTTCTCAGTGTTTTTACGCGTAAAAATTCTTTTGTAGTTTTGATCGATGTTTATTATAATTGTAATTTACACTAGTTTTCTTTGCAATAAGTACAAAATATTGTCAGAAATCGTTATTTTTTATGAAACTGGCATTGAACTACACGCACACATGGAAACGAAGTCCGCCATTTTTTCTTGTATAGACACGACTTTTTGAAACGGACCATTAGGGATCTATACAGGCTGGTTTTGGAATTCAAATTATACTCGACAAACATTTTTTTTTTCAAGCTTTCGCGCTCCGTTTAGTAAGCTAAATATGATGTGTGTCATGACCTGCTGCTGCAGCTAGGATTGTCTTCTCGCGAGGGAACTCCTCAACGGTGAACAGCTCCGACATAAAACTTTGTGTATGCTTTCTGTATAGTCAGTGGAACTGGATTTGTGTCACGACCTGCTGCTGCAGCCAGGATTGTCTTCTCGCGAGGGAACTCCTCAACGGTGAACAGCTCCGACATTTGTGTATGCTTTCTGTATAGTCAGTGGAACCGGATTTGTGTCACGACCTGCTGCTGCAGCCAGGATTGTCTTCTCGCGAGGGAACTCCTCAACGGTGAACAGCTCCGACATAAAACTTTGTGTTTGCTTTCTGTATAGTCAGTGGAACCGGATTTGTGTCACGACCTGCTGCTGCAGCCAGGATTGTCTTCTCGCAAGGGAACTCCTCAACGGTGAACAGCTCCGACATAAAACTTTGTGTATGCTTTCTGTATAGTCAGTGGAACCGGATTTGTGTCACGACCTGCTGCTGCAGCCAGGATTGTCTTCTCGCAAGGGAACTCCGCAACGGTGAACAGCTCCGACATAAAACTTTGTGTATGCTTTCTGTATAGTCAGAGGAACCGGATTTGTGTCACGACCTGCTGCTGCAGCCAGGATTGTCTTCTCGCGAGGGAACTCCTCAACGGTGAACAGCTCCGACATAAAACTTTGTGTACGCTTTCTGTATAGACAGTGGAACCGGATTTGTGTCATGCCCTTCTGCCGCAGCCAGGATAGTCCTTCCGTCAGGGAACTCCTCAACGGTGAACAGCTCTGACATAAATCTAGCAATATTTTATTCATGGTTGCATTATTTTTAACTGAACGGTTTTATTTCTCAATCTATATTTTAAAATCATGAAAAATAAAAACTTAAGCTATTTTAGTCCACCGAAAATAATATATCTGTCCCTATCTACTTCTTATAGTGCGAATGAAACAGGTCTGCGCTGGATATTACGCTGTTCCGTGTCTTATTTTCTAAATGAATACCCTGTATACATCTGTATGCCCAGATCTGCGCCAAAGCATACAGGCGTATACTTGCTATGCCCAGATCTGAGACAAAGCAAATTGGCAGCTACAAAAGGACGCCATCTTGGATTAGATCTAAGACTAAGCAGACGAGCTATGCAGACAAGCCACGCACACATGCACACAAAATCTAAATAAAATCCGATATTATTTTACAGATTCTCTATAATATTGTCTAAGAAACGTGTAGTAGTGTCATATATGATAGGAAAGCCCATTTTTCTAGCTTGCCACACAATACCCATACTACACCATAGACTCTAACGACACTGAGAAAAAAAATCCGGAAAAAAGGTAGTGTCAAAGTGCCTTCTCTTCAGTTTTTAGATTGTTTTTCTAATTAAATGCTATAAATAAGCACTTTTTACATATTTTATGTGAATATCGATATATAATTATGAATCTAAAAGCATATACGCAGTCTAGTTTTAAAAAAAAAACGTACAAATATAATTCCAAAGTACAGTGTTATGAAATGCAAAATGGTGAAATTATGAATCTTATTTGCTATTTTCAAAGTGATATTATTTGGTTTTCTATAGATAGAAATCAGTAAACGTTTTGATTACCGAATTACTTAGACCTTCTAGTATGTGAAACATAAAGTAAAACAAGAATTGGTTAGCACAGTTTATTGAAAATCGTTCATGTTTGGTTATAGGTGAAATGTTGATCGTAAGTTTGTGTTCGAGGGCCTGTAGAAAATCAATAAAACCATTTAATGATTAGCATACAAAGCATAGGATGTGGTATTTATTTAGCTTTAAGGAACACTATCTAGTTTGGTATGAGCCCTAACAATTATTTTGAAGAATTTGATTTTTTCGACGACTGTGCGCGCGCGTGCTATTGTGGCGCGAAACCTCAGCAGACAAGGGTGCATTTTTGCGCGGCTTTATAGCATACGAAAGGTTAAGGCGCACTCGCTTTCGCTCGTGCGCACACAATGGCTGCGTTCCGTTTTGCGCTAACAGCGTAAATGTCACTGATATCGCGCTTACAAACCGTTCCGATTTGGTGTTAGCGAGTCAACTACATCTGTAGTCACGTCACGGCTGACGTCACTATTACCGACATCTTGCGTTCACAGTGCAATCGTTTTGCCGCGTTAGCACCGTGACTGTCACATTGACGCACTTGATGTTTTTTTTTTTGCTTCAAAAAACAGCAAATGTAATTGAAATGTTTCAGAGATTTACTTGGATACAACATCATCCACATACCCTTTTATTCTGGGTGAGCCCATCGATAAGCGGCATGAGAATTTTTTTATCTGTGTGTGAATCTTATGCTTCAAAGCACGGTCACGTCACGGTTTGAAGTACAATGTAAAAAAGACAGAATTTATAGCTTTTAAGAGCTCTTTTAAACTGCCTTAAAAGTCCCGCCTCTTCTGCTTAATGGAGCACCGTTAAAACGTGTATTTCAGTTCAAATATCTAGGGTACATTGTAAACGAAAATCTAAATGATGACCTTGGCATTGGCAGTGCGTTGTAACATGTTGGCACATCGTTTCGGGCGTTGTACTAAAGGTGTAAAGCTCACTCTGTTTAAGGTCTTCTGTCAAAACTATTACACCAGTGGTCTATGGGCCAGTTTCACGCAGAGGGCCTATAATGATCTTAGAGTGCAGTATAATAACATCCTTAGGGCCCTGTTGGGCTCCCGCGATACTGTAGCGCTTCGGGTATGTTTGCTTGAGCCAGTGTGGATGACTTCCACATCATTATGCGAAAAAAGACTGCTGCTGTTGCGGTGCATATCCGCGGGAGCGCTAACTAATCCTAAGGTTTATCGAGGGCAGAATGGATTCTGTTCTGTATTCCTCAATAGGTTCACCGAGTTGCATATTACTAAATGTGCAATTCATAAACCTATCTTGCCTGGCCTTAATTAATAAAAAAAATGTACTACCTCACTAACATAGTTTTTAAGTATTTGTTGTTATATTCCCATATCGTATTTGTTACCCATGTGGACACTGTTGGTCTGAAATAAAAGATTTTTATTTATTTTATTTTATTGGCTCTCTGGATTTCTTACAGTTAAATTGTACTGCGAAATTCTCATCTTCTTCCGAAGCGATAATGACTGACCGTCACTATCATCATTGCTTTAATAATACTTATTTCATAAATATAAATAATAACAACTTATTATTACTTATTATGTACTCTTTCTTTGTTTTTAGCAAGGTTTTAGGGTATCATTTATAACAAAACAAATCGCTCGCTTACGATGCGCTAAATAACCGTTCCGAAATGAAATCGCGTCAACAGCGCTGTCAGCACCCTAAACGAAACGGCTTTTGTCGCTCACAGTATTATTGGCGCAAAACGGAACGCAGCCGATATCGCCTTGTATGTAATAGTTAACTTAGCACACTTGTATCTTAATGTACTATTCCACCACTCTCAGGTCGTAAGCGTGTGCGAGACGGCGCCGAAGCAGTGCGGCGGGGCGGGCGCCGCGACCGCAGTGGGCGCGGGCGCGGGGGCGGGCGGCGCGCGCGGGCGGCGCTGGACGCGCGGCGCGCGGGGGCTGTGCGCGGGCGCGCGCGTGCTGCGCGGCCCCGACTGGAAGTGGCGCGACCAGGACGGGCCGCACCCCGCCATGGGCACCGTCACCTCCGACCTGCACAACGGCTGGCTCGACGTCAGGTGAGCGCCGCTCGTCTCTCGTGTCTCACTTCGCGCGGCGCGCGGGGGCTGTGCGCGGGCGCGCGCGTGCTGCGCGGCCCCGACTGGAAGTGGCGCGACCAGGACGGGCCGCACCCCGCCATGGGCACCGTCACCTCCGACCTGCACAACGGCTGGCTCGACGTCAGGTGAGCGCCGCTCGTCTCTCGTGTCTCACTTCGCGCGGCGCGCGGGGGCTGTGCGCGGGCGCGCGCGTGCTGCGCGGCCCCGACTGGAAGTGGCGCGACCAGGACGGGCCGCACCCCGCCATGGGCACCGTCACCTCCGACCTGCACAACGGCTGGCTCGACGTCAGGTGAGCGCCGCTCGTCTCTCGTGTCTCACTTCGCGCGGCGCGCGGGGGCTGTGCGCGGGCGCGCGCGTGCTGCGCGGCCCCGACTGGAAGTGGCGCGACCAGGACGGGCCGCACCCCGCCATGGGCACCGTCACCTCCGACCTGCACAACGGCTGGCTCGACGTCAGGTGAGCGCCGCTCGTCTCTCGTGTCTCACTTCGCGCGGCGCGCGGGGGCTGTGCGCGGGCGCGCGCGTGCTGCGCGGCCCCGACTGGAAGTGGCGCGACCAGGACGGGCCGCACCCCGCCATGGGCACCGTCACCTCCGACCTGCACAACGGCTGGCTCGACGTCAGGTGAGCGCCGCTCGTCTCTCGTGTCTCACTTCGCGCGGCGCGCGGGGGCTGTGCGCGGGCGCGCGCGTGCTGCGCGGCCCCGACTGGAAGTGGCGCGACCAGGACGGGCCGCACCCCGCCATGGGCACCGTCACCTCCGACCTGCACAACGGCTGGCTCGACGTCAGGTGAGCGCCGCTCGTCTCTCGTGTCTCACTTCGCGCGGCGCGCGGGGGCTGTGCGCGGGCGCGCGCGTGCTGCGCGGCCCCGACTGGAAGTGGCGCGACCAGGACGGGCCGCACCCCGCCATGGGCACCGTCACCTCCGACCTGCACAACGGCTGGCTCGACGTCAGGTGAGCGCCGCTCGTCTCTCGTGTCTCACTTCGCGCGGCGCGCGGGGGCTGTGCGCGGGCGCGCGCGTGCTGCGCGGCCCCGACTGGAAGTGGCGCGACCAGGACGGGCCGCACCCCGCCATGGGCACCGTCACCTCCGACCTGCACAACGGCTGGCTCGACGTCAGGTGAGCGCCGCTCGTCTCTCGTGTCTCACTTCGCGCGGCGCGCGGGGGCTGTGCGCGGGCGCGCGCGTGCTGCGCGGCCCCGACTGGAAGTGGCGCGACCAGGACGGGCCGCACCCCGCCATGGGCACCGTCACCTCCGACCTGCACAACGGCTGGCTCGACGTCAGGTGAGCGCCGCTCGTCTCTCGTGTCTCACTTCGCGCGGCGCGCGGGGGCTGTGCGCGGGCGCGCGCGTGCTGCGCGGCCCCGACTGGAAGTGGCGCGACCAGGACGGGCCGCACCCCGCCATGGGCACCGTCACCTCCGACCTGCACAACGGCTGGCTCGACGTCAGGTGAGCGCCGCTCGTCTCTCGTGTCTCACTTCGCGCGGCGCGCGGGGGCTGTGCGCGGGCGCGCGCGTGCTGCGCGGCCCCGACTGGAAGTGGCGCGACCAGGACGGGCCGCACACCGCCATGGGCACCGTCACCTCCGACCTGCACAACGGCTGGCTCGACGTCAGGTGAGCGCCGCTCGTCTCTCGTGTCTCACTTCGCGCGGCGCGCGGGGGCTGTGCGCGGGCGCGCGCGTGCTGCGCGGCCCCGACTGGAAGTGGCGCGACCAGGACGGGCCGCACCCCGCCATGGGCACCGTCACCTCCGACCTGCACAACGGCTGGCTCGACGTCAGGTGAGCGCCGCTCGTCTCTCGTGTCTCACTTCGCGCGGCGCGCGGGGGCTGTATTGATATATTTACGGACCAAATTGGACATATATTTATACAATTCTGTAAAATTTTAAATGACATTTAATTTGATTGACTACTTTATTTTGATTATTTTTTATTTTTATTGTTTCTTTTTTCTTTGTATTTTACATTTTTGACATTTTTTTACTGCAGCTGAATTGATGATTGCATGCTTCTTTATATTTTGTATGTTGTGTGTTCTATCATTTTATTTAATATTCTTTGTATGGATAACATTGACCAGAATTTTTGACATTTGAATTCGATGACAATTATATTATTATTGTAATTTAAGCATAAAATTAATATTCCTATCGGAATAGAAGGACAAGTAAAAGCTGTTAAACGAAACCGATTTAAGATGTCAGTAACTAATATAAGTAAGTAACATTTGTAGCTTTAAATAAACATATTAGTTTACTGCATGATAAACAGCCGACACAAAATATTGAACATGCAGCCCTAGTGTAAAACTAAATATTCTTCATTATATAAAATATTCGTATATACATTCCCTGTGTTATTCTCTCTTTAGTTTTTACGTAGATTAACGTTTGTAGAATAGAATAACCAAACTGCGTACTTTAAATTTGAAGCGCATTGGTAAATATAAGTCGTATATTAAGGGGCTTCGATTTGGACTAATTTACCTGTTGAATGATTATTTGTTGGGTTATTCCGCTGTAATGAACAACAATCAACCACCGATCAAGTCACCATGTTTCAACATAAATATTACTTCAAAATATACAGAATTTCACATAAATTTTCAAAATCTCAAATGAAATAAAATTCGGCGAGCTTCTATAAGGCTTCCGAACTGACTGACAGTTTTTAAAAACGGTTCTGCTACTTCGCATCTACCATCTCTTTTTATCACACAGTTTGCTGCTAGTGACATCTCGCTTTTGTCGTTCTATTCCAAAGGGATAATATTTTTATGAATTTAAGCTTGTGTGTTTTACTGGTGTATCCTTAAATTGGCTCATTGTGCGTATGTCCCTCTTTAAAAAAAACTATCCATCTTTTTTCACCATCGTTGCTATTGCAGTGACTGCAGCCCTAGAGTGTCTCTCTCTCTGGCTCTAAGATATTTGAAAACTTCTCTCTAATGCTATTTAATTTTGACACCCAGGTGGGACCACGGCGGGCGCAACTCGTACCGCATGGGCGCCGAGGGCAAGTTCGACCTGAAGGTGGTGAGCGGCGGCAGCAGCGAGCCCGCGCGCCACGGCCGCAAGAGCCACTCCACGCCGAGCCTGCCCGACGCCACGGCCGTCGATCACCAGGTGACACTACTTAAATGTAGTACTACCAGAATTCATCAAAGAATCACACAAAGTGCGCTTTTCATGAACATTGTTTTTTTTTTTTTTTTTTTTTTTTACTTTTAATACAGTGACAGTCAGTGTAATTAATAAGCTATTTGATTTATTACAGTCTCAGTGTTAAATGTTTAATAACCTCTTAGTAAGTTTGCAAGTTTTGCGTTTTTCCTACTTTAAAATTAATAGTTTCGTGAAAGAGGAGTGTCAAGATTGTTTTTTGACTAGGAAAGAAATTTATGTTGAGAATACTTTGATCGGAATTATGATTTTAATGCTTACTTTTTACGATTCTTTCAAAACCAAACGTTATATGGGGTTGTGATAAATTCTGGTAGATCGCGAAGGTGCACTGATCTCTGTATAATCTAACACACACTGGAAATCATCAGGTATCCGTAGCGTCGACGGAGCAAGCGTCTTCCGCGGACAACATCTCAGGCGAAGAGATGGCGAGCAACATGACCAGGCCACGTATGCACGCCACGGATCTATCGGCTATCAACAACTCGACACATCATATAAACACTGGTAAGACGTATTACACTTGTTTTTATAAGAAAACGCTACATACAAAATTAATAAATAATAATTGCGCCAGACAATACACCAGTTGTCCTAATTTCGAACGATTACCGATACCGGACAACGATTTATTTATTATAGTATGTACCATCTTTAAATACCATGTTTTTGAGCAAATAAATATTCTGATTCTGATTCTGATTCTGATTATGACATTGGCGTCTTCCAAAAACACTTAAATAAATATAAACATCCTTGACGTAGGTACAAATGTTTGTGCTCATTACACACACACAATTGCAAGAGGCAAGGCAGGATTCGAACTCGCGACAGCCGGCATAGTAGTCAGAACGGCTAACCACTACACCAAACACGCCGTTAAAAACGCGTGACTTAAAATATAGGTTATAAAATTAATGGTCTTCTAAATATAGGTTATAAAAAAAGAAATATATCGTCAAATGTGTTGTCACAGTTAGACTTGCATCTTTTTTATACAGGTGGAAGGCTAATCAAAACTGCTTCAGAATATTAGCGGCTCAATCCAACTACTAATAACAATTTATGTTGTAAACACGGACTTGAAGGAAACAAGCAAAAAGTTGCTTCTTCTACTTTTTTTTACCTCGAGCTAAACCGTGATTATTCCCTTTAGATTTAGCCACAATAGTGGAGTCACTGACCCTTGGAGCGGAAGGCAACAACTGCATGTCCGACCTCGGGAACACATCGTTCACGAACATGGAGATGGGCCCCACCAGCATCACCGACATCACCAAGCCCTATCCAGCTAAAGAACCTGTCCCAGAAACTAATGCGCAAGAGGTCAGTACGCTTGTTGGTTTGAAATTGATTTGATTTGCTCGAAATTTTATAATTTAATGTGTCTGTAAAAATAATTCTAGTAACTCGTACATGGTTGGTACTATCCATGTGTACAATAGTATGTGTTACCATGCTAAACATTTTATTCATCGAATTATTTTGTGTGTAAAACGTACGAGGGGTGATCCAAAAAGGGATCCAATCCAGTGAGGGACGTCGATGGCTGTCCTTCGCGGTGTTTGTCTTCAATCGATGTTCTTCCCAGCTTAAACTCCTTAGCCCAGCGTGCAACTGTGGAATATGGAGGAGAAGAGTTTCCTAATGTTTCTACAAAGTCGCTGTGTATGTCTTTGGTAGACATTTTTTTCAAGCAGAGGTATAATGACAGCTCTGATAACGTGTTTTTCCATTTTGATGTGTGAATATTAAAATGAATATGATCTGTCAAGGAGTGATCTTTGACAATTCGTATTCAAATAAATGTAGCTCCCGGGAAACGTGGCCTATTTATATGTTTTTTCTTCCTGAACTAGTGGGTAATTAAGTAAGTGACTGATATTTTTTGTGTATTTTTGTGTCCACTAGAAATAACTGATTATCATTACTTTTGGATCACCCCTCGTATGTGTTAATACAAAAAAAATACTAAAAAAGGTCGTCCTTGGCATGACAAAAAGCGACAGATACGTCCTCGCTAATCGCTGTTGACTCGAAGCGATCCACATTGTGTCGTTAGTAACAAACAGCTTGCGATGTTGCGTGTGTGGTAACATGTCAGTGTGCGTGCGGCTGCAGGAGAACTCTGCGCGCAACAGCTCGGGCGACCTGGTGCGGAACAGCGCCAACGCGCTGCTGTCGAGCGAGCTGCTCGCGCTGCCCGCCTCGCTGCTGCACACGCTGCGGAACAACGCCAATCGTCTGCACATACAGGTAAATATATATAATCAAAAATGGAACCCTTTTCCCCTTGGTCACGACATCACGCGACGGTTGGATTGATTTCGCTGTTTTTTTACTGTTATTGTGTTTGTTATAGTCAGAAAATCCTCTCCCATAAATACTTAAATACATATATACACCCATGACTTAGATACAAATGTTTGTGCTTTTCACACAAACATGTGTCCCTTGCGGGATTTGAGCACGCGATGTTAGGGTTAGGGTTTGTACCTAGCGGACCGTTATTTCTTCGATAGGTCTTAAGAGACGAATATGCCATCGGCAGTAATATTCTCTTACCGATTTAGATGATTGCGGCCGCCCTCACAAACGTGATCGTGATGATTATTTTGATTTGTATCATTTTTGTGGCAGCTATTGGTGACTGAGTTTGTTCCGGCGTTTCTTCTCAGCACTTGCCAGATTGTCTGTGTCTTGTCTCGAAGCGCTAGTAGGGCCCAAAAAATAAGGAGACATGTTCTGGCCCCAAGGGCCATAATTGATTGATATTAATTATTGACGTTCAAAAGTGGCATTTTGTGTCCTAAATTGAATAAATAATTTTTAACTTTGACTTTTAAATATTTGTTGCAGTGTGAAGATAACGAAAGTGCCGAAGGGCAGTATGGCGATCACAAGAAAGATGGCCAATCTGGCGGTGGCTCGGGGACTATGAGTGCTAGTGAGCCTGACTTGACTCAACAGGTAACACAAATTTCAATGTAAATTGTATTTCAATTGGAGCTAGCCTTGGTAAATACTATGAAATTATTGCCATCGGATTTTGTGGGTGTACCAAAAAAAATGCTAAAATTATGATGGACTGTTTCAGCATTGAATTACTATTACTGCCGTATGGAGCTGACACGAACGAATTTCTTGCGCCATAATTTGACGCCACTCGGTCTTAACGCGTACAAATTCTTTTAAATCCGACATTCATATTCCTTTTTTTATCGAGTTAGGACACATTTTTCGCTTGGCATAGCTTCTATATACGTAGTAGTAATAACTCACGGTGTTTCAGGGTGCTACTAGATTATTGGAGTCGCTAGGAGTTGGAAGAGGATCCGGTGCTGGACGCGGCAATAATCCCCAGAGGGCCACGAGGCCAAATCACTCCACTAGTCTGTTCCCAAGGTAATACATATGCTATTATTTTGAAATGATGCCGACATACTAAAATAAGTCCGAAATTCAGTTTGCCTCTTTAGGTATACTAGGTTTTAATTAATGAATATTCAATTAATTCATGCCTCCTTTTTATTTATTTTAACATACATTACAAAGTGTACAATAGTTATCTTTCTGACAAACTGTGCAACAGTTTGTCGGCAGTATTTCACGTGGGTAGTTGTAGTTTTTAACAAATGCTTCATTTATACAGGACTTAGAAGAAATTGAAAAATGTTGTTGTAAAATTTATGTAATTGTTTGTAAAATTCTAGAGGTGGGCAAGCGCTAACAACTGTTATACAGTTTTTTGACTACTGCGGTTGTTAACGCAAGATTGTTTCTGAAATAATGTGTGAATGTGTTTTTGCAATAAATTTGAAATATGAAAGTGTGTTTGTTTGTCATGGCAGCCTGGTGCGGCTGGCGCTGTCGAGCAACTTCCCGGGCGGGCTGCTGTCGGCCGCGCAGAGCTACCCCTCGCTGGCGCCCAGCGCGCAGCACGCGCTCACGCTCTCGCTCACCTCCACCTCCAGTGACAGCGAACAGGTGACAACTGTTTGTCATGGCAGCCTGGTGCGGCTGGCGCTGTCGAGCAACTTCCCGGGCGGGCTGCTGTCGGCCGCGCAGAGCTACCCCTCGCTGGCGCCCAGCGCGCAGCACGCGCTCACGCTCTCGCTCACCTCCACCTCCAGTGACAGCGAACAGGTGACAACTGTTTGTCATGGCAGCCTGGTGCGGCTGGCGCTGTCGAGCAACTTCCCGGGCGGGCTGCTGTCGGCCGCGCAGAGCTACCCCTCGCTGGCGCCCAGCGCGCAGCACGCGCTCACGCTCTCGCTCACCTCCACCTCCAGTGACAGCGAACAGGTGACAACTGTTTGTCATGGCAGCCTGGTGCGGCTGGCGCTGTCGAGCAACTTCCCGGGCGGGCTGCTGTCGGCCGCGCAGAGCTACCCCTCGCTGGCGCCCAGCGCGCAGCACGCGCTCACGCTCTCGCTCACCTCCACCTCCAGTGACAGCGAACAGGTGACAACTGTTTGTCATGGCAGCCTGGTGCGGCTGGCGCTGTCGAGCAACTTCCCGGGCGGGCTGCTGTCGGCCGCGCAGAGCTACCCCTCGCTGGCGCCCAGCGCGCAGCACGCGCTCACGCTCTCGCTCACCTCCACCTCCAGTGACAGCGAACAGGTGACAACTGTTTGTCATGGCAGCCTGGTGCGGCTGGCGCTGTCGAGCAACTTCCCGGGCGGGCTGCTGTCGGCCGCGCAGAGCTACCCCTCGCTGGCGCCCAGCGCGCAGCACGCGCTCACGCTCTCGCTCACCTCCACCTCCAGTGACAGCGAACAGGTGACAGCTCACTTCCTAGTATAAACCAGTAAACGGTGTCGCAGTTATAGGTATGATGTATGATGTTGATGATAGTATGTTATGTAGTAGGAGGATGACCGAGTGCGGCATCAACTCTTTACATTTTTTTTATTATATTTTTTAACATCATATCCTATGAAGGCACATCAATAACACAACTGGCCCAGGCGTAGAGGTGTTGTCAACGCGCATCGCTAGATGGCGCTTGGAGTTACTTGACTCGCACTATGTTCGCTTCGATTACTTAAGACCTTCCACCTAATAATTATTAGTTGTTCTAAGTTCATAGCAGGCCCCGTCTAACGGTGCAAACTTTCTGTTCCCACATCTGCTGGGACAGTAAGTTAGCCATAGGCGGTAGCACGCTGTAGTCGGCTGCACGTTTAGCTGCATCTCGGAGGTCGACTTAATTGAACGCTCGCTACGGTGCTCGGATACAACTCTGTAATCGTCCGGATTATGTAGTAAACGACTAAAGAAGCGTATTGCAGTCTTTTTAATCGACCACTACAGTCACCCCCGTTACAATTTTTGTTTTTATACCCCCTTATTCCTGTACCCATACCTCATATACCTGTTTTAAATATTACACTGTTTTGTATCGTTCTTTCTAGGCGCTGTCATCATTTGACAGAAAGTGACAAAACAGTGTAATAGCTAAAATAGGTATATTAGACTGTTCGAGTTAGTATGCATAACGAGAATAGTGTTTTGTCACTATACACACTTAATTATATAAAGTGCACCCCGTGTATTACGCTATCCGGGCGTATGCCTATGCCACTCGGCCACCGACACATTGGCAAGTCTGTTGAATTTTGCAAGTGCTTTCCTTAACGCGTAGGCTGCGTGACTTCATAAATATTGTGAGATTAATACTGAAATGACTGAAATATAGCTGCATTTAAGGTCCTGGGCCCACTACATCGTACCATGTAATGACGGTGCTAGGAAAGTATAAGACACGAAAAGCAACACGATACGCTCTACTTTGGCCTCTGATCGGATCGGATCTACAGTGTTGTGTCTCACCCATATAACGGAGTGAGAGCGAGAGCGTATTTCGCCAGTGCCGACGCGCTCCGAGCATAACACGCGACGGTGTTAGTCGGGGACGGCACGGTCAAGTTGGAACAGTATTTTAGTACGCAGAAACCATTCATGTTACATGCATTTTTTTTTCTAGTCAGTATAGCGAGCCGCAAGTAACAACGTATTTAAGGAAAAAACTTTTTAAACTTTACATTATTATTATTCTTTACATTATTATGTATTATTCAAATTCAAATTCAATTTTTTTTATTTCAGACATCAGTCCATACATTTGAAATAGAAAATATAGCCAGCAATTAACACTTAATACACCACAGAACGAATAAAAACAAAATAAAATAAAATAACAGCACTAAAACACACTTCTACATCACATGCAGCCGAACCCACTGCCTCATGTAGGGACAATCTACACGCCCAGCTATAACGCGCAGGATGCTATTGGAACTCCCACGGATACGGCTCAGCATCGAGGCTGCTCTCTTCCGGAGGATAGCATGAAAGCCATCAGTATGGGCTTCGGCGAACATAGCCGATGCACTGCAGCACCGTGGCAGCCCCAACAGCACCCTGAATGCGTTGTTGTATTGCACACATAGCATTTGCTGGTTGCCAACGTAAATAATGAACAAGAAGAAACAATAATAATGTGTACTTTTAGTAAATAAAGGACTTTTCAACACACTTGCTCAAAGCGACGTTTTTGTTTCACCGATTTTTGGCTCATAATCCTAGTCATTAAACACGCGTGCTATTTCAGTATATTATTGCACTAGTGCCTTTAGTTTATTGACCCGACCAATTTAAATTTGTACCCTAGTATCAAGTCGTAAGTAAGATGAAGAAGAAGCGATATAATTTAGTCGGGTTATAACTTTTATTTTAGTAACAAACAGTATTTATGCGAAAAATCAGTATCTAAATATTTCTTCAATAAATGGTTCATCCAGCTTTATTACTAAAAAATAACTCATTTTTTTTGTAATTTGTGTTATAAACACGAATTATTACATTTTTAATCTTGGCTGTAGGCCGATCTAGTTCGCGCCTTAGCCTTGCGCGCGCATGGTATCGCGGCAAGAAAAAAAAACAACGCGCCATTTCTCGTAAACAATTGGAGTCTTGTTTTTTCCTCGCAAGTGTGTTGAAAAACGTTGTATGAAACACATGTGCCTGTGACCATAATATACGCGACTTTCTTATGGCGCACTCGCTTTTGCTCGTGCGCACACAATATAGCCTTGTATATGATGGTCAACTTAGCACACTTGTATCATAATGTACTATTTCAACACACTTGCTCGAAACGACGTTTTTATACCACCGATTTTTGGCTCATAATCCTGGGTATTAAACACGCATGCTTTTTCAGTATATTATTGCACTAGTGCCTTTAGTTTATTAACCCGACCAATTTATATTTCTTACTCTAGTACCAATTAGTAAGTAAGAAGAAGAAGCGATATAATTTAGTCGGGTTATAACTTTTATTTTAGCAACAAACAGTATTTATGTGAAAAATAACAGTACCGTCAAACGGGGTGAATAGGAATGCAGGGGGGAATAGGGAAAAAATCCGATTCGAAATATCGAAGCTATTATCGAGTTAATGCTGGCCATCGATGTTCCGTTTATGGTTACAATAGTAGATTATTTTTTTTCTCAAATGGCTACGCCTGTTAAAAAATTTAATGTCAGTAGTATGTCAAATCCTTTTTTTGAAAGTAATGCATTCAACGTGATCGTTACAGTGTGTTCAAAACTTTATGAGTTTTATCATAAATAGTGAGTTTTGGTCCCGGAAACGTGGCACGTATTGTGCAAAATATTCTTGGGAATCCATAATAAACTGAGTCTAAGTCTTTATTTCTAATACTTTTAGCAGAAATGTTAAATATGAAACTTAACGTATTTCGTATTTAATTTCGTAGTTAATAGGAACGGGAAAGGGGTGAAAGGAGACGATAGTGGGGAAAATGTACTCTTCATTGTAAATAAATAGAGACGAGCTACCAGAGTATGGGAATGGTAACGTTTATATAGGGACAGGGTTGGCACCAAGATATTATTATGCTTTCTCAATTCAAGTACCTAACCTACCTACCTTTATTTTTTATATTTGGATATGACGTGAAGCCAAGTGCGAGTCGGACTCGCGCACCGAGGGTTCTGTACAAACTTGTGGATGTAAATAGTTCGGAAATCGAATATTTTTTCGAGGTTTTCTATATTTTTAGACATCCATTAGTGTTTTTTTTAACTTTGAGCATCTTTAATTGTATATACCTAGCTAGAGCTTTTTATTTTCAGATTCTTACCTGCCAAAAAATGCCACGAACATAATATGTTGGTGTTATAAACCAAGTAGAAATAAAAATTATAAAAAATATGATAAAGAACTTATTGAACAAGCGCTAAACGAATACAATAGTAGCAGTAAATCCCTAAAAGATATTGCCGAAAAATACAATATTACTAAATCAGTACCCCATAGACACAACACTTTCATCATGAAAGAACAAGGTGGACAAACAGCTTTGGCTCCAGATGTAGATATCTTTACTAATATTATAAAGCTGAAGAGTTTGTTTGTTTGTTTGTTTGTTTGAACGCGCTAATCTCAAAAACTACTGGCCCGATTTGAATTTTTTTTTTACGTTGGATAGTCCATTTATCGAGGAAGGCTTTAGGCTATATAACATAAAGATACGACTCATAAGACCACAGCAGAAATGAAAAATGATGCGAAAACGGGAGAAAGATATTCCTTTTGAGAGCTTCCGCTGCGTACGCTGCGGAAACCGCTTAAGTTACACAAAAATCATGTATGACAGGATTGTTCAGCATTAAGAGTTCTATAATAAAATCCGCGACAGCATATGTCTATCTTTTATGGTTGACTTACTACAACCTTTTTTATGTTAATAAATTTGTAAAAAAATAATGCATCACTTTTAGAGGTGTATTATACACACAGGTATTAATTCTTATCAAAATAAATACATTCGTCATCACGAGCATTTCATTTAGAACCAAGTTGCCCTTTATATCATTTGATTTCAATAATTATCTTAGGAGCTATCACAGTTTTAACATAACTCCGCACCAAAATAATGTTCGCAGCTTAAGTACAACGTGCGCTTGCGCTAATATATTATAAAGCTGAAGAGTTCGTTTGTTTGAACGCGCTTATCTCAGGAACTGCTGGACCGATTTGAAAAAATATTTCTGTGTTGGATAGCTTATTTATCGAGAAAGGCTTTAAGATATAAAAAAATGACGCTGCGACGGGAGGGGAGGGAGCAAACTCAAAACGCGCGGACGAAGTCGCGGGGGACCGCTAGTTATTAATATAGGTAGGTATATGAGTAAAATGATTTTAAAATTTTCATGCTAATACTTACAAGAAATGTTAGTACAAGAAAATCTTTAACGTTTTAGTTAAATCCTACTTATGATTTCTGATTGAAAAGAGAACAACTTATATTTATTTGGAAAACCTATCTATATATATATTTTATAAGAAAAATATATTTTGTTGGTAAAAAAACGTTTTTTTTAATACAAAATAAGTACTTACTTACCTTTATTTAAGTAAAAACTGAATAGGTATCTACATACCCCACTTAAAATTTGAAAAAGTTAGACTGAATTGTGACAGCCCTAACGATTTTCCCTTAAAACCCGATTATCGTCTCTATTAACCCCTTCTTGAGTTTAAATAGGGACGACCTATATTTTTAAGAAATATGCTAAAGTCCTAGCTTTACATTGTTTATTATAAATGTTGCCCTAATCTGCTAGATATAACTCAAATTTTGATACTATATTCACACATTGACATAATTCAAGACTTATGATATTTTTGCGCAAAGTTCAATTCCGTACCCATTCACCCCGTTTGACGGTATTTACATAATTATTTATTTAAATAAATGGTTGTGTGTGTACTCACATGTCTGCCGTGAGAATGCTAACAGTGCCACATCCAGTATTAACACATCCATGTTACATACTTATCGCTTGCATAACTCGCGATCCGGCTGTTTGGTTTGTTTTTTTCTGAGATACCGTCATTTGAAGTATTAGTTTTTAGAAGCTAACGTCGCTCAGACAAATTGTGTGAAATTTTTAGTTTTTAAGTTTCTCGTAAATGAAATCTATTTTCGATTGAGAAATAAACAATCTTTAACCGTAAATAAATGGTAAATCCAGCTTTATTACCAAAAAAAATCTCAAATTCGTTTAAAATTTTCTCTACTTTGTGTTTTAAACACGAATTATTACATTGTTAACATTGGCTGTTGGCCGATCTAGTTCGCGCCTTAGCCTTGCGGACGCATCGGTATCGCGGCAAGAAAAAAACCAAGTGTGTTGAAAAACGTCGTATGAAACACGTGTGCCTGTGACCATAATATACGCGGCTTTTTTATATCGCTTTGTATATAATGGTCAACTTAGCACACTTGTATCATAATGTACTAATTATTTATTATGACAAAAAAATGAATCTAATTAATCTTAATTTTATTATTATTTATATATCTAATTTATTTATCTACAGGTTTTCGCATTGAACAATATTTACTTACGCACTTTTTTTCTTTTCTATGGTTTTGCGCCGGCGTGAAAGAAAAGATCCTAAAGCTATCCTAACTTCATCTAGTGTGAGCTGTAAAGTGATGGGATAACACTGCTCATTAGAAGCCAATGTAACAGTAGAGTTAATTCAATTTTGCAGGTGTCACTTGAAGATTTCTTGGAGTCCTGTCGCGCTCCGGCTCTGCTGACCGAACTGGAGGACGACGACGAAGGAGACGACGCTCTCGACAGCGACAAAGAAAATGAACCCACTTATCAAGAAGTTGTAAGATTTTTCTTATTATTTATTTGGGGTTTTTCTTCTTCACAATGGTATAAAAGTTTCAGTTAGATTTTTCTATCAAACATTTGTATTTGTAACATCGTAATGTCTGTTTTCTTTGCTAGTCGAATGATGTAATCAATCGTGACATTCCTATTTAATGATTATTTTTAAAATAACGTAAACAATAACCTCACTTCTTATAGGTTATTCGTCGTTGACTACTATCTTTTTAAATCAAATAGGTAATTGGTTTTATTCACTGATATTATCTTTTTTTACATTTAAAATGTAATTGGTTTTATTCACTGATATTATTTAAAAAAAAAAATAAGATTGTTTAGAATATTCGACAAGCAAGGCAAGATGGACTATGTATTGTCTAGATTGTTATGCAACGGTAAATTCCTCCATAGGATATGAATAACGCATATCGCCTGTTCTAAAATCTGAAGCACAAAGAGTGGGACGCTTTGGGCGGTTGTGACCGCAAATATAGTGAAAACGCGTCGACGGCTAGATGCTTATATATCGACGGCTGTTGATTTTTTTTTAAGCAATGCGTAGGAAAAATAATGTACTACCTCAACTTAAAACGACGAAAACTGCCGTCTGCCGTAATACCTATTGTTAGCGACGCGCTTATTGAGTGAACATTTACGTTTATTTTTTTTTAAACAAGATAGTTCATAAGTTTTTTATTCATGTCTACCGCCTCCTAACGATAGTTACTACTCCTAAGTATAGTATAGGCGTATAAATATAACGTCAGTCTTCGTGGGCCACACCGCTCGGCCACACGGATGTATCGGTTCTGATCGAAATACAGTGCTTCGTTTCTAAAAATTGCGGTTTTTTATCGTCAGCACTTTTCTACCTGGATATTCAACTTATGTAACGTCCCAACTTTTCCAGGTGTCCCGCAACTTGCTCTCCCTGATGGAGGAGGAGGCCCTGGAAGCGGTGCGTGGCGGGGCGGGGGCCGGGGCGGCGCGCGCGCGGCGGCCGTGGGACGACGACTTCGTGCTCAAGCGGCAGTTCTCCGCGCTCATCCCCGCCTTCGACCCGCGCCCCGGACGCACCAACCTCAACCAGACCGTCGGTCAGTGTCACGTCATTGTGTAAACTTCAAATTCGACTGTTAAAAATACAACGGAGAGAAGAGGGTACACTTCTGATACTTGAGTTTGACCGTTGTGTGCGGAGTAGGTGGTGGGGGAACCCGAAAAAGAACATACACGGCTGCCTTCATTTAAAATTTCTAAATTTTAAATTTTTTAAATGTTGTAAATTGTGACGGTATTTTTTCACAGATCTCTTCATTCCTCTGAACGAGGATTCCGACGCAGAGGAGGCGTCCGAGCAGGCCCCGACGACGGAAGCGCCCGCCGCCGACGGCAGCGCGGCCGGCAGCGGCAGTGGCAGCAGCAGCGACAAGGCGCCCTTGCGGCTGCCGGCGCTGCGGCTGGTGCTGAGCGCGGGCGGCGCGAGCATGCCGCTGGAGCGGCCGGCGTGGACGCTGTACCGCGCCGTGCTCGCGCTCAACGCCAGCACGCCGCCGCACGACACGCACCGGGACACTAGCTACACGTGAGTGGATCTTTTAACCATAGCTAATAAGTGTCATTGTTACTAGCCCATATGAAGAAAATAACTCTAAATTTCTTAAATTAATGTTTTATTTTTATTTAACCATCAAACGTTAAATCTCATTTGGTAATAGGTGTTAAATCAGCTGAAAAAAGATCACATCTAACTAATCGAAGGCCAGCCTATGAAATATTCTTGTAAAATTTGCAAATGGTAGTCTTGAAAATAATAGGATGTGAAAATAACGAAAACTGCCATCAAAGCACCTCTCTCCCCTTCGGTAGTGGATTAATTAATAGAATAGCAGATTGAGGACGTTTAGTGTATATTGTTTTTTTAATGGACTTATCATTTTTATTTTTATTTTAGGTTAACGTACAAAGAAATAGAAGGAATGGAGACGTTTGCCTCGTCAAGCGACAGTGAAGACGACGAGCCTTGCGACCCTGGTGAGTAGGAAAATGAATTGTAGGAATGTTTATTTCATTCTTTTTGTCGATATTGTGTGATTTGTATTTCAGGCAAATGATTAAAAACAAAAAGCAGTAATAACATCGTTTACTTTAAAATCATAAAATTATTAATATTCATTTGAGACCCATTAGTAGTGACCACACATACAATTGCATTTCATTTTTAGGGTTCCGTAGCCGAATGGCAAAAACGGAACCCTTATAGTTTCGTCAAGTCTGTCTGTCTGTCTGTCTGTCTGTCCGTCCGTATGTCACAGCCAGTTTATTCTGTAACTATAAGCATTACACAATTGAAATTTGGTAGGAAGATGTATCCTGTTAACCGCTTACCGATTCTCATACAAAAACTAAAAAATAATAACATTTAAGGGGGTGCATACATGAAACTAAAACCAAAAAAAATTTTTTTAGTCAAACCTATGCGTGTCTATGGATAGGTTTTTTAAAATAACATAGAGGTATCGAAAACCATTTTCTTTTAAAGTCAAACGTTTCATAGCTAGACGCTTCCAAAGTGGTAAAATGGGCGTCCCCCCCCATCTAACTTCTAAACCAAGCAAGTGTAAATTTTGAAAAAAATATGGAATGTAGATCTTAACAAATACTTTCAATGAAAATTGGTTCGGACGGGATCGAACAAGTAGTTTTTGAGATATAGCACATTTTCAACAACCGCAAACATAACTTTGTACTTTATACAAACACTATGAAAAACAAAGTTATATTTGCAGTCAACAAAATATTGTGGTATTTTACTAAGTAGAAGTGAGTGGATTCCCTAATTCAGTAAAAGTTGGCACGGAACCCTCAGTGCGCGAGTCCGACTCGCACTTGGCCGGTTTTTATAAAAAAACATGAACATTTTAAACACCATTTCGAGATTTTTCTGCGCTTTATTTTTAAAAATAAACGAGAAATTCTGAATACAGGTGTAAGCATTTTACAGGTTACGCATTTGCTATGACATCTATTGCAGAAAAATATTGGAACGACCTTGCTGTCACTATCACTTTGACATTAGTTGTTGTTGTTGCAATTTGCATCCGGTGTTGCATAGGGAACTATTGAAAATTTTTAGTGTGGTACATACATTGAAGATTGTTAAAAAATATATTATGTAATCAAATATTTTAGTAGTTAAGGTACGAAATAATCATCATATCATATCATTCTAGTTATGAAACGATTATTTGTTATTTCAAAACATTATAATAGTAATTTTATATCATAAAATAATAGTAATTTAATAAGAAAACATAAAAGTGATTTAATAAAAACGCTTTTGATATCACTTTGGTTCTAGTTTTAATAAACATTCTAAGTATGAGATTTATATAAAATATTGATATACTATCAATATTCTAATATCTCATTAAGCGCCAAATTTGAACTATCTGAATTACAATAGTATATTGTAATTTTTTATGATCATTACTGTTATAATTAAATACCTGCTTCTCGCATCGTGCTCCTCATTGCTGAGGGTCGTGACACCCCTTTCTGAGTTTGATTTTGAAAGACCATAATGTCTTTCATCTATTCCTGTTCTTGTTCTTGGCGTCCTGGAGAGCGGCGTGGAGATTTGAATCCACCGCAGTGCGAATCCAGTTGGAGCATCTAATTGTTCTGCGTCCACTCGTTTTTTTTTGCTATCCATCTTGCAGGCAACCATCAGTTGTTCGTAGATGTGTCCATCTTTCCTCGCAATGTTGCCAAAGAACTCCAGAATCGTTCGAAGGCAGGGTTAAAGGATGCAATCCTAAGTGCGCATCCTAAATGCAGTCCATGGGATCCTCAGCTTCTTTCGCCAGCACCACATTTCGAAGACATCAATTCGATTTCGGTCGGCCTTCTTCAGTGTCCATGTCTCTGCGCCGTAGCTAAATATGGAGAAAACAAGCGTGTTGACAAGGTTCGGCTTTGTTTTACGAGATATATATCCATCATTCCATATTTTCTGAAGATGGACCAGTGCGCTTTTGGAAATGACAATGCGCCTTCTTATTTCTTTCTCGCAGGATCCTGTAGACGCACCAAGGTAAATGAATTCGTCCACTTCTTCGAGAGTAAGCGCACCTGACATTCGTGGAGAGCTAAAGCGGTCGAACACCATGCGTTTTGTTTTGGAATGGTTAATTTGAGTCCCAGTTCCATACTTATCCTATCTCTTCTGTTAAGGGGATCTACCAATTCCGCATAGCGGAGATTAGTTATTTTACGGCCAGAAATAAGGACACCACCCTCCCAGCCATCGAAAGTACGCCTGATGGTATATTCCCCGTAGATGTTGAACAGAATTGAGGACACAATGCAGCCTTGCCTTACATCCTTTTGGAAACTGAAAGGCTTTGAAGTTTTGCTTGTCGACCCTGACAACGCCCTGACTGTGATAATAGAGCGACTGGATCAGCTGAACTAGGCGCTTAGGCACTCCAAGTTCCTCTAGAATCCTCCACACGGGTGACCATAATGACCAAATGCCTTAATGTAACCCTCCTGTAATAGTACATTATGATAAAAGTGTGCTAAGTTGACCATTATATACAAGGGGATATTGTGTGCGCACGAGCGAAAGCGAGTGCGCCATAAGAAAGCCGCGTATATTATGGTCACAGGCACACGTGTTTCATACGAAATTTTTCAAAACACTTGCGAGGAAGAAACAATACTCCAATTATTTACGAAAAATGCGCGCCATTTTTTGTTCGTGTTTTTTTTTCTTGTCGCAATACCGAAGCGCGCGAAACCGGCCCGGAACTAAATCGGCCCACAGCCAGAGTAAAAAATGAAATAATTCGTGTTTAAAACACAAATTACAGAAAATTTTAAATGAATTTGAGTTATTTTTAGTAATAAAGCTGGATTAACCATTTATTGAAATAAATATGTACATACTGTTATTTTTCGCATAAATACTGTTTGCAATTAAAGTTATAACCCGACTAAATTATATCGCTTCTTCCTACGTACTATTTGGTACTAGGGTACAAATGTAAATTGGTTTGGTTAATAAACTAAAGGCACTAGTGCAATAATATACTGAAAAAGCACGCGTGTTTAATATCTAGGATTATGAGCCAAAAATCGGTGGAATAAAGATTTCGTTATGAGCAAGTGTGTTGAAATAGTACATTATGATACAAGTGTGCTAAGTTGACCATTATATACAAGGCGATATTGTGTGCGCACGAGCAAAAGCGAGTGCGCCATAAGAAAGCCGCGTATATAATGGTCACAGGCACACGCGTTTCATACGACGTTTTTCAACACACTTGAGAGGAAAAAACAAGACTCTTCATTTACTAAGTTTGTAATTATTAAAACAGTTAGTAAAAATCCATTTCACTCTATTTTGATGGCAAAGACTTTCGCACGCGTTTTTCGCCTCGTTACGTAGGTATGTCCGGCGGAGTAATTCTTTTTTCTTTATTTGTTTTCTTCATTTTCATCACTTGAAGTAGACATTTTCATTAATATTAAACTTCATAATTAATCCAAACTTCGTCACAGCCGACAATTATTATTTACGAAAAATGGCGCTTAGTTTTTTTTTCTTGCCGCGATACCGATGCGCGCGCAAGGCTTAGGCGCGAACGAGATCGGCCAAAAGCCGAGATTAAAAATGTAATAATTCGTGTTTAAAACACAAATCACAGAAAATGTTGAATGAATTTGAGCTATTTTTTTGTAATAAATCTGTATCTACCATTTATTGAAATAAAGATGTAGATACTCTTATTTTTCGCATAAATACTGTTTGTTGCTAAAATAAAAGTATTGTATAACCCGACTAAATTATATCGCTTCTTCTTCTTACTTACAACTTGGTACTAGGGTAAATGTAAATTTGGTCGAGTTAATAAACTAAAAGCACTAGTGCAATAATATACTGAAAAAGCACGCGTGTTTAATATCTATGATTATGAGCCAATAATCGGTGGAATAAAAACGTCGTTTTGAGCAAGTGTGTTGAAAAACACATTATGACTGGAGTGTTGAATTCGTCGGACTTTTCGATGATTTGGCGAATGTTCTAGATTTACTCACGTTTTTCCTTGCCCTGGACGAACTTAGCCTGTTCCTGAGGTATTTATTTATATACTTATTATATTATTATTAACATAGTTATCACACGTACAGTCGCCGTCAGATATGTTGGAGCAGACAAAGTGACCAAATACTTCTGAACAGTTTAAAATGTCAATAAGTTCCATACACTACAAGTTGCCATTAATATCAGAACATTAATTACTTCATTAATATCTGAGCAGAAGCTAGTCAATAACTTCTATACACACAACTAACCAATAATATAGAGCTAGACCTTGACACATATTTTGTGGATCGCCTTTGGTCCAGTCTGAGGACTTGATGATATCTGCTGTTAATTTATCTGGTCCAGGTGTTTTCCTGTCTTTAAGCGCAGCGATCGTAGCTATGACTTCTGATAGCAGTATGGTTATGGAGGTTCTTGGGCTATACTGTCGTATGTCGTTGATATATGTGGCAGCATGGGGTCAGCGGCCTTTTTGTAGAGATCCTTGCAGTGATTGCGACATTTTTTTGCTTTATTGATTCTAGATCCTGAAGTCGGACAACATTTTCGTCGTCAATTACCCAAGTTTTGGGCTTGAACAGATTTGAGAGTATTTTAACTTTCTTGAAAAGATGTGAGCTTTGGGTCTTAAGAGCATGGATCTCAATTTCTTGACAGGTGCTTTTAACAAAACTATTTTTATCGCGTCGGCATAGTCGTTGTATCATTTTATTTAGCTCAGTTTATTTCATGTGAGATTCATGATTGGACAGGCCTCGTTGTTTGAGCTCCTTACGTTCTTGAATTTACTACCAGGTATCTGTGGAGAGCCATGATTGTCTGCGAACCGAGGGAGACACATGTATGGTGATTTTGTCCATAGAAATCCATATCAAATCCTTTAGATGGATCCACTGTTCATTTGCAGTGGTGACTGAAGATGGTTGTTCTGCTATGGCCTTCTTTTTTCTGCCGAGTGCCACTTTCGGCGCAAAGCGAATTTGGGCACTAGAAGACAGTGATCAGAACCACAATTCGTACCAAGCAGCTACCTTTCAGGAAAGGTGCTTGCAATTGAAATAGAGATGATTAAATACAAAAGAGAAAAAAAAAGAAAGTTTTTATTATTGCAAGTTTTCGAAGGGCCTACTCGTATGAGTATAGCGACCACTTAGCGGTGAAAAATTTCAATGCACTATTATGCTATGCAAAAGTGTTTTGAAGCAAGTTTTACATTGCCACTGTACTCTTGCACTAATCGCACAAGGAAATTATTTCTGAAGATTATGAGAAAATATAATAGAATTTGTTGGAAAAATATGTTTTTAAAATAATATGATGTGACTTAAATATCTTTGACTCCATGTCTGACCGTAGTAATTATAACTAAATTACTTTCCACTTAAGGGATGGAACAACTATTTTCAACCTGTCTATCTTCACACGACAGTTCATTTTTCCGAACAGAAAAGATGAAATAGTTGATTGTTATACAAGGGGAGAAAGTTACTCATCTCACTCGAGATGTTTTTGGCTCGAACGGAGTGAGAGCGTCTGTTTTTATGAGCGCCATTTTACGCATTATAATGCGTAAAATGGAAGGATGTGTCATGTCAAGAAATGTCTCAGCACTCATCACCAAAACGATAGACTATAACTTGTTTGTTTGTGTTTAGAGCGTGGCCTGGCCGGCGCGGAAGGCGCGGAGGGCGCCGCCGCGACGGTCTGCGTGCGCGTGCTGCGGCGCCTGCGAGCCGCCGCGCCCGCGCTGCCGCCCGAGCCCTTCGTGTCCACCAAGCTCACCAACAAGCTGCACCAGCAGCTGCAGGAGCCGCTCACGCTGGCCGCCGGCGCCACGCCGCACTGGTGCGTACGCGCGCAGCCACAGGTCCCGGGTTCGATCCCCGGGTCGGGCCAAAAATTTGTACCTGGGTTTTGTAGTTCGCCACAAAGCCGTTTGTCATGCGCCTGATCTCTCTCCGGTCTTGTTACAATGCTGTCCCATCAGGCTATGAGTGAAAGGAATAGAGCGTGCACCTGTGTTTGCGCACACATTTGTGCACTATAATATGTCCCGCGCAGTCAATTAGTCGTTATGACTACCCACCGTAGTCGAAATCGGCTAGGGGGTATTTCCATTGTAACGGGTGCGACACTGACACTGCATTTTTTCAAGATAATAAAGTATCTGTTTAGATATATCAAATAACGTTTACGAAGAAAAATAGTATGAAAAATTAGTATTTTACGTGTATGTAACGGGTGTGACCTTAGAAAACCGCTAAACGCTACCAAGATGACTTTCACTTAAACACCTGTAAAATTTTCTATGAAAGTATGCAGTAAGATTTTTTTATGTAAAACTTCAATAGATTTCTTAAATAACTACGCTATTCGACATGAACAAACATGTATAACGAACTTTATAAAATAAAAAAAATGTAACGGGTGTGTACCGGCGGGAAGAAGTCCCGTCTGTACAGTATATATAAGGTTAAGATGGAAACTAACTCCCTAGTGGCGTAGATATCCCTTTGCCTAAGATACTAAGTCCCTAGAGCCCTAGCCCAGCCTAACAATAGATACTTAGATATAATAAGGATGTTGAGGTAGGATAGCTGCTCCCAGGTCGCCCAGGGTAGCAGCGTTAGGACGGTAGGTAGGTGTCGTGGACCCGCTGCCAGTCTGGCAGGCTCACCAGACTGATCATAGTGACGGCTAAAGGTGTCTTGGCCGCAGCGGAGGGAAATGAGAACCAACACGGACGGTTGATATCTAGTTTATTGTGGTTTAGTTACATGTATTTATAATTATTACATAGTGTGTAAACATATAAACGTTTGAGGTTGTGGGCCGCCGGTGTGAGTGCCGACGGTGCATGATGCGTCCATCGGTCAGCCGCTGCGATGTAGGTCGCTGACGCCGTGGTTGTCGCAATGTACGATGCTAGCTCGTACATATTGGCATCTTCAAAAAGAGAGAGGAAGAAGATGCGGCCCCGTCTCCTAGTGTCCAGTGGTGTGTCTCGAAGATGCGATGTACTGCTAGCACCATCCGTGGTTGTTGTTGACGTCATCTGCTTGTTGACCCGTTGGAGCTGTTGCGGACTGACTGATATATTTCTTGCTTGCTGCGTGCTTGATGTTCGTTTGATGTTGGCTTGCGTATGATGCATGAGGCGAGTTGATGAGGTAGTCTGATGTTGACGTGACGACTCTGACCCGTTCAAAGTCCTGATGTATGGACGAACGGGTTATCTCCCTCCGGGGAGACGATGTTTGTGTACAAGTCGCCTGACTTGCACAAGTGTAATAAGAGAGTACACGCCTCCTGGCCTGTGCTCCGAATGTATTGCTTGTGGCTGCAAGCCTCCTGGCCTGCACCGTGTTGATGATGATGGCAAGCCTCCTGGCTTCCATCGATGAATTGAAGATTGCAGCCTCCTGGCGTGCAAAGATAAGTTGGTGAGTCGCTCACGTTGAATATCGATCAGATCCTCTTCGAAGTTGGTTGTTGATGATGATGTTCTGCTCATTCGCTACTCCTCTTCTTGATGATGTTCATGTTCATCTTTGTACTGAACAGCATGCGGTGGTGTTTCAGTTACTGGTGAGACCCGCTTCTGGGAGGCCAGTAACCGAACCGCTACTATCAGTTGTCGATCTTCTTTCTTCTTTGATGTTGATTTATTGTTGATTTTAACGTTGTTTGTGTTTGTTTCTTTCTGAGAAGTTCTCCGTCGGTTGATCCTCAGGATTTTCAATAGGACAAGACAAGGGAATAGGAAAAGGTTGATAATAGTTACATGTAATATTAGTTTATTAGGTATAAGTTTAAGTCCCTGTCGAGTCAAGTTAATGTTAAAGAAAATGACAAATTAATGTTAATAGGTAAAGATGTAGGTAGGTAGTCGTAAGTCACTGTTATTCCCTATAATTCTAATGTTTGTTTGTTCTAAACTAAGGCAGGATGCAGGTGGTTGTAAGGCACCTGACCCTGTAATGAGCTTGTTTTCATAATTGCTAAACTTTTCTCCTTTCCTTTCTTTCTTGTTTTGATAATTGCTAAGTCTCCTTGATTTGAGTCCCAAGAAAATGTTATGCTTAAACTTGGTCTCCTTGCTGAGTCCCAAGTAAGACCTGAGCTCCTTGCTGAGCTTCAAGCCATGATAATGCTAAAACTTGAGCTACTGATGAGCCTCAAGTTGTGTTTGTTTGCTTGCTAAAACTTGAGCTACTGATGAGCCTCAAGTTATGTTTGTTTGCTTGTTAAAACTTGAGCTACTGATGAGCCTCAAGTTATGTTTGTTTGCTTGTTAAAACTTGAGCTACTGATGAGCCTCAAGATATGTTATGTCAAGTCAATGTTATGTCGGGAAGTGGTGGTTGTAAGTCATCACTCCCGTTAGTCGACGTCATGCTATGTCGGAAAGCGGTGGTTGTAAATCACCACTCCCAGTTGATAGTCTTGTTTTAATTTCCCTAACCTACCTTACCAATGTTAGTCACGTTCGACGTTTAAAATGTAGGTCAGCTAAAATATTTATAAATGTCCCTCGATAGAATGTAATTAAATTGACTGAATTTGCTGAATTGCGTAAGGCGCTAATGCAAGAATGCCTGAGTTCTCACATTTCACTTGCACTAAACAAGCGTTGTTGGAATTACTTTAAATGTTTTCATTAGAAAATATTTTAAATTAGTTAATAGGTTGAAGTACTGCCGGAATAAGTTTTGAATTGAACGGCAGACTTACTGCTTTGCTAGTTTCTGCAGTCAACGAAATTTGACGTAACTGCAGTCGGTCAGTGTATGTATGTACGTTGCTGATCCATAGTAACTGATGATCTATCCGGCTCGAAGATGTACAGGCGGGAAGAAGTCCCGTCTGTACAGTATATAAAAGGTTAAGATGGAAACTAACTCCCTAGTGGCGTAGATATCCCTTTGCCTAAGATACTAAGTCCCTAGAGCCCTAGCCCAGCCTAACAATAGATACTTAGATATAAAAAGAAGTTGAGGTGGGATAGCTGCTCCCAGGTTGCCCAGGGTAGCAGCATTAGGACGGTAGGTAGGTGTCGTGGACCCGCTGCCAGTCTGGCAGGCTCACCAGACTGATCATAGTGACGGCTAAAGGTGTCTTGGCCGCAGCGGAGGGAAATGAGAACCAACACGGACGGTTGATATCTGGTTTATTGCTGTTTTGTTACATGTATTTATAATTATTGCATAGTGTGTAAACATATAAAGGTTTGAGGTTGTGGGCCGCCGGTGTGAGTGCCGACGGTGCTTGATGGGTTCATCGGTCAGCCGCTGCGATGTAGGTCGCTGACGCCGTGGTTGTCGCAATGTACGATGCTAGCTCGTACAGGGTGTGACAAGACTTTGTAACGGATGCGACACTGTATGGTTTTTCAAGTTTTATCTTAAAATGAAAAATGTTCTAATCGACATTGCATTATTAAAAATCATTCCACTTAAGAAAACAGGAAATTTACATGAGATTTGGTCTAAAATTAATAATGTCTTTTGATGATTGTGCAATTTCCTACCTAATTTGAAAAATCGTTAGTAAATTGTATGTAATTACTCAAAATCACACTCTAAATCCGTATTTATGTCAAAATAAGGCAAACGAGGGTCTTGACGTAGTATCTTCAGGCAGGTTTCTTCCATTTTGGAAGAAACAGTACGACCACCTTTGATGCAATGTTTTGATTCATGTGACTTTTGAAAACAGTGCTTTCCATGTAGGTTTCTGATCGATTTAAGGCCTTCCCATAGCATTTTCAACAATGGATGGTGTTCTTTAATGTCCTCATTAGATTGGTAGAAAATTTTGACGGTTCCTGATCCCTTTTTTTTTCAAATGTTCATAGCAATCTCGTGGAGTGTTAAGGATGATTACTCGAGCTTTTACAGAAATCCACAACGTCCTCTTAACTACCGCACCAATGCCGTCAACGGCACCTTTTCCGTGACTAGTCGGGAAGAATGACCAAGTTATGTCTACTCCAAAATCTACTGGAGCTGTACAAATATTGTACAAATTGAACCGATTCTTGAACTGTGCTGCGCAGCCATCCGAGAAGATGTGAACTGCCCTGATTTTCTTGTAGGTTATCAGTTCTTTAATAATCCTTTTGATGAACACCCCAACACAAACTTTGTTTTGTGGCTAAGGTCCTCGCTAATGATAGCGGTTCTATAACTTCTCCTCGTACTCAAGCACATCCGGTAAAAACATTGGCCTATTGATGTCGCCAATGTGCGCTTTGAATTTCGGCAAAATCTACTTGCAGCACCGCCTCGTCTAAATGAGAGAAAGAATATCCGATATTCTTTCTCTCATTTCTTTGAAGTGTTTGCTCTGTTTTTTTTTTTCACGAACCAGAGAGTCTTAAACTTTTTTAGTTGGGCCTCAAATAATATGAAATCAGCAGCAGTGCCTGTCTCCAATTGAACTTGTAAGCAATCCTCATGTTCTTTCCCCTGGTTCCATATGATTGCGTCACGATCAAATGTCAGAGATATTATATCCTTCTTATATAAAAGCCTTCTTGGCATTTCTTCTTTTCTTGTCTCTTTCTCTTTCTTTTAACAAATGTGTTTCGTAATTGTCTTTATTTTCTTTTAAATTTTTTCAGTGCTTTTGCATTCTGTTGGTGGTTCAAAAAAAAATTCAAAAAAAAATTTAACGGGTGTGACATATATTTATCATCAAAAGAAAGACACTTAAAGTTTCTATCCAGTATTGAAACTCGTCCGTGTAGCTTATTTAATCAAGCTTCTTAATATTACAAGGTACAAAGATTATAAGTTTATAATTTACGTCGCAGTAAAACTATTTGCATATTTTTTGTAACGGGTGTGACATTATTACACTCACGGATAAAAGCGTAGTAAATCAAAAGTAATACTTACTTGAAATTATTAAAATCACTTGCACAGGAATCTTAAAAAACCTGCACTTCGCGCTACAGTAATGTGCAGATTGACAAGCTTTACACAAAATGACGAGATAGCCGATAAACTTTATTAAAAAAGACGGCGCTGCATGAAACAAACGATGTTGACATACAAAATGATTAATTTATACAATTTGAAAAGGAGCTAAAATTTTGATTTTACAAATTTTTGAGAGTATGATTATTTAGAACTCCAGACATGGTTTTTGTTTTAGTTAATAACACAATTGAATTTTTATCACAGTAAGGTAAAGTTTCATGGAAATACCCTAGGGGCTATTATTATACGCGCGTAAATGTATCATTTCTTATTTCAGCAAGTGAATCTTTTTATCGTGATTACAACACGTGCACATTTGATTTAGGTGCCAGCAGCTGAACGACTGGTGCCCGTTCCTGTTCCCGCTGGAGACGCGGCAGATGTTCTTCGCGTGCACGGCGTTCGGCACCTCGCGCACCATCGTGTGGCTGCAGGCGCAGCGCGACCGCGCGCTCGACAGGCAGAGGTACCGCATGGCTATTTGACACGACAGTGTTAGGCAAAGGGAAGCGCTTCATACCGACCGGGTGTTATTGGACTAAGGTCCAATGTAATGTAATGTAAGACGACCCATCTGGTGTAGTGGTCGAGAAATCGCCTACTACGCAGCGGGTTGCGAGTTCGATCCCCGCACAATACAAACATTTGTGTGCATAAACATGTCTGTTTTATATTGATCTAGGTGTTTTCTATGTATATCATGTATGTATTTACAAACAAAAAGTATTTAAGTATTATATCTGTCCAGGCGGGAAGAAGTCCCGTCTGTTCAATATATAAAAGGTTAAGATGGAAACTAACTCCCTAGGGGCGTAGATATCCCTTTGCCTAAGATACTAAGTCCCTAGAGCCCTAGCCCAGCCTAACAATAGATACGTAGATATAATAAGGATGTTGAGGTAGGAGAGCTGCTCCCAGGTCGCCCAGGGAAGCAGCGTTAGGACGGTAGGTAGGTGGCGTGGACCCGCTGCCAGTCTGGCAGGCTCACTAGACTGATCATAATGACGGCGAAAGGTGTCTTGGCCGCAGCGGAGGGAAATGAGAATCAACACGGACAGTTGATATCTAGTTTATTTCCTGTTACGATACATGTATTTATAATGATTTAATTGTATGTAAACATATAAAGATTTAAGCTTGTGTTCCGCCGGTGTAAGTGCCGACGGTGCTTGATGGGTCCATCGGTCAGCCGCTGCGATGTAGGTCGCTGACGCCGTGGTTGTCGCAATGTACGATGCTAGCTCGTACAATATCCGATGTCTGGCACTCATAACACAAGCTTTGAGTAACTTACTTTGGGACTAGATGGCGATGTGTGGAAATGTCCATATGATATTTATTTAATGATTACTGTCTTGGTTTATTCACATGTAGTTAGTCCGCTCTAAACTTTTAATATCGCGATTCAATCTCCATACATAGTCAGCGTGTTGTGATGATATGAAGTGACAGCGGTTGATCATACAGCTTAGAACCTTTGAGTAATCATTCGAAGTATAAGGCCTCCTTTAAGGAGACGCGTGGCTTTATGCGTCATGTCCGACGTGGCTTCCTGTGGCGTGTCTGGCGTTTCTACCGTTTATGGAGAGGCGACGAGTGAAGTGACCTGCTTTGACCCTCGCGGTAACTCAAACTATAGAATATACACGGCGTCGCCCGCCACTTCATCCGCCGCGTTGTAGAGAGCGTCGCTCTGTGCGACACCCGCAGCGACTCGCAGCTTATTGACATCCTTCCAAGCAGTCGTGTTTGACTAGTCACAAAGAGCAAACATGTGCATTGTTTGTAATAATGGACTACTTCATTGTTGCTGGACGACTTTATTGCCATGTTGCTTGAGATAGTTATTATTTCAATAGTAAATTATTTACCACTTCAACCGCCGTGTCCTTTGCGGTGTTGCCCGCCGCGTCTTTCGCGGTGTCGCCCGTCGCTTTACAAGTTAAACAAACGCTTGCGAAAACGCATTTCCTTGAACAATGCTTTCTGGCGGCCCGCTTCGCGCAACGCGACGCGCGGGAACCACGCGTCTCATTGAAAGAGGCCTAATGTACTCACAATTCCGAACCATTTGTTGATCGTCATTTCCTTGCCCGGCTCTAGATGCATCTGGGATCAGCACTTTAAAAAATATTATAGATCAGTGCATTATGTTTTCGAGAACTGATGTCAATTTGCTATTTCAGTCAGCACTGATGTGCTAGTAATTTATTTTATTTTAATTTAGGTAGCAATTGTATAATCCTCTTAATCGGTTATGATGATTACTGTGTTTTAATTTAATGCAAAACCTACAACTATATCCACATATCGTGTGCTTGAAAAAACAATGAAGTTTAGTTGATAATATTTTCCGACTCTGCAATGCCCGCGGTACCGTGAATGCTAGGTAGTAGGCGCTTTTGCCGACGGTAGGTCTGTGTGGTCAGTTGCTATTAGGTGCACTTAGCATTTACCGCACGGCCAGTATCTTATCTATCAATTATCATTTAAATTTTACGTAAGTAATATAGAAAATAGGCAGGTAGTTAACGTAATCTACTTAAGCAAGAAGTGATATGTAATGCCAAAAAATCAAAAGTAAAGATCAACAAATAGGTAATCCAAGAAAAAAACTTGGGTGACATGCTTTTTGTACAATGTCAATGAATATCAATACTATTAAAGTCGGCATTGTATTGTTTAGTCACCTCCAAGGTATTGGAGTGGGGTAGTACACAAATGTGAGTTTATAGAAATATCTACGTTCATTGTTTGATATTCGCGCTCACGCCTTTTCACCGCTTACATACCTCGGGCGATGGCAAGCTTAAGCTTAGATTGCAAGTTCTATACCATCGACTTAGTGTCGATTTTTCAATGGTCAGATAAAACTTTATCAGACTGATAAATTTTAAAGCGACAGATTTAAAAAAAATACAGCTACGTATGATTACTGACAACTGGGTGACGTTTTCAAATTAGCCATATTGTATTTTGTTCGAAGAATGTTTCATTTTTTTTTATTTAAAACACTTCATGCACAAACAAAAGGTACATATGGCGGACTTAATGCTAAAAGTATTCTCTACCAGTCAACGTTAGGTCTATACAGAGAAATTGCTGGCGGTGCGAAGGAAGCGATAGAAGGGCAGAAATGTTTCTTATCTGACTATTGAAGAATCAGCCCTTTATGTATATTGTAAACATTTTATTCAGAGCCGGCAACACGGTGTCGCCGCGGCGCGCGGAGCTCGAGGCGACAGAGTTCCGCATGGGGCGCTTGCGGCACGAGCGCGTGCGCATCCCGCGCCAGCCGCACCTGCTGCGCTCCGCCATGCAGGTCAGTGGTCATGCGAGCTGGACGCTCTTACTCGCATATTTAGTAGATTGTTATACAAGGGGAGAAAGTGATCCTGGAATTGACATAACCTGTGTTTGTTTTGGTGACAAGGTTATGGTTTCGTTCTTTTACTATTATTATTGTCTGTAAGCATAAATCGATCGATATTTTCAACAATGATTTGAAATATTTGATATCGTCCGCGTTTTATGTACTCTGTTGTTTTCCGTGCCGTTACTGTGCTTTTGATCGAGTGTTTTATGTAAAAAACTTGAGGATTCATTTCTCGCCAAACAACATAATATCTCATCATCGCATCACAATCACATAGCTACATTTATTTATTTTTCCTTACAGTCGAAATGAAAACTACTTAACTCGGGTGAAAGCACCCATTTCCCCCCTTGTATAACAATCTACTATTAATTAGTAACTTAATTTGATGTCTATTTTGTCTGTAGCTACAAAGGCTGTCTGAAGGCACTCGCTAAAAATCAGCGTCTTGGTATCCCTTCTGCTGCTGCCACGACCAGTGCTGAGTGGGTGCCTTTTCGGCCTAAGTGGAATTTCAAACTTTTAATGTTAATTATCTTCGGTCGAATAAATAATTTTCTTTCTTTCACATTTTGTTCCATTAGCATTTTTGAACATACTTCGATGTATTATTTTCTACGCTCATCAATTCAGTAATAATAAGGCCGTCATACGTCTTATTTATTTTATTATTACAACAAAATGTACAGCAGCGGCGCAATGTGGTTACGCCCGTGCGGGCGGCTGCCATTAAACTATGGGATGTATGGGTGGAGCAAGCTTCATCGCTTGGAAAATATTTTTCAAACTGTTCTACGTCTAGCCACGCGACTTTGATGGCCGCCTTCGGTTGTGAAGTGGCACCATGTTTTTAATCGTCAATAAATATTATTTTTTAATTGACTTCAAAAATAAACTCTTCACTCTTCAAAGGAAAGGACTCCATATTATGCGAGCAATTCCTTTTTTAAGGTAAGTGCCATTGCATTGGCCATTTCGAGCATCATTTACCATGGCATCGACTCCAAATAGACTTTTTGAAGTTTTTTTTTTTTAAATAAATTTTTAAATCGTTCGGTCAGGTGATGAAGGTGCACGCGGGGCGCAAGTCGGTGCTGGAGGTGGAGTTCGCGGGCGAGGAGGGCACGGGGCTGGGGCCCACGCTCGAGTTCTACGCGCTCGTGGCGGCCGAGCTGCAGCGCGCCGACCTGCACATGTGGCTGCACGACGCGCCGCTCGACGCGCCGCTCGACGCGCAGCTCGACGCGCCGCACCACCTCGCCGCGCCGCACGGTGCGTGACACTTATACTATTAGCTGAAGAGCGTTTGGCCCGGTTAGCCAAAAAGTGCTGGTTCAAGTCCCGCCCGTGCGCAAATTTTTGGTTTCTTATTTCATCTTTATGAAGTTTGTTTGCTTGTTTGACCGCGCTAATCAGGAACTACAGGAACGATTTGATTAAATATTTTTGTGTTGAATAGCTTACGCGTATTTTTGGGGAAGGCTTTAAGATATAAAACATGACGCTGCGACGGGAGGGGAGGGAGCAAACTCAAAACGCGCGGACGAACTCGCAGGGGCCGGTATAAGTAATAAATCAATTATGTTTTAATAAACAAAAGGTTCCATTAGTATCTAAAAGGTATACAGTGGTGGTAATATTTAGCATGCGTGGTGGTATATACAATTAAGAACGCTGATTATATGGGTAAGATTTTTTTAAAACTAAGTCGTAAATCTAGTTGCATGCATTTTTTTAATTTGTCTTGCTTTCGTAAATCTGTTCATTTAACAAAGCTTTATTCAATCATAACACAAGATCAACTAAAAATAAAAAGATAAACTTTTTAACCTACTTCTAAATAAAGTTTCGCATAATATTCCTATTAGCTGCCTGGTCACGTAATTAAGAACGCTAAATAGTTTATAACTTTATTCAAATTTTAAAAGAGAACACTGAATAGATTTGTGGTTTACTCACTGTTTGTTTAGTTTTTGCACTATTATGACTATTTGTAAAGATTAAAAGTGATGGCTACTTATAAAAAAATAATCGGGAAAAATAAAAGCTGTGATAAATCTACAGGGAAGTAATAATAAAACTTCGCCGGAAGAATTGGTCTTATAAAAGATTGCCGACCATCTGAAATGTTAAAAACGATGGCTTACTATGCCGTAAGGCATTTTGCTACGTATCTAACTACTTCGAATGTTCTTCGTGTACCTAAACATAGAAAAACAGCTCCTTGAGATGACCGAAACAGCGTTCATCTGGCAAAACAAAATCCTTTTAAAGGGTCCAATGAGATAAGAAAATAATATTTTGGTGAAAACAACTCTTCAGCAATCTCAGCACGCACTATTCGAAGACGTTTGTTAGGAGAAAAAATTGCATGATAGGATAGCAAGAAAGTAACACTTGTTGAAACTTTGCCACTTGGAAGCCCGGCTTGCATATGCGAGAAAGTATGAAAACTGGTCTTTGCGACAGTGAAAAAATGATCGTTTTTGTAACGAGACAAAAATTAACAGAGTATATTTTGATAGAAAAGGATATGTATTTCGTCCCCCAAATACAGCATTCGACCCTAAGTACACGAGAACTAATTAAAGCACGGTCGTAGAAATGAGAAAATTTGGGGGTGCTTTTCTGGACATGGTGTTGGACTTGTAAAGTTTATAGAAGCTCAACATGAATCAATTCCAATACAAAAATATATTGGAAGAAACAATGCTGCCTTATGCTGATAACGTTCTACCGGTTATTTTGACATTCTAGCATGACAATGATCTAAAACACACTGCACGTACCGTAAAGATTTTTTTTTACCGCGGAATCAGTTTCTGTTTTAGACTGGGCAGCTAACAGTCCGGATCTAAACCCAATAGATAATCTGTGGTTTAAAGTTAAGAATAGGGTCTCAAATACGCTGTGTGAGTATTTTAGAGAGCTTTATTTTTAGAAGAATAGAACCCTATTTCTGTTGCGAAATGTAAACAAATTATAGAGTCAATGCATCACCGGTGTAAAGCAGTAATTAAAAGTCGTGCATATGCTATTAACAATTAATTTTAGTTAAAATGTATGAAAAAGCTTTTAAAATTTGCGGCGCTACAAATTGTTGTGATTTTTGAAATGTAAGTATTTTACAAAAAAAAAAAAACTTGGGCAGTTGAATAAATCGTTCTTAATTATTTATCCAGATTCAGTACTATTTAAATGTTTTACTTTGGTAAAATAAATTAAAATTGAGACAAAAACGTTTGCTACTTATTCTTTATTCCTAAACTACGTTGCTCTAGTAATGTAGCTATTTTATAACATAACTAGTTGTTTTTATGGTACACATCTCTGGGTATGACATGTTTTAAAATAAAAAAAAAATACTTAGAACTTCTAATCGTTCTTAATTATATGACCACAACCGTATATCATATAAACATGTACATTTATAACATATGGTAACAAAAAGGACTGAACTTAGAGACTTATTATATTATTGGTTTGAACTACGTTAGAACTGTGTTTCTGACTGTAAAAGTTACGTTAACAAACAAATCACAATAAACGAACTAAGATAACAAAAATAAACCTATAAACTAATTATAAATATACCCTACCACCTACTGGATGATGACAAATGGTCTTCAGTCTCATCATATTAAGGTTTTTTTAAAAATACTTATCTAATTTTAAGTAATATTTTAAGGAAGCAGTGCGTGTTGTTTATTATGATGTGCTAAATGAAAAGCTGGCGCACTATAAACACTTTTCAGAAATAATTGTCAAACTTTGTTGTGACATACACTTTTTATTACAGAAAAACCGCCCGGTTACTACGTCACGCGCGCCGGAGGCCTCTTCCCGGCGCCACTCCCCCAAGACTCTGCTATCTGTGATAAAGTTTGCAAATATTTCTGGTTCTTAGGAGTATTCCTAGCGAAGGTACACACATTCTGTCAATACATTTCTAGATTGTCAAGTGAATCGTGTATCTAAAAGAGAAGCGTATATTACAAAATGTTTTCATCATCTAATAAACAGTCGAAGTTTCTCGTGCTTTATCTTAAGAGTCAAAGTCGATTGCACCTTGCGTCGTCTTTTGTTTGAAGTGACACCCGTTTTTCTATCGCGTATGCAAGCGTTTTTTTGTTGAAAAGTGGTTTGCCCGTACGCTAAAAACTTGATTGAAATTTTGTTTAAACCAAAATTTGACAAATAAAGTAGCCATTACTTAAACCATCTTAACAATCGTGGACACGACTCACTTGAAATAATCGAACTACAAATTATTGAATGGAATCTGTATGATTTAATTTATGCTGTCGCTTATGCTCAGGTTCTTCAAGATGGACGGCTCGTAGATCTACCCCTATCGGAACCGTTCCTGAGGATAATGTGTGGAGAAGAATTGACGACGGAACATCTTGAAGAAGTCGATCCCATTAGATATAGGTGAGTGGCCGTTTTTCTCGGGCTCGATGCATAGATATTTGTATATTTATTTATTAGTTCTTTTTTATTTACTTCACAAGATAACATTATTAGCGATGTTGGCAATGCACGCGGCCTTTTCTATCGCACAACAGAAAAAGATGAGGCTATTGGGACCGTGTGCGATAGCACAATTATTGGAGGACGTTGAAATGACAAATCGCTAGCTGTCATTACGAAAAGTTATTTATCCAAAGTTATTTCAATGAAATATTGTATTATCCTTATATTATATTTTATAATGTGTAGTGTCGATTTATACTTCCGTATTTTTTAATTACTTGAAAAATAGTTACAGACGTCCTCCAATGTTGTTTCTTTTGGTCACTGCGAGCGCTGTTATCGATTCGGGTTCCCCCGTCACTATTTCGCACATAGCAATATGATGCGTTCTTTTTGTTTTCTTGAAAATTTACGATATTAATCAGACTACCTTCACAACTACGTAAGAATGGTATACCATGTTTTGTCAGTTTTAGACAACTTGCATAACTAAAATATCGGATCTTTAAAAAATTAGCAAGTTTCATACAATATAATGCAATTACTTCCTTGCTTACTGTATGTGCTACGAGCACCCATTCGCAGTTGTAGTAAATTTGTCAACGTGCCGTGTTGTATGCCGTGCTTAATATGAATGAAGTAGGAGTAGGTAGTAAGCTGGCAACGTCGCAAAAAACACAACAAAATAAAATGACAAACTGATTCTAAATTAAAAACCTTGTAACAATCAACCTTATGCATTATACTTCTGTTAGGATCAATCTTCGGGAAACTATTACTTATACTTTGTAGAATTTTTGGTTTAATTTTCCGAAAAACAAAAAGAACTCGTTGTATATTTCATATAAGCTATATGGTAGTATAGCTAACAATTTCGTCTCTGACCTCCTAATCTTCAGAGGGAGTGTATTCCACAATCGCGTAGCCGTTACTGTGAACCATCTGGACTGGTTATAAGGAGCGATGAGCCGGAATGCCTAGCCGGATTTTATTTACATTCAATTTATTAATTCCACCCAGGTTCCTGCAAAGCGTGCTGTCAGCCGCCGAGCAGTACGACGCGATATGCCGCGACGCGTCGCTGTCGGAGGCGCAGCGCTCGGCCGCGGCGGCCGCGCTGACGGTGGAGGGCGCCACGTTCGAGCAGCTCGCGCTGAGCATGGCGCACGTGGCCGCGCACGCAGACCCCGCCGTGGCCGTGCAGCCGCTCTGCGACAGCGGCGAGCACATAGAGGTACGTGACGCTGTATACACTGTACACTGTTTGAGATCAGACCTCCGATACTTCATCCACGTATTCTACAACATTTTTTTACAGAGTTAAAAATGTATAAATAAATTTATTTAATATTATTTTAAATTTTGACGTATCACCCGTTAGGTTAATACATTTCGCAAATCTGTTTTCTAGAGCCAAGTTTTTTTTTTAAATAAAAATCTTCATCTTAATATTTAAAAGTCCTTGTCGGCTGCCTTCACTTCTTTTGTCCTTCTCAAGTATTTTTTCAAACGCGGGAATAGGGGTCAATAATGTACCTAAATAGGTACCAAGTCCGGTGAATATGGCAAATGATCTAGGATCTTAAAACCAGCAAATTAGATTACTGCCTTGGCGAATGCAGAATGGTGCACTTATTTTGCTAGTTTCCTCGTCAGTTTTTAAGGGTTTCCTGACGTATTTTTTTATTTGTTCCGCGTAGAAATTTTCTGTGATAGTGGCTGGTTTATGTGAATTTGAGCCATCGCACCCGAAAATACTAACAAACATGAAAAAGGTATACCTTTTTCATTCCTAAGTGATCTACGCTCACTACCATTCGCAATCTTCAACTTTTAACCCGAGCGGGTTATCGTGGCGTTTAAACTCTGCAAACCACCTAGTCACCGAGGAATATGGAGGAGCAGACTCTCCTGATGTCTCACGTAGATTTTGAAAATGAAGCCGTAAAATTTTCAAGCAAAAGTATTTTTTCACCGCACGGATTTCAATTTTTTGTACCATTTTTTGCGCGAGTTATTGACACGTCATGTCACAGTCACTATCGGCTATTGTGCATATTATTAAGTTAATTTGTTAAGTGTAGGAAGGATGCCTAAACTAGGATAGGTTTTAATTTATGTTACCAGTATTAAATCTAATACAATTTTACGTTTTTCAATTTCTAATAAAATAAAGATAAACCACCGATTTAAAACCTTTTACCAAACTAATTTATAATATTTTCTAACTCAAATTGATTCCTAAATTATCCCACTTCTCATCAAAAGAAAAGAGTACAAGTACACAAACCTTTGTTTGCCCTTAAATATGAATAGAGCTTCCTGCTTTAATTTGTTGTTCCATCACACTATTTTTCACGAATTCTTCGCAACTACCGATCCATCCTCAAAAACAGCAGACAAGAAGCAAAACCATCCGGCAAAGAAAGTTCTAACTTGAAAGTTTCAAATACAAACCACGGTCAAAGGTCACTGAAAATAAATTTAACTACCTTCTCCAATACATTTTTTGTACGAAAACGTCATTTCTTGTAATCCCATTATTAATATATCAGTACCGTTACCATGAATTTACTCGCTAGAGACGACGGTTTTACTTGCTAGCGACGACGGCACTTTATGTATGGAAAATTAAAGTTCTGTCAGTGACTGCTAGAGGCGCTGTGCAATTTCTAAAGACTTTTTACGTCGTCGCTAGCGAGTAAAACCGTTGTAAACTCAAGGTAACGATACTGAAAGACAATGTGAAAATCTCCTCTATTTTTGGGAAAACCTTCCCACGACTGCATCACAGCAAAATGACAAGCAGCTGTCATATTGGAAAAAAAAAAACAGTTTGACGGCAACATTTACGGCGACAGTAATTGGCGTTTCGTGTCACGTGATCACAAAAAATACATGCAACTTTACAGTCCACGGGTCGAAACTAGTCAATAAAATCAGTAAAAGTCTTTTTTTTTGGCATGGTCAGTAAAAGTCAGTTGTTTGAAAAAATGGTCAGTTTTTTCAGTTTTTTGAGATCGTCACATATATTGCTCCATATTTTTTTTGACCATATTTATTATTTTACTGACACAATTTCCCTGTCTGTGTCGTTCTTGTTTACGCCTACCTTCTTTATTCTAGATTTTGCTTAAGAAATATATATCTTACTAGCGGTCCCCCGCGACTTCGTCCGCGCGTTTTGAGTTTGCTCCCTCCCCTCCCGTCGCAGCGTGATGTTTTATATCCCAAAGCCTTTCTCAATAAATAAGCTATCTAACACAGAAATATTTTTTCAAATCGGTTCAGCAGTTCCTGAGATAAGCGCGTTCAAACCAATAAACTCTTCAGCTTTATAATATAATTAGCGCAAGCGCACGTTGTACTTAAGCTGCGAACATTATTTTCGTGCGGAGTTATGTTAAAACTGTCATAGCTCCTAAGATATTTATTGGAATCAAATGATACAAAGGGCAACTTTGTTCTAAATGAAATGCTCGTGATCATGAATGTATTCATTTTTATAAGAATAAATACCTGTGTGTATAATACACCTCTAAAAATGATGCATTATTTTTTTACAAATTTATTAACATAAAAAAGGTTGTAGTAAGTCAACCATCAAAGATAGACTTATGCTGTCGCGGACTTTATTATAGAACTCTTAATGCTGAACAATCTTGTCATACATGATTTTTGTGTAACTTTAGCGGTTTCCGCAGCGTACGCAGCGGAAGCTCTCAAAAGGAATATCTTTCTCCCGTTTTCGCAACATTTTTCATTGCTGCTGTGGTCTTGTGAGTCGTATCTTTATGTTATATAGCTTAAAGCCTTCCTCGATAAATGGACTATCCAACATAAAAATATTTTTTCAAATCGGGCCAGTAGTTTCTGAGATTAGCGCGTTCAAACAAACAAACAAACTCTTCAGCTTTATAATATTAGTATAGATAGTATGCCTACTAGCAGCCAAACCCGGCGTTGTTCGAGTCCACCTTTCAAGTCCATATTTTATTATTGTGTGTTTAACTTTGCTTTTTACAGCTTCAGCTTTTTAACCTGCATTGTATGTAATTTAATTTGACTGCTATGTGATTTGTTTGTGGTTACTAACCAATTAACTAATATGGGAAAATGTAAATTTAATGAGGACTGGCTTGATAAAAAAGATAAAAATGAACACTTTATATCTGAATGGGGGAAAAGGGATGGTGGAAATAAGGTTTTTATTGTGTGTGCATGAAAAAGTTTTCTGTGGCTTGGGGATTTGAGGCTTTGGAGCAACATGAATCATGAAAAAAAACATATTGAACAGTTGAAGAAAGATGAAGCTGGCTGCATCTCAATTACATCTAGCAAGTGTTCGGCCTGTTGAAGACCCGACGATTGGTTCACCCGGTAGAGCACTCGTTCTACTATACAGTGTTAAAGATGGGGCTACCAGAGCTGAAATTTTATGAGCTATGAAGATGGTAGCATCTGATTATTCTATAGAGCCATCCTGCAGTTCAATAAAAAAGCTTTTCATGGCAATGTTCCCGAATTCGGTACCAGAAGATTCCAAGGCACGATTTGCGATGCGATAGCTCCATATTTAAAAAAAAAGAGATGCTAAACGACTGTAAAAAATCTTATTTCACTCTTTGCTACGACGAAACGTGTGATGCTGCATGAGAAAAGAAATAATAGTCTTCAATAAAGAAGATGATAGTTACGAGTCACCTGGAAACTTTTTTATCGGCAACCTCTCAAAATATTTTCAACACACTGAACGATGCTTTAGACAATGCTGAGCTTTTCAGAACAATACTTCTTATGCTAAGATCTGATGGTCCCAATGCGAATAAAGGCGTCACAAGATTAATGAACGAGGATTTGGTATTTATAATTGGACAGACCAAAACTAGCAGATATAGGAACATGCTATATACAAACTGTGCATAACGCTTTTTTAAAGGGTTTGAGCGAGCTAGGCGAATATGTATCAGTTTTCATTTATCAAATTCACAACTTTTTGATGGCTGGCCATCTCGCTGGAAGGAGTATGAAGATAATCAAGCAAAGTTAAAATTACCTGGTCACAATTTTTTAAAGATGTCTCTTCCCGATGGCTTACTTTAAGCACTGCCGCCGAAAGGATCTTAAAACAGTGGCCTTCAATAATTGAATATTTTACGAAGCACTTACCAAAGAAAAACAAAGAGAGGATCTGTTAAATTCAAAAATATACACAATTTCTTAACTCAAAAGACGGCGAAAATTGAGGTCATGTTCGTTGCTTCAAGTGCAATATTTTTTGTAAAATTTACAGGATTCTTTCAGCGGGAAGAACCCCTTGTTCACTTGATCTACGATAAATTAAAATATCTCGTCAATAAAATAATAAACAGAGTTTGCAAAAGTAATGCACCAAGAACCATTGACGCGTTTCAGGAAAAGTATTATTTAGAATTATCGGACATTGTTCTGGAAGAATCCATTAGAGAATCTTTAGAGAATCAATGCTCACGGAGCCGCTGAGAGCAAACGAACCTGTCTTTACGATTTTTTTATATCCTTCATATTTCAGATTGCTCGATAACGCTACTGGCATGTTAAAAGAAGGAATTAAGGAAAAAACTTAGTCGCCGTAAATATGGCAAAGACATTACTAGATGCCGCTGTTAAAGAAATCAAAGATTACGAGGAGAAAATTAAAGAAGAAGGAAACGTACAACTTTTAATTTGATTTGCATGATTGGATTTGTTTCATTTGTTTATTAACAAATATTAAAAACTGTTAACTATTTCTAAACTTTTTAATAATAAAAAGGTGGTGATGGTGGGCTATGGGGATGGTGGAGGCGATAAATGTTTTGTTTTTGTAATTCCAAATTTATTTTAAGTCCAAATGGTCAGTAAAAGTCATTTTTTTTAGATTTTTGGTCAGTAAAATCAGTATTTTTGAACATTGAGCCTGTTTCGACCCCTGCAGTCACATAAAAGTAATTATTACATCTGACACAGACTAGATAGAAAGCTAATTATTTGAGGGTATTATGACAAAAGCCGAACCTTTCTTTGACTATTAATTGTTGTTTTCAAGTACCCCTGTTACTACGTCATTCTCACTTCTTTTCGAACACCTCTGGCATGTATACTATACTCTGCTGTCGGCTGTGACTCAAAACCTTAAGAGCAAGCGCTTGTGGCGGCTATTTGAATCGACTATAAGCTGCGGACGAGTTTTTTCATACACTTTGTATAGCATCGGTGTAAGTCGAATTCGAGTGGTTGCATTCGAAGCAGTTAAACATTAGTCGCCCGCTAGTGGCATTCGTCGTGCACGCACTAAGCCTCATGGTTTTCGAAAGTTAATTGGTGGCGGCGATCGGTGGCTGCGTCTAGTTGCTCAACCGAGCCACTAGTGGTCACGTCTAGTGACCCGATGTGCGCTTACCCTAATAGGAAATGATACTCTACTAAAAAAAAAACAATTCTTTGTCACTTTCTGAAAAGATGACAATTGAAGATGTTTTGCGGTATGTTTTCATCGTTACTCTCGCTTAGGTGGGCGCGCACAACTGCCGCGCGTACGCGGAGGCGAGCGCGCGCTGGGTGGTGCGCGAGGGCGTACGGCGGCAGACGGCGGCCTTCCGGCGCGGGTTCGCGGGCGTGTTCCCGCCGCGACGCCTGCGCGCCTTCTCGCCGCCCGAGCTGCGCCTGCTGCTGTGCGGCGAGCGCGGGCCCGACTGGACGCGCGACCACCTGCTGCAGTACACCGAGCCCAAGCTCGGCTACACGCGGGACAGGTGCGCACTCACTGTATAGCCGTGCTGTCGCCGCTCGCCGCTCGCCGCCCGAGCTGCGCCTGCTGCTGTGCGGCGAGCGCGGGCCCGACTGGACGCGCGACCACCTGCTGCAGTACACCGAGCCCAAGCTCGGCTACACGCGGGACAGGTGCGCACTCACTGTATAGCCGTGCTGTCGCCGCTCGCCGCTCGCCGCCCGAGCTGCGCCTGCTGCTGTGCGGCGAGCGCGGGCCCGACTGGACGCGCGACCACCTGCTGCAGTACACCGAGCCCAAGCTCGGCTACACGCGGGACAGGTGCGCACTCACTGTATAGCCGTGCTGTCGCCGCTCGCCGCTCGCCGCCCGAGCTGCGCCTGCTGCTGTGCGGCGAGCGCGGGCCCGACTGGACGCGCGACCACCTGCTGCAGTACACCGAGCCCAAGCTCGGCTACACGCGGGACAGGTGCGCACTCACTGTATAGCCGTGCTGTCGCCGCTCGCCGCTCGCCGCCCGAGCTGCGCCTGCTGCTGTGCGGCGAGCGCGGGCCCGACTGGACGCGCGACCACCTGCTGCAGTACACCGAGCCCAAGCTCGGCTACACGCGGGACAGGTGCGCACTCACTGTATAGCCGTGCTGTCGCCGCTCGCCGCTCGCCGCCCGAGCTGCGCCTGCTGCTGTGCGGCGAGCGCGGGCCCGACTGGACGCGCGACCACCTGCTGCAGTACACCGAGCCCAAGCTCGGCTACACGCGGGACAGGTGCGCACTCACTGTATAGCCGTGCTGTCGCCGCTCGCCGCTCGCCGCCCGAGCTGCGCCTGCTGCTGTGCGGCGAGCGCGGGCCCGACTGGACGCGCGACCACCTGCTGCAGTACACCGAGCCCAAGCTCGGCTACACGCGGGACAGGTGCAGAGTTGAATGCGACCGACGTCTTTTTCGATTACGGCGACGGATTTATTTCAATGTGATGTGATCGCCCCCTGGCCTCAACATACGCAAAAATCTAAAGAGTATATGCACATCATGCCGTCGCCGCATCATCTTCACACGACTCAGCTGTAATATTTATCAAACTATTGCGCCGCAACGGTAGCATAGTGTACAGCGCTTAGAGTGATCAACTTAAATGCTAATTTTATTAAAAAAAATTTATTTCATGATTTTTAGTTATTACCCATATCTCAAAAACTGCTTGTTTGATTTTGATGAACACCTATACTTACACTTTTCCTACAAAAAAGAATGATGTCGCTTTAACTTTTCGTTTCCGTGAAATTCGTGGACTAAATACAATTCAAACATATACTTTAAGGAATTATTGATCATATTTACTAATGTACCTAGGGACCGTTCAAGTATTACGTAAGCAGATTTATGACAGTTATTTACTCCCTCCTCCCCCTTGTCAGCAAAAGTAAGCAAAGCTCTTACTCCCCCCTCCCCTGCTTACGTAAACGCTGTACCTAATAAAAAAATGTGTGCGTGTACTAGTGTACACACGTAAGAAGTGAAACTACTTTATGGCCTTATTTTTGGAAAAATGATCTACATGCAACTTTCCAGAAATTGGTTAAATAAAGTTAAATTAGAAAAAGTTTAAACAAAAGGTTTTTATTATCATAGGCATGAATACAAATAATACAATTATATCACTTTACCTTTTTGCTACTAAGATTACTACAGCATGAGAAAGTGAAAGTACTCTTCGTCTGAACCAACCGTGGTAGGGGCAAGAAAAAGATGGCGCGTAACAGAAAAATGTGACGCGTAACCGAAAAATGTGACTTTGAGTAGCTTACTTTGGGGCTAGATGGCGATGTGTTGGAATGTCCAAAGGATATTTATATATATTTTTTCCAACGCCGATAAAGAAGTTTCACTTCAATAATGAATAAGCAAAAAATAAGCAAAGGTACCGCAAAAACCTTCTTTAATATTACCAGCTACTACACGAGCGAAGCAAGTGATGTCAAATACCGCATACCAATGGTTTAAGATTGATTTATAACGGCGAGTATAAATTTAAGTGTAACTAAAACGTCAAAAACCATACGCGAGCGAAGCGAGCCCGAAAATTTCTTGAAACTTTACTAAAAATTTGTTAACTTTGTAACTTTTCATTTACCAGCAGTAATATTATCATTCAAATGTTTGAGGGAGTATATTTGAGGACAGGTTACAGGATCTTTACTTATTCATAATTTATAAGTATCCCCGAAAATGGGTATAGTTTTCACACAACGACAATGTGTGGGTTGCCAATATGAAAAAAAAACTACTGCCGGTCTGCTGACGTTATCACCATCCCGACCCCCCGACCCCCGATGTCATCAAAAATAAGCAAAGCAAAGACCCCCCCGCCCCCCTATAGTGTTTACGAAATACTTGAACGGCCCCCTATGTAATTTGACACTTTGTAAAATAATGTTGCCATATTCCTTTTACGTGTGATGTGTTTCCTTCCTTTGGTTCGTTTTACTTATTTAGTTAATTCAAACAAAGCCATTACGATCTTACAAAATATGTTATAATAAAGGTGTGAATACCATTAAAGACAAATTGTCTGGGAGTTGGGAGCAGAGATGGGATCATTTTTTTATTTAGTATGGGTTCGCTCTTGACTCTAGCTCAAGCCCAGTGCGACTAAGACGAAGTCGAAGATGAAACGAGTTCGCCCAGAATTTAAAACTTATTGATTGTAGTTGTTTATTATTGTGGTTAATATAATGGCACTTGCAAATAAGACGTTTAAACAAGCAACTTCCTAAACGATTGCTTTATGGAGTAAAGAAAATAAGAATGTGATTTAATTCGAGGCGTAAGAATGGTTGAGTGAATGAATCACATTGATGAAATTCATTCTTCTAGTCACACTATTTATTTTTTGGCAAAAAGTGGTAACACTGTAAACTTCTAATCACTCTACGGGATTTTTACTTATACTTTACGAAACTTACACAGGTTTAAAACCCTCAATAGATCAACACACTCAATTTTTATTCAACTCTTAACGATATTACATACAGGTCGAATTGTTAAATAACTATTTTTTTTAAGTGTATAAAATCATTGTTGTGTTGTTGTCTCAGCCCGGGCTTCCTGCGGCTGGTGGAGGTGCTGGTGGAGATGTCTGTGCCTGAGCGCAAGGCGTTCCTGCAGTTCGCGACGGGCTGCAGCAGCCTGCCGCCCGGCGGGCTCGCCAACCTGCACCCGCGCCTCACCGTCGTCAGGAAGGTACGCGTGTCACGGGCTTGTTTATTGTTACAATATTATATAGCGCGGTTGGCAAATTAGTTTTATTTCTCCCGTTGACGTAGAACATGTATTAAATTGCTGTTTGATTTGCAACAATTAAAAAAAGCTGTTTGTTGTCCAACCAGTTAAAAAAAAAACACTTAACAAGTTATCTGAAGAATGACAGCGTGCCGCTTAGGCATGGAAACTAGTGCTTATTATTTTCATTTCAGGTTTTTTTTTCATATGAAATTTCATTGCCAATGATTTTTTCTGCAGCGTCAATTGCGACGCGAGTATGTTACTTATTCATTCTAGCTGTTGAGTTTCCTTAATAAATAAAATAAAAATATACATTACACTGTAAGCAAATAATGCGATTTACGTACAGCGAGTCTGTACAAAACCACGACAAGATGAACGTCAACTTTACCCATATGAGATTTAGTTTACATTTAAATAGTTGTGCATCGTAAGTCATATACTACGACCGCATAAAGCATAATCATTTCCACTCGCTCACTCGCGCTCAAGGACTTAGCCCACTATATTTAATTTATCAATTAAATAAAATGGGTATGCTCGATGATTCCGCAGAGTGAGTTTGTAGCAGTAAAAGATAAAACGTTGCAGTGTGAATAATGATTTTCATATTATATGAAATTTCACCGGCTATTTACGAAATATTCCATGACTAATGACGCTACGATCAAAAAGGGTTGCCGGCTTTTAACAAAATCACACCTTAAGATTTTATAATACTCGTTACTTTATGATGAAAAATCAAATTTGGCATCGTCCACTTTCATTCTTACATTTCATTTCACAATTATACACAAGCTGTTTATATTGGTACTAATTGCTCAAATAAAACCACAGTGAACTGTATGTATATCTCGTATATTGTACCCTTGTGCATCTTAGCCTTAGTAAAACAACCATAATGTGATGAAGCGCGAGTCAAACTACTGACAGCGCCATCTATTAACAACTTTTTGAACTTAATATCTATAAAATAAACCTTGCGACTTGAACATTCCGCCCACCAAGGACAGAATGTCCTTCTCAACCGCCCACCATAACTTCGTTGTTACAACATATTACCTTAACGACTATACCCTAATACAATAATCACACATTAATTGGTAAAATACAAATTTTAGAGGTAGGACGTTTTATGGTGGAATTTTTACATTTCAATAATACAACTCTAGTAATCCCATCAGTACCGGGATATTTTTCTAAAATTTTGCCAAACAGCCACCTGCTTGGAGGCAAATTATCCTCTTTCACCAAGACAACATCTCCGACTGCTGGTTCAGGAGTTTTATGAGCCCATTTATACCGATGCATGAGATTGGCCAAATATTCCCTTGACCATCGCCGCCAAAAGTTCTGAAGCATCGCCTGTGTTACCTGCCAGCGTCTCAACGAATTAAAATGTGAATTCTCATAATTTGTTTCAGGGACTGTCAATAGAGGTTCTCCTATTAAGAAGTGACCAGGTGTAATAGGATTAGGTTCTTCCGGATTGTTACTTAACATTGTTAAAGGCCGTGAATTTAAACAAGCCTCTATTTGTGCTAAAAGTGTCGACATCTCTTCATAAGTTAACGTAGACTCGCCGATCACGCGTCTTATGTGATATTTAGTGGATTTTATACCTCCCTCCCATAATCCCCCAAAGTTAGGAGCGCTGGGTGGTATAAAATGCCAAGTGGTTCCTTGCACAGCCAGAGCTTCGATAACTTCCTTAATCATAGTGGATTTCTCAGCGTTTACCATGTCCTTTAATTCCTTTGAGGCACCCACGAAATTAGTGCCGTTGTCGCTGTGTAAGTTAGCACAATGACCACGCCGTGCAACAAAGCGTTTAAATGCTTCTAAAAAACCTCTAGATGTCAGATCACTTACAACCTCTATATGTACAGCCTTTGTGACCATGCACACAAACAAGCAAATATAGCCTTTATACGCCTTGTGCCCTCTGCCTTTCGAAGTTCTCAGCATTATAGGACCTGCATAATCTACACCGCTGTTAATAAAAGCCCTAGCTGGTGTGACTCTAACTGATGGCAAAGATCCCATGAGCTGAGTTTGTTCTCTGGCTTTGTGACGAATGCAAGGGACACATTTACGTATGTGCTGTTTTATTAAATTTTTACATCTAACAATCCAATACGCTGATCGTATGTAATTAAATGCTAACGTTACATCGCCATGTAATGTTTTTAAATGAGCATCAACAACAATTAGTCTTGATAAAGCTGAATGATGTGGCAGTATAGTTGGATGTTTGACCATTTCGCTTTCCTGTGACTGTGAAATTCTACCGCCCACCCTGAGCAATCCATTTTCATCTAAAAACGGAGTAAGCGAAAGAATTTTAGAATGTTTTGATTTAATTTGTCCTAATGATTTTAATTCCTCTATTTCTTGTGCGTATTCTGCAGCTTGAGCTAACTTAATACAGGTGTTTAAAGCTTCACCTAACTCAAATGAACTAAGACAGTGGGAATTTCGAAAAACTGATTTTTTTCTTGTCATAAACCGTCTGCAGTAAGCTACGACGCGAATCAACTTGGTAAGTGATGAAAATTTTTCCAAAAGTGATTGATCTATCGTACCCACATGGACTTTTAAAGATTTCTCTTCCTGAGTCTCATTGTTTGGCAATTTGGTATACGTAATATTTTGTTCTCTTAAAAACCTTGGACCAAACTTCCATATTTCTTGTTGTGTCAGATCTGCAGGACTAACGCCACGGGAAGCGCAATCTGCTGGATTGTCTTTAGTAGACACGTGAGACCACCGAGAAGATTCTAGAGTGTTATGAATCTCTGCAACTCGGTTGGCAACAAATGTCTTCCAAGTGCTGGCATGTTTGCTTAACCAAGCCAGCACTATAGTTGAGTCTGTCCAAGCTCTGATACAATCCTTTGGAATATGTAATACCTCAGCAGTTTCAATTAACAACTTAGCAACCAAAACAGCCCCACACAACTCCAAACGTGGTATGCTTACTTGTTTTACCGGAGCAACCCTTGTTTTGGCGCCAATCAGTCCAACGTGAATCTCACCTGATGAATTGATTACGCGTAGATAAACGGCAGCTGCGTAAGCCATTTTGGATGCATCTGAGAATCCATGTAATTCTACAATAGCGTCGTCTGTCCGAGTGTTTAGCCATCTATGGATGCGAAATCCAGTTAGGTGTGATAACTCATCATGGTAAGTATTCCAATCATCAACTATATCTTTTGGAGGTTCTTCATCCCACCCTGTTCCTGCTATCCATAATCGCTGTATAAATACTTTTGCTTTTATAATACACGGTGCTATCCATCCTAATGGATCGAATAGGCGCGACACGTCTGATATAATTTTTCTTTTTGTTACAGGTGCAGCTAGCGGCGGCAAATTTACTAAGTACTGAAATTCATCATCAATCCTGTTCCATGTGAGTCCTAATATTTTTATCATATTGTTTAATTTTAGTTCAAATTGTTTGTTCTCTCTGTCATCCTTTTCTTCATTTTGTTCTTTTTCATCTGTTTCCCTTTGTTCTAATACCCTTAGTAACTCCTCTCTGTTACTTGACCATTTTTGCAATGTAAACCCACCCTCCTTTAAAAGTTCAATCATTTCTTTGATTAATTCTATTCCCTCTTCTACTGTTTGGCAGCCACCCATAAAGTCATCCATGTAAAATTCCTTTGATACTCTTTTTGCAGCCATTGGATATTTGTCCTTGTGATCTATAGCGACTTGATTGAGAGCCTTTACAGCTAAGTACGGAGCTGAAGCCGTACCGAAAGTGACTGTTAGAAGCTTATAATCGCGTATTTCTTCCTTTGGGTCATCCCTCCAAACTATACGTTGATAACAATTGCAATCTTCGTCTGCTACTCTCACCATGCGATACATTTTAACGATATCCGCCACTACACAGATAGGATATCTTCTCCAGTTCATTATCAAATGTCGCAAATCAGGTTGCAGCGTAGGTCCAACCATTAAAGTATCATTTAATGAAACTCCATTTCTATTTTTACAGGAGGCATCAAAAACGACACGCACTTTTGTTGTGGACTTATCTTCTCTTACGACTGCATGATGTGGTAAGTATACTGCTTCTTCTTTGTTTTTATCAGTCTCTTGTAGTAACTCCATGTGGTCTAGCTGTAAATATTCATTCATTACTTCTGTATAACTTTTCTTTAGCCCTTCATTTGTAGCGAATTTTCTTTCTAATCCTTTCAATCTTCTTATAGCTATTTCACGTGATTCTCCATATTTACAGGAAGGCGCCTCTTCACGAAATGGTAGTTTTACTACGTATCTCCCGGATTCATCACGACGAGTGGTTGCTGCGAAGATATCTTCACATCTTTGTTCTTCGGTTGTTAGCATTTTTTGATTAAATAAAGTGTCCGATTCTAACTCCCAAAACTTTTTTAAATCAAACCCCTCAACACAAGTATGTACTACTGTAATGCGATTCTCGTCGGTAGCTGTATTTACCGGTCCAGATATTATCCACCCAAGTGTGGTGCACTGTGCTACTGGTGAACCACTTGGTCCCCGTAAAACCCCATCCTTTAATATCTGACTATATACATCTGCTCCTAGTAGAATATCAATTTTGTTCGGTACATCAAATTGAGGATCAGCCAAATAAATCTGCGATAATTCAACCCAATTGTCTAAAGAAACACTTTGTCCTGGTAAGTGTGAAGTAATATTACTTAGCACAAATGCCTTCACCTCGATCTCAAAACTCGGATCTAATTTGGATTTAAGTGTAAGTGAAACCCTTGATCTTGATAACAGAGCAGGTTTCTCGTCACCTAAGCCTGATATCATATTTGTCACATTTGTTTTCTTTAGTCCCAAACCTTGGACCGTAGCTTCGGTCACAAACGATGCTTGAGAACCTTGGTCTAGTAAAGCTCTTAAAACGTGATATTGACCAGTTCGAGCCTTAATTTCAACCAATGCCGTTGCCAACAATACATGACTGCTCTTACCTTTAGCATGACAAGCCATATGATTTGCAGTCTCGATCGGCTGCAAATCTTGTTTTGTACTCTTTATTTGGTTGACCTGCCCTGAATTTTCAGTAACTGCTTGACCTACAACCCCTGAACCAACAGCCGAAGTGGACCCGGATGAACTTGGATGTAGCAACGAATGGTGACGTTTTTTACAAACTCTGCAGTTAATGGGTGTTCGACAAAATTGTACACCATGATTACTGCCTAAGCAGTTGAAACATATTCTGTTTTTCATTACAAAATTACGTCTGTTTTCGTAGTCTAAATTAGCGAATTTTTTACAGAAACACAATTTATGCTCTTCACTACAATACTCGCAACTCATTTTTTGAACATTAGTAGTGTGTAAAACCTTTGTATGACTCACATTCTGACTGCCGCGTACATTAGAAGTAACTTGCTTACCCATATGTTTAGTTTCGATACATTCCAAAGCACGAAATCTATCGTACAAAAAATCTTTCATTTGATCATAAGTGGGCAAACAGTCAGACGCTACAGTTTTAGCAATATGCAGCTCCCATTCCTTACGTGTCTCGGGGTCTAATTTTAAACTCAGTAAATGTATTATAATAATATCCCACGTAGACACGTCTATACCTAAATGGGTTAAGGCACTTAAGCAATCTGAAGTTGTATCTATAAACTCTTTTAAAACACTTGCTGATACAGTAGTGGCATTTTTTTGGCTTAAAAACCGTTTTAAAATATTATGTGCCAGATATTTTTTATTACTATATCTTTGCTCTAAAAGTTTCCAACACTGTTCGTAACTAGCATCGGATACCGGTATGTACCTAATAAGCTGTTCCGCCTCTCCCGTCAAATATCCTTTTAAGTATTGCAAACGCTGTACATTATCAAGAGATTGATTTTTGTGTATCATCGAAACAAATAAATCTCTAAAAGTAATCCATTCCGTATAGTTGCCTGCAAACTTTGGAATTTGAATTTCGGGTAACTTTACTTGCGATTGAGATGGAAAGCTTGACTTGCTACTAACTCTGGACTCTACGAACTCTTTCGGTAAAGTAAAAAGACATTTATTTAATTCACTCCGATAGCTTAGAAACACTTCTTCTGTGCTATCGTACACATCATTAACAAGATAAGCTGTTGCATTCAAAATTTTAGGATCTGCTTGCTGTAACAATTCTTTGTGGCCCTGTCTAAATTCAGCCCACATCTCAATCAATGCCTCTAACCTATTATTTACATAATCTCTAGTTATGCGCTCTTTCGGTGACTTTTTAAAGTTAGTTTGAGCCTTAGCAATACTTGATGACAGATCATCTTGATAATTAATTAAAGCTTCCATAGCAGCTGGCATAGTGAATCGACAAACAAGCAATAGCAGTACAAGTTAAAATACAAATCTGTAACTTATAAATTTTATAAAGCAAAAATCGCGAAAATTTTCTAAGTGTTTTACAAATCTACAGAAAATCGGGCATGGATTCCCCGTACCTCCGTTTTATTACTAAAATTACGCTAAGTCCTAATATATTTTGTTAAAATTATTCTAAGTTCAAAATTCTTCTGTTGAAAATATTACAAGTCCCAAAATGTCTAAGAAGTTTTCACTGATCTTCAAATTTTTAAAGTTTTAACGTTCCTTGAAGGAAGGTTGAAATTCGCCTATTTATTAAGTTCAAATGTACTCACGGTTTGACACTTCACTCACACTAAAAACCTCTTGGATATGCCTGTAGTAACGTCACGTTTTCCAATATTTGACTGCTCCGGCTGCTCCCACAGCACGCCAACCGCGGCCCTCCTTGCTGCCTCAGCTAGACACAGCTTGCGTTTCAGCCAGCCAACTCGTACCTCACGAGTTTTCCTACCAAGTACTCGGTTTGTTGCAGCGACCCACTGCGAGTACTGGTTCAGTGGTAGTATCCTACCACTGTGCACTTCAAAATAGCCTTTATATTCGGCTCGTTTGGACCAATGTTTATATTGGTACTAATTGCTCAAATAAAACCACAGTGAACTGTATGTATATCTCGTATATTGTACCCTTGTGCATCTTAGCCTTAGTAAAACAACCATAATGTGATGAAGCGCGAGTCAAACTACTGACAGCGCCATCTATTAACAACTTTTTGAACTTAATATCTATAAAATAAACCTTGCGACTTGAACACAAGCACTCAAGAGGAATGATATATATGCCATTTTACTATTCGCCTCCTTGTTCGCTATAACAAACATGTAGTTATTTATTACTCGCATTGAAATGATTACCTGTTGTTACTTGGTATTTAGTCGTAAATAAATAATGTACTTACGCCTGTTCTAGGCCCCTATTTTTGAATCACTCTCGTCAAGATGGCGTGTGAAATTCATTGATTAATGTTCGGTTTCCCAATGAAAACTAGTATAATTTCACGTAAAAGTGATTTGAAAAATCATGACTGATTTTTGTGAGTACCTATGTCTACATTTTGCGTGATTTCCATTGATTTTTAATGGGTTTTCGTACGCAATTCACTCGCCTTATTTAAGCGAGTGATTCAAAAATAGAGCTCCTGAGCGGTTTCCGTAATTTTTTGAATATCAATAAACACTAACTTGTACCGACAGCAATGACGATTTCAATATGACAACTGTAGTTCAATTTTTGCCATTCTTCAGATTAGTTAGTGGCACTGTTTAGGGTCTATCAAAATTAACTGCATTTCTTCTTGGGGCTTATTCTGATGCTCAAATACAACAACTTTTTGAATGGGACCAACATCGTGATGCCAAAATAAATTTTAGTTTCTCATACTAGTATGGAGTTTGTATGGACAAGTCAACATTGGGGATTTTTCGATGTTGGTCCCATACAAAAATTTGCAACAGAGTGACTACCGAAAAGGAATGCAGTTAATTTTGGATGCATGAGATAAGTGTTCGATCAATGTGTGCTGCCAGTGAAGACATCCAAATTCAATATGATCTATGTATCTCGAAAAAAGCTTAAAATAACCTAACGAACGATGCCCGCTCCATCATCTATGCTCGGTGTTTCTCTACGAGATCAAATTAGAAATGAGGAGATACGTAGAATAACTAAATTTAGCCTGCATTGTGAAGTTTCTATGGCATAGCGCGAAGATCTGATAGCCGGACTGAAAAAAACTAATTTACCTACATAAAAATATTTAACTTTTCTGGCGCAGCGTAGTACATCCACCGGTAAGATGGACAGGCGAACCTATAATGGACGCAGGATCACACTGGATGCACTGCACTTGTAAACGATCGCTATGGATAAACATAAAGGTATCCATGTTCAGCTGCGGACGTCCTTTAGCTGATAATGATGATGATGATAAGATAAGAAGATAGCACATAGGTCCGTTCTATGTTACAATTTAGGTGATACAACCTTTGGGTAAAGAAATTACTATTTCACAGGGAGGGCATAATGAGTAATATACAGGTTGGCCAAAAAAGAGACGTCCAAAATTTTTTCGATTCTTTATATCCAGGTCTATCCAAATATATCATATTTATGATAGACACTTGTTTTTATACTTATCTAGGTTTTTTTTAAAAAAAGAGAGAGCTCATAATTTTATCTGAGTGAATTTAATTTTTAAAGACCATACTGCAATACACATAACACCATAAAAAGTAGAGGTATTATTTGTTTGAAATTTCTCAAAATTTGCGAAAAAAAAATATCTCAAAAATAAAGAAAATTCGGCTAACATACATACGGTATATTTAGCAGCCCTGGATGAAAGGTTTAAAAAAAATATTGGACGTCACTGTTTTTGCCATCCTATATAAGTTTCCTAATATTGATCTTTATACAGGTGGATGCCGGCGACGGGTCGTACCCATCTGTGAACACGTGCGTGCACTACTTGAAGCTGCCCGAGTACTCGTGCAAGGAGGTGCTGCGCGAGCGGCTGCTGGCCGCGACCAACGAGCGCGGATTCCACCTCAACTAGACGTCGGCTCGCTTCACTATATCGTTACAAATTACAAATTCTCTTCAGCAGGCTTAACATGCACGCCGTGATAAAAAAATATCGCGGCATTCTATCCCGTTTGTTTGTCAAAAATCGACTTAACCACAGTTGCTAACATGGCTGCCATGAAAGTCATGTCGTACTGTCACATTTCGAAATATGACAAAATTATCATTAAACGATAACATGCGACACATATTTTTAACCGAATTTTGACATTTTGCCGTGAAACATTATCGTCCACCATTAGCGTCGACGATAAATGAAAAACAACTTATTTAGAGCAAAAATATATGACTGTGTCGTGCTATATCTTATCCTAGGCTCTCAAAAAACAATAAAGGGTAAAAATATTGAAAAGAAAGTCCCCGTGGATATTTTTATCTATTAGATATTTATTAGTTTGAATTCAATCTGTCGTTGTGTCAAGTTTACCATTCTCAGTAAAAATTTGACATAAAATTGAGTGAATGGTTAGAAATTGTCTTATCTCGTTATCGTTTTGGATAAATTTGTCCAATGTGGTTGGCATGTTAGGGAATATGATAAAATAGCATAGATCGACTACTTTTGTCATGTCGATCGAAATAAATATTGTGTCATGCATGTTAGGCCTACAGAATGCGGCCTTCAGTCGACAACTTTTAGAGGCTCATCCGTCGTCGAAAATTTTGTTCGAATTATAACTCACGTTTTAGCTAACATATTCTAAAAATTGCTAATCACGAAGGATGTTAATGGACTGAAAATGTATCGGTATTGTGACGAAACTAAATATTTTGTCACTTACTTTTCTCAAAAAAGATACTGAAATATAACTATATATATTTGTAGTAAGTAAAAAGACACGACTTATGTGAAGAGCTTGCCGCGTTGATCGTTAAGATAAATGTTTTATGTACTTCTAGTTCACAATCCGGAAGCTTCACTCGGAAGGCAAAGAGGCTTGTATTCGGTATCGGAAAGCTCGCTTTCGATTAGATCTCTTGAAGTGTGATTTATTTGGTGTAAAAGTGATAATTTACAAATTATAATGTTGTTTTGTCAAATTGAAATTTATATTGTAAAATAGTTAGTAATTTTATGCTCCTTATGACTTCGATTTAAACTATGCGGTGTACATGCAAATATCATTGGGTATGAAAAAGTATACAAGATAATTAAAATCTTCCATTATACTATGCTTAAGTTAAAATCGGAAAAAAATATGTATTTAATGAATTCATATCTAAACAAATATATGAAAAACTAGTAAAAATTTGTGAAAAAAATATTTACAAGAACGTTTGTTTATCTATTTTGTCATAGTAAAAGCACGCATCGTCATCAATATAATAAGGTGAATGAAATATTAAATATATTCAAGTAGTTAACAACTCTGAAGTTCTTCTTCATTAAAATGTTTTTCTTTTTATTATCTAATGTGTGGTATCATTTATTTTGTAATAATATTTTTCTAATCTTTTTATCTTTAGTTTGTCTTTCTTCTGTTGATATATGCCAGGACAGTAGATCTTTTCTCGATTCCATGCCAAAGGTTATCCCAATTCAATGGCCTATCTGTCTGCTTTAGGTTTTACACCTTAGTTTCTTTTATATAACTTCTAATAAGGTGTTTCATGTTTGCGGTATAAGTAAGGCCTATGTTGATTATAATATATTTTGGATTATAGAATCGTCATATTAGATTTGAATTATTATAGCTATTTATTAATTGCTATGTTAAACAAATTGTGATCTTCGAGAATCAGATTTAACAAAAATATAACTTCAGAGTGTGAAACACTTGCGCATTGAGTGAATGATTTTTAGCTATGTTCCTTTAGTTAAATAATTTGTCAACTGAAAGTTGATTGTGATTTACTGTATGAAATATGTACGAATTAAAAAATATTTTAGTTTAATAGGTATTTAATCTAATTTTATTAACAATAATAAAGCATCTTGTAGTGCTCCTATACTTGTTGTTGAGGATTGTATCAATAAAATAAGCTAAAAATAATAATGGTTTTATTTAACATGTTTATGAAAAATATTTCAATAAACCCTTGAGTTTAGGAAGGAAATACGGTCTTAAATTTGAGTGTACAGGGTGAAATCTTTCAACTACAGGGTATCGCGGTGAAAGTCTCGACCATTTTTAGCAGTCTAACACCAGATGGTGCTCGGTAAACGTTTATCGGTTGGTGAGTTTAGAGATTGAGATAAGAACATTTTAAAAATAAATTTGACAGTCCAATTGTATTTTTAAAAGATACAGTTGTAAAGAATTAGCCAGAATCACATTAAAATAAATAAATAACAATGAAAATAATTTATTTCAGAGTAATCAATCAGCTTCTTAGAGATGAAGAAAACGGCAAAAACTTCAAAGGGTTTTTTAAAAATATGGTATAGATCGGACAAAATGATACGTGAAAAAAAATCAAGCTGTAATTTATATTAGTAATAAAAAACTTAATGTAAATCTAATATTATAAAGAGGAAGACAATAAAATAATGTTATAAAGCTATACAGAGCCCCAGATAATATAATACTACACAGAGCTATACGTCTTCGATTTTAAAAAAATAAGGCTTGATTGGTTAAAAATGGTGGCGAAATTCTGAAGAGTATTTATTATATTTACATATGGGTTATATTAAAAAAACAAGTCGAACAAGATTAATTAAGGATGCAAGAAAACGAATGAGACCTAATTTGTCTCATTCCATAAAAGGTTACGGGTTGGAAAACGTTATCCCGCAAACCCGCAAGCATATTTTGACAAATGTAGGCAATTCCGACAAACTATTTTCGCCTGCACACAATTAGCTAGAACTATGGTTGCTGGCTTCTTAAAATGAAAATTCGTGTTTTGACTAGAAATACCTATTTATGCGAAAAGTTTTTAGAATCTGCTAGAAATAAGTGACACTGATGATATTTCTTTATCAATTTCGATTAAGGAATTCATGATGAAGCCGTAAACACAGGAAAAATCATATGGGCTGTTCATTTTTATTATTTGGTCGAAATACATTTCATTGTTAAAAATGATTTTTTTATGACTGCCGTACGGGTTCATAGAAATAATGCCTTGATTGGTTATCATTGTTAGATTTAAATATAACAATTAACCAGTTTTACTGCCTACGGTACCTATCAACGTAAAAACTTTCAGTGCGCCTCTCGTATATTTTTGCACACCTTACCCAAACACCTATTACCCTATACCAGCGGTGATGTGGTATCTGTATTTTAGGTAGGTAGTAAAAAGTGAGGACTTGATCCAAACTCGAATATGAATTGTGTTTATATTATAACTCCATCACATTCGAAACATCGACATTATTGACATTGTAATCTTTAATATCTCACCACAGACTTCTTTTACACACTGATGCCGTCGCGATGGCTGGCTTCTAACTAAACGAAATAGTTTCCTAAACCAGACCGGATACTTTTTACTCGTGTTCTGGCTTTCTTCGACACTGGATTGAGACACCGAGCCGGGACGCTGCGCAACTACTCTCAGAGCTGCGCCTGAACCGGCTGCAACCTTGATCATTTACACAATTTTCATACAATGCAAACTAAAACAGCTATCAGTATAAAAACTTTGTGGTCACTAACACAGCTATCAGTCAATCCGTGCCCTCGGTTCAGTGATAATATGAGGGCTTTATTACTGTGCTGCGTCGCAGTGGCGGCGCTGGCCGCAGTCAGCTGCCGGGAGGTGTCGCGGGAGAAGCGAGACGCGGACCTGCAGGAGGCCGCCAGCCACCACGGCGGCAAGTGGGACAAGGGCGGTGGCCACGAGCACCACCACCACCACCACCACGACCACGGGGAGAAGGGACACAAGGGCTACAAGGGACACCACCACCACGAACACGGCAAGAAGGGACACCACCACCATGAGGGACACAAAGGACACCACGACGAGCACGGCGGACACAAGAAGCACCACCACCACGACGACGGGCATCATCACGAGCACCACCACGGAGAGAAGGGTCACAAGGGGCACGGCCATCACGAGGAAGGACACTACAAAAAGGGCCACTCGACCAAGGGTCACCACGGCGTACACAAGCACGACGAGTTCAAGAAAGAGAAGCACTTCCATGATCATCATCACGATGGCGGCCATCACGAGCACCACGGGGGTCACCACGAGGAACACGGCCACAAGAAGGGCGGTAGCCACCACAAGGGGCACAAACACCACGGCCACCATGAGCACAAACACGGCAAGGGCGGGCACCACGAGAAGGGCGGGCATCACCACGAGCACAAGAAGCACCACGACGAGGGCGGCCACCACGAGCACCACCACCACCACCACGACCACGGGAAGAAGGGCGGCCATGAGGACCACAAGCATTGGGGCCATAAGAAGGGACACTAATACGTCAGTGACTGCGTGTCGATGCGAACTAATTAGGCCTATAAGTAATATTTCTAGGTATTCTAATTAAGCTTACATCGTGTTAAGTTTTATTCTGTTGACTGTGATGTTGTTATTAAAAAAAACGTTATCTATTACAATGTTTTACTCGGCTGAAAGAATGTAAGTAGTTCAAAAAAGAAGTTTCATGCAGAAAAAAGTCAATGCCTTCGGCATTTTCTGACCAATTAGAGGGAAAACAAACTTATCAATTTCACGTCACGTTTCAACAACAAAGTTACATAAAACAGTTGGCGGTGGTTCGTTGGCAACGGCTCCCGACAGATAAGTAACTCGCCGTTGAGAAACTAGAGCGGTACCCGAGACTGGCCTACATTTTAGTGGGCAACGAATTAGTCGTGGTTGCAATAGAACGTTTTCTATAGAAAACACTTGCAGTCGAACTTAAATTGATAACATTTCTCAATGGATAGCGATAGTGCACTGCCGCTGGATTGCAACGTTTGGCACTTGTATTGCTGCTTTGGACACCCGGCGATACTATTGTCTTTGCTACTCTTTTGTTAGAACAATTTGTACTGATATCGCTGCTGAAAACTTTTAAAGACTTTAAACAACATCTTCCCTTAAAGCCAGTATTTTGACTGTAAGCACTTATACAGGAGGGCCTAAACAGTGACGCCCAATTTTTTTGGATTTGTTTACATCTAGGGCTATCCAAACATACCCTATGTATGTTAGTTTTTTTCGTAAATTTTCAGAATTTTCAAACACATGATCCCTCCACTTTTTAAAGTGCTATGTCGTTTTTATATTTCAGTATTATGATCCTTGTCAATTAAACTTACCTTCTTAGATAAAACTATGAGCTAGCTAGAGCTACAAAAATTTGGATGTAAAGAATCGAAAAAATAATTAGGACGTCACTGTTTGGGCCACCCTGATATTCTTTTTAGGATGAGTAATAATGGGTGGTATTAGCTTTCAGGTTGTCATTAATTAAATCACATCACAGGAAGCTCATTAAGTTGGGTTATTTCAAGGGTTTTTGATGAATTCACGTAAAAGACGTTTGAATCGGATTTCAAGTTTTAATAAATAACAAATGTTCTTGCATATACTACGAGTAAGACATGTAACACACTGCTTACGCTTACTACAGTAAAACCCCGATGCCGCGATGGTACGATTCTGCCGGGACTCAGGACCCAGCCAAAAACGCGTTATAAACGGAGGTCTATAGAATAGGGAAAATAATTGTTAATGCCAGAATCGAAAGTTATGTACATTTGTAAACTTGTAAAAGTAGCGACATTATCAAATGTTTTAAAGAGTACGTTGCATCATAGAATTTTTTTTTTTGACTTTCCAAACTTAACATATTTTTCAACTTACCTATTCCATTAAGTACAGATAAATAAATAAAAAAAAAACAAGTACAAAATTAACAAAGCTACACTATATCTGTAGAAATATACAACTGATTTGCAAATGGAGATTGAGACCATTTGCACCTCGATCACAATCACAAGATCAAGATCACAAGTCCAGATTGAAGACAAGTCAAGATTTATCCGAAAAAAGCGTACTAAGCGGGGAGACAATCATATTAAGCTAGAAACAAATGTATGAAAACACACTCCATGTTAAAGGGACTGACGTTAAACGGCGTTAAAAGCGGGTAATCGCATCGCGGGGAAGCACTATCAGGGTTCTACTGTGTTATGTGATTCTTTCTATAAAAAAAGATCACGGGTAACAAAAGATAAAGTTTTTATTAATAGTTTAGTAATATTGATTTGATAATGGTAGAAGAATTAAAATATCTTGATATATCAAACAAGATAAAATGAATAAAGTAACTTAAGGTATTACATTACGTCTTAAGATACGAAATTTGGACGCTTAGGAACATGATAAGATACGCGCAGTCACTACTGCATTTGCATTAGTACAGTCACAGCATATTGGATAACTAGGTATTTATCTAGGCACACGTATCGTTGCCTAGGTAAGTGTTACCACTAATTCCGATACGCTGAGCTAGATAGAGCCGTACGAGTGTAGCTTTAGCGGGCAGGGCTTTAGGAGTGCTTGGCTCCACGCCATGCACTTCCTATACAAGCATTTTAAGAGTTATTTAAATCATTGTAAATTGCATTACCTTGATGACTGTTTGATTTATTAAGTAATTTATGAAGCAATCTTTGCAATGGAAGCTAGCGCTTAATATAAGCTCTCTATACTACAATTCTTTATTATTATCGATAATAATAGACCGCAATATTACGTTGGTCGCATTTCATACAAAATACATAATTTCTACAGTAATAAGTTAAAATAAACATCAGAAAGACGCGACGCCCGGCTACGCCAGACGCAGCGGTTCATGAGCACGCGATTTCACGGCCGTGACGAGTCGGCGTCGGATGTTAATATTGTAAACATTGACTGATTAGAAGGGATTTAAAATTGGCATGATCATTAAGTAAATAGTAAATAAATATTAACCTTGTAAAAGTATATGAAGAACTATTCACTATTCAAACGTCACAACTAACTATCCCTATAATAAAAAGTCTAGAATACACAAGTTAAAAAAAGGTTTGCTATAAATTCGATTAAAGGAAATGTAGAGTTCAGGCGGTCTTATCACTATAAGCATCTCTTCCAGATAACTTTTGCGTATACATCGTGTTACTGAGGTTCCTAAGGTACCCACATCGTGTTCAAAAAACTTTGACATGTTATTCAGACCAGTAAATTGATATTTTTATACTGTTTTATTTTCAAACTATATTTTAAATAAAATTGTTCTTTTAGTGGCAATAAGTAAGAACATTTTGTGTTCATCTTAGATTTAAAACTCATGTTATCAAACAAGGACACAAACTGGCTATAACTTAGGTTATTTTGTTCACTGGTGCACTTTATATTGCGATATGAAATTCAGTTTGATAGTTTTGGTTGCACAAAGTGGCAACATCTCACAGATAAAAACTCTTTCTTACTGCACAACACAATTAAATTGGTAAAACTTAAATTAGCAATAACTTAAAAACTATGTTATTAAAACTACTACTTCCTTTGTACGATATGTTTAACAGGAGCTATAAAAGTTTTATTCAAAGTTAATGTAGATATATCCCCAACAACACGGTGTAGATCCCTTTAAAAGTGTTTCAACGATTGGTGATAATGCTTTTATTTTGGAGAAGAGAATCGGGGATCCCTTGAAAGTGTTCAATACAAACCACACCCACAACAGCCTAAATCGACATCCTTCAGTCAAAACTTACATAAGGATTACTTGGATCTTACAAAAATGATAATGTAACGGATTTACATTTAAGGGCTGAGCGGCATAGACGCGAAACGAAATTGCGATTCGTTGTTCAACAGGATCTGCTATTAAATTCAGAGGCTTTCAAACGCGTTCCCTTAGTGTTCGAGCACTCTTGTTGCGGCAGAGCGCGACTATCCGAAGCCTACTGCTATTGAACGGAACATTACATGCTTAAACTGTAGCTTCTTTGTTCTCTGAACCTTCCTTCGCGCTGAATATAGCGTATCTTTTAGCTATTTTGGCCGTGTACGATACTCAGTCAAGATAGAGCTTATGTGAAATTACTGAGTAAATCTATTTAACTACAAATAATTTGGCATCTAAAATTAGAGATAACGACTAAATAATTAATTTGCGTCTTATATTAAAACTTTTTAATTTGGGACATCGTAACACGCACAATTAGAAAAGTCAAGAGTGCTTCAAAGATGTGATTTGCGATTTCACGAAAATGTAGATAGATTGAAAAATAATATTTTTAAAGAGAGCTATAGGCTTTATGGAATAATCTGATTTTATTCTTAATGTTATAAAAAAAAAAACCTATATAAAATCAAGCTATTTTTTCCGTTATACGCCACGCTTTCACGCATCACCGAGTAATATAATACGCACTTTTAACTGGTAGCTCAGAGTAGAATTAGCGTTATCTGGGTCCTAGCATCTAAAATAGTTTTAAATTATGCCTACGGACTATATTTAGATGCGGTGCATTTGACAACTCGCGCTGATGCACGCGGAATGTTTGCCAAATAGTTCACGATTTTAGACGAACGGTCGCGTGTGTTTAGCAGTATCCAAACTAGACTGTTCAAATATTCAAAGTTTACCGCGCCCGGTTAATTTTATACGTGTACCAGAGTTATGTTCTGTGAAAATAAACTGATAAGTGAACTTCAGAAGCAACAGTGTTAAAAACTAAATTTTTTACTAAAACAAACAAAGCAATTTTCAAGAAGTGGAAATTTCCAGAAGGCTCTGATAGATTTGTTCTACTGATCCACGAAAACTAAGATCTTGCAGCAACACGACGGAGTCAGTCCCGCGACGCGTCAATTACCACAGCTTACACAACCCTTTATATAAAACTGCTGTTCACCGGTTGGTGTCGATAATTCTATAAGTAGTTCACGTAGCATCAGGACGCGCGAGAAAGTTATAGCATGAGGAGTGCCCTGGTCGTCGCGTTGCTGACCTTTGTCACGGTAGCGTGCGCGCGCCGCCTGCCGCCGCCCCAGTATGAGCGCCTCGAGGCCAGGCCGGTAGAAGCTGACCAGGTGCCCTCTCCCACCGACCACAAAAAGGAACACCACCACAACCACGAGTACAAAAAGGGCGGGGGGAAAGAACACCACGCGCACCATCATCACGACCACGGGGAGCATGGGCATAAAGGCTACAAGGGACACCACCATCACGAGGAAGGGAAGAAGGGGCACCACGACAAGGAACACCACAAAGGCGAGTACGACGACCACGGCGGGCACAAGAAGGAGCACCACCACCAAGACGGCCACTACGACGAACACCACAAGGGCGAGAAGGGCGAGAAAGGGCACAAATACGAGGAGAAAGGCCACTACAACAAGGGGCATTCCACTAAGGGCCACCACGAGATCCACAAGCTGGACGAGTTCAAAAAGGACAAGCACTTCTTCGACGAGGAAGGGGACTCTGGGCACGAGGAGAAGCACGGAGGGTATCACGAGGAGCACGGACACAAGAAGGGCGGGCACTTCAAGAAGGGGCACCACCACGGCGGCCACCACGAGCACGAGCACGGCGAGAAGGGCCACCACGAGAAGGGCGGCCACCACAAGGAGCACAAGGGGCACAAGGAGGCCGCCGGGCACGACAAGCACTACCACCACCACCACGACCACGCCAAGAAGGGTGGACACGAACACCACAAGAAATACGGCTACAAGAAGGGCCATTGACCGAGGAATTACACATTTATTTTATCGTATCTGAGAGAGATAGGCGGAATTTTCCCGATGTTACGGTTTAGTCGATGTTTCTGAAATCAGCGTTGCTTAACCGACTGCGGACAGTCATTGCGGCTGTAGCGATTACTTGCAAATCGTAACATGAGAACTGTGATCTACCCTAACTATTTGTAAATATAAAAAAATGTTAAATTATTTTCTCATAGTATTAAAGTAAGTTATTATTTGTTTTATAAGTGTTTTTATTAATGTTTAAAAAATGTTTTAACTTTACCTAGTGCCGTTAAATATAAAAAATGCTAATAATAATCAAACTGCCCACTACACAACTAATAGATAAAGCAATCCCCAACACCCATAATTTATAAACAATAAAAGCTGAAATAATTACAAAATATACAGATCTTAAAGATAAAGTCAAAAGAATGTGGAAATTACATAAGTCAATAAAGTTCCAATAGTTTTACCTAATCAACTGCACCAATCACTTCAGACTCTTAATCTTCCCAAGTACAATACTCAATTACAAAAAGCAGTCACATTAAAAACATGTCAAATTGTTAGAAAGTTTATACAGGTAGGTAAATGAAGAAACGCAGCTGCACACACCCCATACAAATAATAAACATTCACAAACTACTCGTATAAAGACCTATTAATGTGGATACTACTTAGCTTCCGAGTACTATTATATTTTCTGTGGCTTCAGCCCGTATTATTCAAAATTCCCGCTAAAGTAAATGCGATATAAAAAAAACTCAAGTAAATACACTTTTTTTTACACCCATTTTTTAAACAATCCGAAAATTTAAATTTCGCAGGGTCGGACTAACAGCACGGTAGCTCAATTGGTAAGAGCGTTTGGCCCGGTTTGCCAAAAGGTTGCTGGTTCAAGTCCCGCCCGTGCGCAAAATTTTTGGTTTCTTATTTCATCTTTATGAATACCTACTTTTGCTTTGAAAATACATAGTTCACACGTATCCAACGTTTAGGTGAAGATGTGTGGATTGAATATGCCTATTGAGCACACGAACAAGAGAGACTAGAGACTAGGTAATCCGTTGATACTGCTTTTACTGTAATTAGCGAGCGAGTCCGGGAGATTAGGGTTGTCACACACTAGATTTATGGGAGCAGGCGCTGCGCTGTCGGAACCTAATCCTGACGACTGCAGAGCGGAAGATCGGCTATTCCAGTGACGCGGTATTTACATACTATGAAATATGTGGCTCGTAAGCCACGCTCAGCACAGCTATGTCGGGAATTTCCCTGACGTTTTCTTAAAAATATTATTTTAGCGATAAGTTTTGCACGCTTAAGTAAAACTTATCTTACTCTCTAAATGAATTGGGCAAATATAGGTACATCGTCAAACTAACATAGTTGAAATAACAGTTATTTTATCTTATTTCTTAGACCCGGCGAGACATATTAATTAAAATAAAACGGCAAAGTGCGAGGCAGCCTTGCGCACGAAGGGATTTGTACCATTGACTAGGTTAACAACATACCTATAGATGAATATTTCAAGTGCTTACCTGTTGTCATTATAAAAAAAGGCAAAAATACGTGTTTGTTAATACAACAAATATTTGTGGATGGCTCCCAAGCCTAGGCCATCCATAAATATTTATTTTATCTCGATTTTAGTATTTGTTGTTACAGCGGCAACAATTTCTGATCATATAACTGTCTTCTAGCTATCGCGGTTCTTGAGATACAACCTGGTGACAGACAGCGAAGTCTCATAATTGGGTCCCGTTTTAACACTTTGGGTACAGAACCCTAAAAAATTAAAATAATAAGCGTTGTAAAATCTGAAACGCCTGAAGATTATGCATAACATTCATACTTTATGTGGGACAGACTCATAATATGTACGTATCAAGTATGGAATAGAGTTCCTAATTTTAACTTTGGCGGCATATAAAATGGCGCTGTTCTGTTACACTTCCTTGCAAGTTTTCCAGTTTATACTTATCCACTTATTTCTTCGCCTTTGTTACTTCATAGCGAAGTTTCTCATTTAGGGTACTAGTAACTACATATTTTACAATTATGGTACATACTTATAAAGCTTTTAAAACAAGGAGGTATTAAGCTCAAGTTACCGACTTAAACTTAACTAAGTACTTGAAGTAATAGAGTTGATAATACCTCACCGAAAATGACTTTGCTTCTGTGGAAGCACGTTTCGTTCAATGAGTGATTGTTCTACAGTTTATCATCAGGCGTTTACATTTTATCGTAACCATGTCAATGTCAATAATTGCTCAATACCTACACGAAATAATAAATAGTTATTCAAAACCTATGTGACCGTCTAATATAAATTATACATACGTACGTGGGTAGGCCTTACCTACATGTACGGTCTAAGCGTAACTACTTTTAAACAAACACGACACGGAACGGTAAACTTCAATAAGTAAGGTTTATTTTATTAAGCTAGGACACAGATAAAATAATACTAGCCGGGATTTCGAATCTCAGCTAAACGCAAAAACTTTCACTTTAGTTGTGCTGAAAAAATATTGTAAATTAATCAACAAAAACCGGCCAAGTGCGAGTCGGACTCGCGTACTGAGGGTTCCGTGCTAACTTTAATTGAATTAGGGAATCCACTTTGTTGACAGCAAATATAACTTTTCAGGTACGTTTTACAGTCTACCCAGTCATGTAGCAAACTAGATTCAGGGTTATGATAGTTCGGCAGTGTCTTAAGATTGCAACAAAATAAATTGCTCACAAAAATCTCAATGATCCTATTGCCGTAAGCCGAGGGGTTTTAAATAACTTTTGAATGAACGGCATTGGTTCTATTGTCAGGAGCTGTCATCTTCAATGCGCGGAACAGCCAATCATAGGCCGCGCTAGTGTCGACAGATATGACAATGGCGGTCGTATTGGCGCGAGATTGAAATCATTTCTAAACTTTTATGTTTGTACAGTCAGTATGCTTCAAATTATTAAATAATATTTGATTAATTTACTATACACACATGAAAACAAGTTTGCGATCACTTTTAAAAATCAAAATCTTTTTTGGTAAACGATATTTTTTCATTAGTATTTTAATATTATTACAGGACTTTTATATTTTAAGAAAACACATACTTATGTTTTCTTGGTACACAAAACATAAAATATTGCTTATGCTAGAGATAACAAACTTTTTTTATGTGTGCACATTATTGTGGGCTGAGAGTTTTGTGAATTTCTTACAATTGTGTAAGTCAATTTCTGTATACATTTTTAGAAATTTCTTTATACTGCTTGGGAATGAAATCGAAGTCGAATAATAAGCAAGTAATGAAGAATTTAACTTTTGGTGAGTTTAATTACTGATGATTTCAAGTCCACGAAAAGATAAGTAAGTATTTTATACGGTGGAACAAAGCTCGAGTAAATAGATGTGGATAAGACGCCAAGACTTAAATCAGTCGCAGTACAAATTCTGTTTTATTGTTTTTAACAAAATTGATTGTTACCCAGTCAAGCTTAAAACATTGTTTGAGTAAGATAAATATTGAATGTGTAAATAAAATACACCCAAACTGCGGTTTAACTTGAAACGCGAATAAATCTAAGATTTTGAATGCTATTCAATTAAATTAAATTTTCTCTGTTAAAATAACAGTGCGGTATATATGTTGATTTTGTGTGGAGTGCAATAAAAACGGGGTAAAAAGGAATTGCGGGTCTGTGGTGGCTCAGCTCATAATTCATTCATTTTACGGACGGCTGCGGACATGACCGTACAGCAAGGACTTTGGATAAGCTTCGTAATACAGTTATGAAATGATGGCGTTTTTGTTTTATGGACCACGCTGCGGTTCGTGATTTTTAATTTTATTCCTCTATAAACAAAGTTATAAGCAATAGCAGAGACGGTTAACGGCTCAACCAAAGTTTCGTCATAATTTAACTGATAGTTAGGTAGGCACTTTGTATTGTAAGCGCATGAAATGATCAAGTGGAGATTTTTCGTGAAATAATCCAAAAAATATATAATAATATATGAATATGAAGCATTAATACTAATATTATAAAGCTGAAGAGTTTGTTTGTTTGTTTGAACTCGCTAATCAAGAACAACTGGACCGATATGTAAATTTATTTTTGTGTTGGATAGCTTTTTTATCGAGGAAGGCTTTAGGCTAGAACATCACGCTGCGACGGGAGGGGAGGGAGAAAACTTAAAACGCGCGGATGAAGTCGCGCGGGACCGCTAGTATTTCTTTAATTTGGTAATGTAAAAGATGCTATTTCTGGCGTCTTCTTTCGCGCTAATACTATGTATACGTACATACGTTCGTCCTCATTTTCACCTACTTAAGGAATGATTTTCCGTCATCAAAACTGTTCTATGCCATCTGTGCTCTTTAAAATCATTCTAACCTTCGACCTTCTAGAGTTATTGATCATTGATGTTTACTATGGACGTTTAATTTTATATATTAGTTCTGGATGAACCAATATCATCTTGAAAACGGAACCGGAACAAACGTAACAACGTTTTCGCATTAAGAATGTTAGTAGTGGAATGTTTCAGTTTGGGTCTTGTAGCAACGACAAAGTTCCGGTTAATTTATTATTCACGTGAGAATATTGTCGATTACTGTCCAATGATTACTTTTGTCTTACCCAACGTAATGATTTGCAATAAAAGTAGATAGTATCTATTGAAAGGGTTGGTGTAACTATCATGTATCTTCGGGGTTGAAGCAACAGACACAATTTCCTTAATTTTGACATTTCCAAAACTTTGCTAGTTTATCTTATGCTATAATAAAAAAAAGAATACCAGCGAAAGATGTCTTTTTAACCTTTTTTTACTCTCATGTAAAAAATAACAAGTCTTATTTACAAAAACATACAACAAAATAACGACGAAGTAGTTCTCTAACGAAGTCAACCGATTAGTGTCCTTTTTTGTATCCCCAGTGCTTGTGGTCCTCATGTCCACCCTTCTTGCCATGGTCATGGTGGTGGTGATGGTGTTCGTGGTGGCTCCCTTCGTCGTGGTGGCCCTTGTGCTCGTGGTGGTGGCCGCCCTTCTCGTGGTGGCCCTTGTGTCCCTTGTGGTGCTCGTGGTGCCCGCCGTGCTTGTGTCCTTTGTGGAAGTGACCGCCCTTCTTATGCCCGTGTTCATGGTGATGCCCGCCGTGCCCTTCATGGTACCCTGACTCTCCGTGCTTGTGGTGGAAATGCTTGTTCTTCTTGAACTCGTCTAACTTATGAACTCCGTGGTGGCCTTTCGTCGAGTGCCCTTTGTGGTAGTGTCCCTTCTCTTCGAATCCGTGGCCTTTCTCACCCTTCTCGCCGTGGTGGTGCTCGTGGTGATGCCCTTCGTCGTGGTGGTGGTGCTTCTTGTGTCCTCCCTTCTCGGCATGGTGGCCTTTGTGTCCTTCGTGGTGGTGGTGTCCCTTTTTGCCGTGTTCGTGATGGTGGTGTCCCTTGTAGCCTTTGTGTCCTTTGCCGCCGTGTTCGTGGTGGTGATGGGCGTGGTGTTCCTTCCCGCCGCCTTTCTCGTGGTGGTGGTGTGAGGCGGCTGGCTCGAGGTCCGCGTCCCGGCGCGTGCGCAGGTCGCGAGCCACGCTCAGCGCCACGAGCAGCGCCACACAGCTCAGCGCGAGGGCCGTCCTCATTGTTGTTCTCTCGCCGGTCACACTATACTGTACCTGTTGCAATGGCCGACCACCAGTTTTTATAGAAACGGACACTGCTGGTCGCGGCTGGCGCGTTGGCTAATCGTTGCAGTCGAGCTGCTGTGCACTTACACTATTGTCAAGGTCAATGTGCCGGTGTAATTAGTAAATGATCCCTTCAGGTATAATTACCAGACAATGAACGGTGTGTTTATTTGAAACGGTGGTCTCCTAAATATTTTAACGATAAAGCCAATTTGTGTGTATTTCTGTGGCTTTTCTTTTAAAAAAAATGAAAATACTGCATGTCTACTGGTATTGCAATAACATTGAAGCAAGCAATGTTTGAACTTGGATTTGTGTTTCATAAATTTAACTGAAACATGCGTTGGTAGCAGATTACTACGACACAATTAAGTAAAATGTTTAAAAAAGTGCATTTAACGAGAGTGTACAATTTCTATTTAATTTTATTACAGCAACTTTTTTTTAAATTCCTCCTTGCGGGATTTTTCAACTTCAAATAAGGAATATTCGTCGAATAAAATACTAACCACCTAATTTGAAAAGTCATCTAAGCTCGCGTTTTGAAAACGCGCTTCAGCAGAAGCGCGACTGCACCGATGCTAACGCGCGTTATTATCAATGCAGTCGCCAAAATTCAGTACATAATATGTTAATTTCCAAGTTCTGTATCGCGCTGCATCGATGCTAACGCGCGTTAGCATCGTGACTGCATCGCTGCTTAAAGTCGCAGTGTGTAAAGGGTCTAATAACTGACTTAGAGTCGATTCGACCAAACGAGAATAAATGTTACCTTAGGATTAATCGCTAGTTATCTTAGAGTATATAAATTTTCCATTCTACCATCTACTGTTCTAAAATATCGCGATTATACAGAAGTAACTCTTATACCTACCGTGTTGTGTTAAAAAGTGCTAATCGAAGTTTATCGTAATGAAGTCTGCTTGCCATAAGATTTATGTCATCATGACAGAATATTTTGTCAAACCAAAACTTCTGACAGCTCGATACTTTCCCGCGGTAGAATACGACATTGTTTTTTCAGGTTTTTTTACTTTCACAATATACAGCTTTGGTGCAGCATCGATTTGCGATCATTCATTCGTTCTGTTATGCGAGTTTACCGAACAGAACTTATAGTAACTTCTGTAAATTTGCTATCATAGTCATATCTTTGAACTTCTGCACGAAGATACATAAACTTACTGTTCTCGTATAGGTAATGTTTTCTCTGGATTTAAAACAATTCACGATCAAAATCGATCTGAAAGTTCCTACGACTAACTAGCTAACTTTAATTACGTCAGTGGGGATAGTTGGGACTGTCCACTCACTGTGTCTCTTTAGTTATCTGAAGCCACGGGAGTGCCATGCCAAAATCGAGCTAAGTGAAGCGCAAGGGCACACTGCCTTTTCTCGAAGTGTTTCACATTTTTCGAACGCCTACGACTTCGGCCCCAATCATATCAGTCGAACGAAACTTTCTGGATATAATGTTTGTAGTGGACTGATTGAACATGCAAAGTTTCAATTGCAAAGCTTTTAAACTTAAGGTTTTATATACCTAAAAATTACTGATTTCGCCACTGACTGATGATGGTCAAAGGTCTAAGCGCCTTTCTAAAGTCCAAAGTAAAGCAGAATCAGAATCAGAACAACATTTATTTGCCTACTTAGTGTATTACAAAAATGACTCTGTGACCGGTGGGCCATGCAGAGGTGTGTCAGCTAACTTATGTCCTAAATGGATTTATGTTTGCTGTGTTTTAGTTATTCACAATACATGGGATTTAACAAACATATTGCGTGTTTTATTGATGTGATATATTTACAATTTATATTTTTTAGGGGATCGTTTATTACTCACTTTATTTTAAGAGGACGAGGAGCCTTCGTTTTGTCTCTAGGCCACCGCTTGTATCCTTTTTTATTAGGGTCATACAATATTTCGCCTATTCTATAATTAACCCTGAGCGGGTTGAATTCACCGTTCGCATGATAGGCGTCTCCAGGGAATTCAATATCCTCTATTTCTAGTTGTTTGATTTTTTCCAACATTTTGGTGTTAAGGTCCTCGGCGCGTAGGTGCCAGGCTTCTATGTCAGCCATCTCCCAGATTGCTTCCGTGGGTGTTCGTCTTGGTAGTTGAGCAGCGTTTTTCAATGCTAGTCTATATTGGCGTTCGATTTTGCTAAGATTTGTTGCGCTATACCTCGAGAGAAGTTGAACCACTCCGTAGTCCATCAGCGGCAAGATGCATGCTTGAATGATAGCCAACTTCGTATCAAGTTCCGTCTTCGCATTGTATCCAATAATTGGACTGAGGGCTCCTCTGACCTGTTTAAGTTTTTTGACAACCTTTTCTGTGTGCTGGTTCATCTTCATGTGTTTATCGAAGATAACCCCGAGGTATCTTATTTGCTTTTGGTAACGCAACGTTTTTTGCTTCAGTTTCACCGTTGGTCGATATCTTTTCTTTTTTGTAAACATGATACATTCTGTCTTCTCCACGTTACACTGTAGCCCCCATCTCGTGTAATAATCAATGATGACTTCCGCTGCCCATTCGGCCCGCGCAGTAGCGTGGTCTGGGTTCGTGGCTCTGTTGAGTATACAGAGATCATCGGCGTACTGTGAGAATTTCAGGCCTTTGATATGATCTTGAATATCCCAAATATCATGGACATACAAGTTGAAGATGATCGGCCCCAGGATCGAACCTTGGGGCACGCCGTGAGGTATCGCTTTTTCATTACTTGTGGTCGTTCTAAATCTTCCTCTTAAGTTTCTACCTTCGAGGTAGTTCTCGATTATTTTAATGATATTATTGGAGACGTCTTGATTCTGAAGTTTCTTGATCAACCCCTTGTGGTTAATCGAGTCGAACGCCTTCGAAAGGTCTGTAGATATCATCGAAATGTTGTCTCCCGTGGCCAGAGCATCAGTGATAATTTTTCCGGTACGTAGAATCTGTGTTGTTGTACCTCTCGCCGTTGTGAAGCCGTGTTGGAACGCTGGTTGCAGCCGATTGACCGTAGCGGTAAGTCTTTTTAGGATCAGTCGCTCACACAGCTTGCCCATGATATTGAGCAGTGTAATCGGACGGTACGATGATGCCTGGCGGTGATCTTTGCCAGCTTTGTGTAAGAATATGCACACGCCGGTTTTCCATCGTTTGGGGAAGTAACCTGTGGACAATACAAAGTTAGCTAGTGGCACAAACGCCTCGATAAAGACTTCTCCCCCAAGTTTGAGGGCGTCTGCTCTTATTCCATCTGGCCCTGGGGCCTTTTTGTTCTTGAATCTGCTAAGTGCAAGCTTCACTTCTTTTTTTGATGTTAGGTCGAGTGGTTGAAACGGTGTCATCTTTTCTGTCCCCTCATCGTCTTTAGATATTTTCGCATCTTTAACTATGGCTGAATCGGTGAGCTTATCGATCGTTTCTATTTCTGTACTACATCCAGTGATGTTTGGCAGCTTAATGATAGGCTTCTTCATGTTTCGTTGGATGCGCCACATTTGTGTTCTGCTGTCTCGTGGTTCTTGCAATTTATCTAGCCAGCCTTTTTCAGAGTATTCCTTTAGGGCTTTTTCAGCTTCTCTCTTAGCGTGGTTGTAAAGAGTCCGTGTTTCGAGATGGAGTTTGGGACAGCCGTGTCTTGTTTTCCACACAATTTGTTTTAGTTTGTTTCGGAGGTCTATCTTGTCGTTTATTTCCTTTGGTAATTTATCCTGCCTTGTTAATTTTTTCAGGGGTGCGTGGGTGTCAAGAGCTGTGATCACAGCATTTTCAATCGTTTCTACATATTTCTCGCAATCAGCTTCTGTTATTATTTCATTTTTAAGTTCACAGAGACTTTCCCACATTGTGTGTTGGTACATCGCTCTCAGTTCCTCATTTTCATAGATTTTCTTTGTGTTGCGGGATAGATGTTCTTCTATGTTATGTTCAATCTTCACCGTTAACAACCATGGGAGGTGATCCGAACCAACGCTTTCTACTTGTTTAGCATGGGCTTCTAGTTGTTGGTGTGTTATTAAAGCCAGGTCCAAGATGGTGTTACCTGAGCTGTAAGGTCTAGAGGGTGCATCGGCATGTTTCAGCGAGCAGATCCCGTCTTTCAATGCTTTTTTTATAACGTTTCCGAGGCCGGAGTTTCTGCTGTGGCCTAAGGTTTGCATACGTAAGTTCATATCACCGATGATGATGGAAGGCTCGTCGGCTATGATCTCCTCCAGTTCTTCAATAGCATGGTGCTGGTTTGGGATTTGAATATAAATTCCTTTGATCTTGACATATTGCCCAGTTGCGTGATTAGTGAAAAGTTTGATGCCCACGCCTTCGATCCTCCTACCATCATCGCGCCAGCCAGGGGTGACCTCCGTTTCAACCCACCTTAGACCTCTCTGTACATAAATGGCAGTCCCTAAATGTTTTTCCAGTGTGTGGGTGATTTTATCGTACCCATTGATATTGTACTGATGTGTATCAAAGTCGATTTTGCACTCGTTGAATATAATTATAGACGGTCTATATTTCTCGACCAGTGTCCTTACTTCTTTGAATTTTTTCCTTATTCCTTGAGCATTAAGATGTAAGATTTTGAGGTTTTGTATTGTTTTACGTTTGTGGTTAGCCATTGAGATGAGAGTGTATCCTATTTAAAGTCTCCATCAGCATCATCAGTGTTTGTTGCATTTGTGTCTGCATCTGATAAAGGCCCTCTAGAGTGAGGCCGCCTTTTGGCGGTGGTACTTTTTCTGTCGGTGGTCGTGTTGATTCTTTAGGCAGTAATGTTGGAAATTGTCTTGTATTTGTGACATCTGCGTATTTTGTACCCAGTCTTACCACTGAGCGTTTAATTCTCTCCTCTTTCTTTGCTTGCTTAGCTTCTGCTTGTTCCATTTGCCTTGCTACCATACCTCTAAACACAGGACATTTGGCATTGTTTGCGCCGTGATCTTCTCCTTTGCAATTTCTGCAGACTTTTGTCGTGGTACCTTCAGGCGTGGTAATGACTACTTGTGGTTCCTCTTGTTTGCCATAGCACGACTGTTTGGAGTGATCGAAAGCAAAGCATTTCTTGCACTGTATAATGTGCTTGGGATTTTCTCTAAAGGATTCAACCTGTATGGAAGGTGCGCAGAAGAATTTCCTTTCCGAGGTTTTGAAATTTTCCAGGAGGTCTTTCGATTTGTGTTTGCCATCAAAAATCAGTAGGTGTATTTTTCCTGCTCTTCCCAGTGGCTTGATTGCTGTTGGTTTAATGCCGATGCAGTCTGCTATCTCGTTAGCGATGGTGTCGGTGGATTCTCCATAAGTCTCATTTTTGAGCACAATCTTGGTTGCTGGTTGTCTGTCGGCCTTTGGTTTTGGTGCAATCACTCGGGTTATGCCGCAGGCTTCAAGCGTAGTGAGTAGATTTACGCGCGCTGTTGCATTAGTTGGATAAATTTTTACTTGACCTCTAATAACGTTTAGTGCTGAGTTGTTTTTCTCTACTGATTCTCTGATTTTCTTTAGTTTGCCTTGATCTTTAATTGCATTTTCATCTCTAATAATTATATTAGGGATATGAGTGTTTCTCTGTATCGGTGTTATATACTTTGGTGTACCTGTACGTTGTCTTTTAGCTCCTCTAGTTACTAGTTGAAGCGGTGCTTGTTTAACGTCAGTGCGGTTGTTGTCACTTACTGGTTTTTGTTGTTTCCATGCATCCAGCGTAGTTTGTACTTTGCCTGCAATTTTTGAACTTGTCTGCGTAGTTTGGCCTCGGGTGAAGTCCGCATCATTGTTTGCAGCGAATAGCATACGAGTAGACAGAACTTTTTGGTAGGTGGCGGGGTGCAGTGCGCCGCCGCTTATTTCTGACCTCTCCTCGTGCACCTGTAGCGGCGCTTGAAGGAGTTGCTGTTCCATATTCTCGGAAGTACTAGGGGTGAGAGGTGTTTTGTGGGCTTCAGTATTATTAATCGCCTTGCTACAGCGCTTATTCTTTTTTCTTGATTTTCTAGCAGCCAAAGGTAGGTGGTTTTCACTTTGTGTGGCAGATTCAATGAGTGCACACTGATTTTTTCCGCACTTACAGATAAACCACTCCTCGGATGTGAAGGTCTCGATGGGTATGGTAGTTAATTCCTTTTTTATTTTGCAGCTAATGCATGGGTAAATATTTTTCACGCCGGTTTCCAGTCCTGCCGTATAAATTGTTACAGAGGACTCGATTTGTAACGTGCCGTTATCATATTTAGGTTCTGTTTTTAACGCCGCCTTGATAAGAAAGAATTTCATACATACTTTGCACTGAATCTTCTTAGTGTTCATTTGATTAATACCCCACAGGGGAGTGTCCATCTGGAAGGTACTTTCACATTCCCAGCACTGCACTATATTTTTATTAAAGTTAGATAAATCTACTTTCACTAATTTCACTTTGTCTTTTTTAACTTTTTCTCTGTCTGATCCCGAATTAATCGGGTCCGTGTCCATATCACTGTTATTTACCACTGTATTATTACTGTTCTCCGAAAACATTTTTCACGGTTTTTATTCACTAATTAACACAATGATCCGTATATTTCCCGGGGGTTACGAGACCCCCGGAGTCTTCACAGTCCACAATTTACTATAAAAAGTTCGACAAATAACTCGCTTCCGTATGGAACATTCCGTTCCTTGGATTAGTTAAATGACGGTATGCTTATCAGTCGTGCGCGTGAGTCAGCTGTAGCAAACGCTCGCTCCGTAGGCACGTCCGACCGCTTTCGCGTCGCGTCGCCCTTTTTTAACCGACTTCAAAAAAGGAGGAGGTTATCAATTCGACTGTATGTTTTTTTTTTTTATCATCATTTTTGTTTTGTATGTATGTTACCTCATATCTCAGTCGTTTGTCGACCGAATCGAAAATTTTTTTCACCTACTTAGAGGGTATACCTTCTAGTTGGTCCCATTTTTTCCATTTTGGGATCTGATGATGGGATCTTGGTGTATTCGAGGGAAACCCTCAAATTTTAAAGGCATGTATAGTGTTTCTTTACTAGAATCTTAATGTTGACGTGTTGGTCTGATAGTCAACATTTTGTGGGGCTGAGCTGATGGTGGAACTCCTTAACGCCTAGGAGTTCAGTGATTATAATGACACATCTTATGATAGGTAATTTGTAGCTTTGTAAAAAATAGAATCATAAGGTGCAACTCCCCCCCCCCCCTCTTATGTAATCACTAAAAATAGAGAAATAAAATAAACTTTAAAAAAAAGTAAAAACTGACTTCAAAACCAAAATGCACTAAAAAGTCTTAAATAAACTCTTCACCATTGAAAGGAAAGGAATCCGTTTTAGGCAAACAATTTCTTTTTGGAGTCGGTGCCTTCACTTTGACCATCAAGCATCAACTATCACAGCACCGACTCCAAAAAGAAATTGTTTGCCTAAAACGGATTCCTTTCCTTTCAATGGTGAAGAGTTTATTTAAGACTTTTTAGTGCATTTTGGTTTTGAAGTCGGTTTTTACTTTTTTTTAAAGTTTATTTTTATAGAAAAAAGTCGAACGAAACTTTCTGGATATAATGTTTGTAGTGGACTGATTGAACATGCAAAGTTTCAATTGCAAAGCTTTTAAACTTAAGGTTTTATATACCTAAAAATTACTGATTTCGCCACTGACTGATGATGGTCAAAGGTCTAAGCGCCTTTCTAAAGTCCAAAGTAAAGCAAATAGCAAGCAAGTACCACATTTCAGTTTTCTACGCTGAAATTTGGTACGTTACCTAGTTTAGGTACAAAGACAATGAGAAAATTTTAAAGCTTTAAAGTTTAACCCGATATCCTCTTACGTAGGGGATGCCAATTTGCATGAGCTTTCGAGAATACTAGCTGTGTGTACGTTTGTATAATTATCATCAAAAGTATTAGGTGGGGCACTCGTAAGTACAGTAAATAATTTAAGAACAAGGTAGCCAGTGCCGGTGCCTTCGGCACGATTTCGATTCCGGCATTTCCCCGTACTAGCCTGACGTTATTAGTCGTTAGGCCCATCAGTTTTTGAGAAGATCAACGAAATTATCAAACGGTTGCTTGACATTCAGAGCCTCTGTCAGAGTCGGACTCGCGCACTGAGGGTTCCGTGCCAACTTTAACTGAATTAGGGAAACCACTTACTTCCACTTAGTGAAATACCACAATATTTTGTTGACCGCAAATATAACTTTGTTTTTCATAGTGTTTGTATGAAGTACAAAGTTATGTTTGCGGTTGTTGAAAATGTGCTATATCTCAAAAACTTCTCGTTCGATCCCGTCTGAACAAATTTTCGTTGAAAGTATTCGTTAAGATCTTCATTATATATTTTTTTCAAAATTTTCACTCGCTTAGATTAGAAGTTAGATGGGGGGACGCCCATTTTACCACTTTGGAAGCGTCTAGCTATGAAACGTTAGGCTTTAAAAGAAAATGGTTTTAGAAACCTCTATGACATTTTAAAAGATCCATAAACACCCCACACGTATGGCTTTGACTAAAAAAAATTTTTTTGGTTTTAGTTTCATGTATGGGAGCCTCCCTCAAATGACATTATTTTTTATTTTTTGTATGAGAATCGTAAAGCGGTTAACAGGATACCTACTCCTACCAAATTTCAACAGTGTGATGCTTATAATTACAGAATAAAATGGCTGTGACATACGGACGGACGGACAGACAGACAGACAGACAGACTTGACAAAACTATAAGGGTTCAAATTCTTCACAAACTCTACATCTTACTCAAAATAATATTGTTTTCCAGTTTCATTAATATAAAAACTATTAAATCACAAAAATCAATGTGACGGGAGCGAAACGGCCAAATCCCATTTTGAGTAAGGTTTATAGTTTGTAAAGATTTTAAAGTAGGTTTGTGAAGTAAAGTTATAACGGGTAGGGTAAGAATTTTGGCTCTTCATGGGATCTCGTTACTTTTTAGCACTAAAAAGCCATAACGATCTCGGCTTTTGGCAATATTTAACATGACAATGTTTTTGGTGGGATTTTTTTAGTACTAAATAAAACAAGTTGACATGTTTTCTGTATCTTTTATTATTTACATCAAAAATCACCGGACCAATCTAATTTTATTTTTATAACTCAAAAAAACGAATGTTAATAATAATAAAAATAAATATTCTTTTTTGTCCACCATATACAACAAATTATTACAGAAAACATCGTATAACGAGTACAATTCACGCAGTCTTATTGCTTGAAGCAATTACATTGGTTTATATTTACATTTGCAAACAATGACCTAAGTATGGAGGTACCTATAAAGGTAGCCTGTACAATTTGCACTTAAATGCACCGCGGGTAGACAGCCCAAGTTCGTTAAGTGCTGCGGAATAAACTCAGGCTGGTCGTTGATTACATTTCCCGGGAGCACAATAATTTGGATAATAACAATGTAATTGGCGCAAAAACTGATAATGTTCAGTTATCGGTTTTTGCTCTGCCTGGTGTTAATATCTGCATTGCGAACAAAGCTAGTAATTAAAACTCTTTAGCGTTGCACCTAAATACAATTCATCAGAAAATCATACCATGAAAATCTAAAATGGTTACAATGGCTTCGAGAAAGGAAGTTTATGGCTCTACCTCAAAGCTCGACTTGGTGTAATTTAATAATAGAGGGAACTTGATACATTTAGAAATATCTTTGTTGTCTATTTAAAGAAGGCTCTTTGCTTCAATTTTGTCGATGAACACAAATATATTTTATTTGATTATTAAGGAGAAATTTTTGTTCATAAAAGAAGATTTGGGTACAGATTTGAGGCAAGCAAATATTGTTCAAACATGTTTTATGAAAAAAGGACGTCTTTTACTCGTCTTATCTCGCTTATTGCGTGCAACAAATGGTTATTTGAGTTGATTTGCTCTAAATCGACCGATTTGGGACGTTTTTTGATATTTAAAAAAAAATCATAATGTATATCCAATTGTAAACAATAATACATTCAAATTGAGGATCTTCGTTTGAATCGTAATGTGATGGCGAAACCCAAGCTCGTAAAAGAAGCAGTCAACCGACGCACTTGCGGTTGCTCGGTGACTGCTTTCGTATTTCAACATAAAAATCCTTAAACTCTGCATCGATTTATTCGAAAATACTAGTAGTGGTCGTTTTTAATGAAAAAACATTAAATTTGAATGATCAAACATTTCATAACTGTGAAAAGACTTAAATAAAAGGTTGCTGGTTCAAGTCCCGCCCGTGGGCAAATTTTTGGTTTCTTATTTCATCTTTATGAATATAAATATGACACTGTGAGTGTTAAAAATATTTTAAAGCATTAGATAGCGAAGCGACATCAATTTCCAAGTTGAATTTAGTCTGTAAAGAATAACTGCTTGGGCCATCTGTTTCATAAACAGACGGCTAGATGGCGCTAAGCGTCACGCAATTGACGTTTTCATAAGAAACCACAAATTTCGCAGGGTCGGACTAACAGCACGGTAGCTCAATTGGTAAGAGCGTTTGGCCCGGTTTGCCAAAAGGTTGCTGGTTCAAGTCCCGCCCGTGCGCAAATTTTTGGTTCCTTATTTCATCTTTATGAATATATGTATAATTAATTATTAACATAGCATCAACATTAAGTAAGCAGGTACTTATGGCAAAAATGATTTACTTTATCTCTGGAAGAATATTTAGGTAGAAAGAAAATTAGGGGAAGTTATTATTTCATAATACGCTAGTTTTTTTTTTATAAAAATGTTTTTAATGCATTCTTTTTAAAAAACGTTATAAAAAATATCGATACGAACAAGTCAACAAATAACAATAAGTTTGCGGTGGGCACGGGTTTAGTGTCCCTTCTTGTATCCCCAGTGCTTGTGGTCCTCATGGCCGCCCTTCTTCCCGTGCTCGTGGTGGTGGTGGTGGTGCTCGTGGTGGCCGCCCCCGCCGTGGTGGCCCTTGTGGTGGTGGTGGTGCCCGCCCTTCTCGTGGTGCCCGCCTTTCCCGTGGTGGTGCTCATGGTGCCCGCCGTGCTTGTGCCCCTTGTGGAAGTGGCCGCCCTTCTTATACCCCCCTTCGTGGTGGTGTCCCCCGTGGTGCTCCTTGAACCCTTTCTCTCCATGGTGGTCGTGGAAGTGTTTGTCCTTCTTAAACTCGTCGTGTTTGTCCACTTCATGGTGGCCCTTCGTGTCGTGCCCTTTATGCCAGTGACCGTGCTCCTCATGTCCGTGGCCGTGCTCCCCTTTCTCCCCATGGTGATGGTGGTGATGGTATCCTTCATCATGGTGGTGATGCTTCTTGTGTCCGCCGTGTTCGCCGTGGTGGCCCTTATGCCCTTCGTGGTGGGAGTGCCCGTGTTTCCCATGGTGGTGTTCGTGGTGGCCTTTGTGTCCTTTGTGGTCATGTCCACCGTGGTCGTGGTGGTGATGACCATGGTGCTCATGGCCGCCACCTTTGTCCCAGTGGTGTCCGTGATGTGAGGCGGCCGCCTGAAGGTCTTCCAACCCTTGGCTGATCTCCCGGGCGGAGACTGCTGCCAGGGTGGCGAGCCCTAATACCACCAGGAGACTGATTCTCATGATTGCTGTCGAGTTTGAATGATACCGATTTTCGTAACAAATGATTTTATATACCAAAGAGCTGTTGTGGTTAGGTAATGTAGCGTCAGATAGTGTCAAGGTTCGTCTACAAGAGTCCGGCGGAAGTATTCATTATTAAACTTTATGAAAGTTATGAAACTAATCTATAATGTAATGTTTATCATTAATTTATTATTTAAAAACCGTATTTTTATTAAAACATTGGCTGTTGTTTTCAGGTGGATATTTTAATGGAAGTCTTATTACCATTGATCTGATAATCGGATGCATATTAATGTAAAGTTAACTTTCGGCTTATATAGTGTAGAAGCAGCTTCTTAAAAAAATTATATATTTTATTTCCAACCCGAGATTCAAAAAAAAGCAGTTTTATTTTATTTTATTTGATCAGATGTACAAAACAGGTTACAGCCAAAATACAGTTAAAAAATAGTAATATTGAAAACTTCCGGTCTAGGTTGCAGCCCCTAATAGGTACAAACTTTTACAAAATATGCAGATAAAGCAGAGTACAATTAATTAGTTGCGAAACTAGTCTGAAACATGACGAGAAAATGATGTCTTTACCATGTGGTATTTATTTTAACAAACAGTACTCCGGGATTACACATTATTAATGGACTTAAAGAATTTTTTTAGCTCCCTACCAATTTATGAGTATGTTCCGTGTGAGAAGAGCCAGAAGACAGTACATGCGCAGACATTATATTACACCCGATTAAGTTTATAATAAAACACTAATTTGTCGATTCAGAAATCCCGGGATTGTTCGATACAAAACTGCATACGATATAAGCCAACACCTTAAAATAAGCAAACATACCTAAACCCGATTTGATTTAATAAAAAACCCTGTCAATACCGCAATCTCATTTTTTTTTATTCAAAAGTGCATTCCATAATAGCCAACATCTCAACTATAGGTAAATATACATGAGATTATCCGATCACTACTTATTATGACCCGTAGAAATAAAAATGTCGTGATTAATTAAATAAATTTATAAATAAGGTGTACCTTTAAGCAATCGAAATTTCATTTTCTACAATTTTGCGTCGTTTGAAAGACCCTATATTTCACATATTGGTGTTTCTTATTTGTAGAAAAGTAGAGCAAAAGGTTGAAGTTAAACAAAAGCGTCGGCAGTCAGATTTTATAACAAAACACATGATTTCTAGAAGGATGATTAGACCCGACATTAAGTTTGCTGTGAGTGAACATAGCATCCAATATATGATTAAGCGGTTTTGTGTATCTTGTGTTTATCATATTGGTTTTGGTTACAATTCGTAAGTTCAATATGTTTAGCCCCACAACCACACAATCCCCAGACTCAAGTCCATACAAAGTTTAATGTACCTACATAAGAATATGCAAAACTAAGTAATAACTTTAAGTGCGCTGAATTCAGCGCACACTTAGCTTTTGTGACATAGAACTTACTTTTTCAATTTTCAATTTATTTCAGACAACTTAGTTAGTAACAGAGTTCTTAGGCCTAATTTTAGTAAAAATTTCAACTAGATTAAAATAATTAAATAACAATAGTAATTAAACCAATTCGATTTAATTTGCATACTAAATTTGGTCTGACTTTGGGTTAATTATGACAGTGATCCAATACTTCATTAGGGCACTATCCCATCTCCTCGCTAAAACCATTAGGTTTAGGTTAAGATATATATTCTCATAAAAGACAATAGGTATACAGTCGCTTACATTAACAGAATAACACATACATTTCTTATTGATTCGTAAAAAGCAGGAACCCAATAAAGTACCTAAGATACCATAAATAGATTTTTTGTCATCATTTCCACATTAAAGTAATAAAATTTACTGAACAGTCCCACTAACACACATAACTAAGAGTTCTACAAAAAATCCGTATCGGAAACGAGAGGGGTCGGGAAACACGACAACTTTTGCTGTAACTACGATAGTTCGGAGTTGTGAGCGACGCCCTGTAATGTGAGGCACACAACGCTGCGTATGTATAGGTATAGCGGCCTTCCGGATACTACACCACAACTTAAACAAACAACCTATGTATGTGTATTGTTTTGTATTGTTTCATTAACTTGTTAGTTATCATAATGTATTTTAGTTATAAAGCATTTTACTATGAAAAATTAGGAATCGAAGGACGCGGTGCGGTGTGGTTCGATTTCACGCCCCAGACTAGTTGTTTCTTTTTAAGTTTGTTTTATAGTTCCAAGTAATTAAATTTATGGAAACATTTTATGTTGGTATGCTTAAAGCAACAAAATAAGCTTAGCGTATAGCTTGTTTAACTTTTTTCCGTCAAAAAGAGGTAGTTTTAACTAGACTTATTTTTTTGTTTTTATACACATCCGACTTGACTACCTCCGTGGTGTAGTGGCTAAGCACGCTAGTTTAAGGCGTCGCCGCTACGAGGTCTCGGGTTCGATTCCCGGTCGGGTCAATATAGAAATCACAATTTTCTATATTGTCTCGGGTCTGGGTGTTGTGGTATCTACCACCGTTATGTCTGATTTCCATAATACAAGTGCATTAGCTACTTTCTTTGGGATCAGAGCAATGTATGTGATTGGTGTCCAATACTAAATACAATACTTTATAGTGTTTTGTCACTATACAAACTAAATAATATAAATTGCACTTGTAAAAAGCAACTTTGACTGTTTGGCAGACGAGAAATCGAACTCCGTATCTTATGCTATCCGGGCACTACGCAGCTACGCGTTAAAAGTAAGCGCTTGCAAAATTCAACAGTCTTGCTAATGCTTGCTTTTTAACCGACTTCAAAAAAGGAGGAGGTTATCAATTCGACTGTATGTTTTTTTTTATCATTATTTTTTTTTTGTATGTATGTTACCTCATATCTCAGTCGTTTGTCGACCGAATCGAAAATTTTTTTCGCCTACTTAGAGAGTGTACCTTCTAGTTGGTCCCATTTTTTCCATTTTGGGATCTGATGATGGGATCTTGGTGTAATTGAGGGAAACCCTCAAATTTTAAAGGCACGTATAGTGTTTCTTTACTAGAATCTTAATGTTGACGTGTTGTTACGTCTGATAGTCAACATCTTGTGGGGCTGAGCTGATGGTGGAACTCCTTAACGCTTAGGAGTTCAGTAATTATAATGACGGAACTTATGATAGGTAATTTGTAGCTTCTTAAAAAATAGAATCATAAGGTGCAACTCCCCCCCCCCTCTTATGTAATCACTAAAAATGAAGAAAAAAAATAAACTTAAAAAAAAAGTAAAAACCGACTTCAAAACCAAAATGCACTAAAAAGTATTAAATAAACTCTTCACCATTAAAAGGAAAGGAATCCGTTTTAGGCAAACAATTTCTTTTTGGAGTCGGTGCCATCACTTTGACCATCAAGCATCAACTATCACAGCACCGACTCCAAAAGGAAATTGTTTGCCTAAAACGGATTCCTTTCCTTTTAATGGTGAAGAGTTTATTTAATACTTTTTAGTGCATTTTGGTTTTGAAGTCGGTTTTTACTTTTTTTTAAAGTTTATTTTTTTACAAGTGCAATTTATATTAGTTTTAACTAATTTGATATTTTTCACTAAATGACCTACGAGTATAATATTTCCATATTTTCTAGTGCTATGTGTCTCAAACAAATCCGTGTATTTTTGGCGCCTTTATCGTTCCAAGCCTCTTCAAGACTCTTTGATGATAAAAGATTAGCTAAGAAGGGGTTAACATTATCTTAACTTTATCTCTACTAAAAATTCGTAAGTTTGTAAAATGTTCCGTTACCTTTTAACTTTTAAACTTGAACGAATTTTATGTAAATATACAGATGTATTGGACAATAGAAACGAACTTACATCAGGATGGTTTGGTATTGAAAATCCTTCTTAAAGGGGATAAAAGTTTGTACGGGAAATCCGAGATTTGTGTGGGTGTAACCGCGGGGTGACACTATGTAGTTTTTATATTCATCTTTACTAATATTATAAAGCTGAAAAGTTTGTTTGCTTGTTTAAACGCGCTAATCTCAGGACCTACTTGTGTTAGATAGCTTATTTATCGAGGAAGGCTATAAATCATCACGTTGCAATGAGAATTGCAAAGGGAGCAAACTCATAGAACTATTATCAATGCAATATATTTTGAGTTTCAATTGTTAATCAGTCAAATGTGTATTTGTCAGAGGTCACTTAACGGACATAGCGGGCGTGTCATCATCATGCCATCTGCCGTCCCGTCTGTCTGCTGAAGCCGTTGTGTGCTGCGATGATTGAATATGCCATAATCTATCGTCGATTGTCTACTGCCGTGTTCGAATATTGCCGGACGGATGTTCAGTGGTTTAGATCAATCGTGATAGCATAATTGTAGACCTTTGACGGCACCCCTTCAAGTGATATGATAAGTACTAACAGCAGTTGTGTTTTGTTTTTTGTTGCCAAGAGTCTGAAGGAACCCTTTTAAGTGATTTCACTTCTATGATGGGACACTTCAATAAAGTATTTTTAAATTTAAAGTCTTAAAGATGTAGTGTTGGAATTATTGCCCATTGCAAGCAAATTGTTATTTTTGAAATGCCTGGGTTTTCTTTGTAAGCTTGTGCGAGCGTTTGTTTGTTTGTGTGTACGTGTATGTTTGTGATGTCGTTGTTCAATAAAAGACTAAACAAATCAAGCGCTTAGTATGAGATACAAAAAAAGTTTGCGAAAGCAAATAAAATGAATAATGCTGGGATATTTCTTAAGAATATGAGATTAATTTATTCCAGTATCACAAAATATCAACAATAACAAAACCGCTCATCCGTAACAAGTAAATAACTTATTTGTGACCTTTGTCGAAGCCCCAGTCTTTGTGATCCTCGTGTCCGCCCTTGCTACCGTGCCCCTCGTGGTGATGGTGGTGTTCATGGTGGCCACCCTCGCCGTGGTGTCCCTTGTGCTCGCTGTGGTGCCCGCCCTTCTCATGGTGACCCTTTGAGCCGTGCTCGTGCTCATGGTGCCCACCCTCTTTGTGACCCTTGTGGAACTCACCGCCCTTCTTGTAACCACCCTCGTGGTGGTGACCACCGTAAGATTCCTCGAATCCTGACTCTCCGTGCTTGTCGTGGAAGTGTTTGTCCTTCTTGAACTCGTCTACTTTATGGACGCCGTGGTGACCTTTAGTTGAGTGCCCCTTGTGGAAGTGCCCCTTTTCTTCGAAACCGTGCCCATTCTCGCCCTTCTCGCCGTGATGATGTTC